>VXBP01001301.1:3271-60686 GCA_013400115.1 Rhinopomastus cyanomelas
GGGAAGGGAGAGGAGCGCGCGCCCGCGACAGCGGCGGTTTGTGTGCGCGGGCGGGGGGAGGGGAGCGGCGCCCGGCGCGCACGTGGGAGCGGGAGCGCGCGCTCCGCCCCGGCACGGCGGGAAGCGGGGTGGGGGCGCTTAGCTCTGCCCCTTGGAGTCCCGGAGCTGCTGCCTTGTTGGGGTGGGGGAGATTTCACAGGGGCAGGTAGTGATGGGAGGGTGAATGGAAGATGGGGAGATCCAGCAAGGGAATCCCTCCCCGTGAGGGTGCTGAGGTCCTGGAACAGGCTGACCAGGGAGGCTGTGGCTGCACCATCACTGGAAGTGTTCAAGCCCAGATCGAATGGGGCTCTGGTCTGGTGAGAGGTGTCGCTGCTCATGGCAGGGGGTTGTAACTGGATGATCTCTGAGGTCCCTTCCAACCCAGACCACTATGGGATTTGGTGAGGAAAAGCCTGGAGGCCCCTATGGGACTACAGCTGGGTGTCCTCAGGGTCCCAGTACAGACCTTGCTGGCAGCAGGGCTCAGGGTGCTCATTCAACAGGACTGAATGCTCCTGGTTGGAAGGGACCTCTGAAGATCATTTAGTCTGACCATTCCACTAGAGCGAGAATCACCTAGGTCAGCAGGTAGTTGAAGGTCTTGGACCAGTTCCAAACCCTGCAGTTGTGGGTTCATATGTAGCACATGGGGCATTCCTGCCTCTTTGGGAGGCTCCTCTGCCATGAGAGGTCAAATCTGGCCTAGGTGGTTGTGGTGGGTGATGTTAATGCTTTTATTTTTCCTCTCAGTGGACTAGTGCTGAGAACATGTCTGGGATCAAGAGAGTGATCGCAGAGAAGGACCCTGACTATGAGGAGATCACTGTCACGCATCCTAGCAAGCGGCACAAGGCAGCTGAGCAGTCAGGTAGGAGCTGTGTGAGCTGAAGGGACTTCTCAGCTCAATGATAAATGCTCTGGGTTTCCGCACTGTGCGCAGAGCAGTCAAGAGTGGACTGCTGTAGGAGCTAAGGGCCCTCAGGGCTGCGATGCCTGTGTGCAGCCAGCTAAAGATTTGATTGACGCACATGAAGCCACTGCTCCCAGAGCCAGACCATAAGGAAGGTGTGAGGGTACAGACTTTAGTACACAGTAGCAGCTGGAGCACCAGTTCTCCGGGGTCCCAGTCGTGTGCACTGGTTCCTGTTGCTTGCTGTCATTTTTCAGAGCATCTTCCCAGCAGCTGCCCATGCTGAGATGTACTCCAACCTGTGCATCTGTTCGGCAGTCAGATTCTGCTTCCAGAAGGTCTGGTGGTTTATTTATATATTGGAAGATGACAAATGTTTGCAAGAGTAGGCAGATAAAGTGGAGGTGGGGGCAACAGGGGGAAGGAAAGGCCTTTGTGGGATTCAAGGGAAGAGGAGGAAAGGTGGGTGAAGAAGTGTAGTGAGGAGAGAAGCTAGGTAAGTTTGAGTTTGACACAGTCAGATGTACTCACGTTGGGAACTAGCCTGTTGGCAGGGAGCCTGGGACAAATGAGAGTGGAGCTTCTTGTCCCTGGGACAAGGAGTAGACTGGTGCTTTTTGGCATAGCACTGTGAGTGAGAGGAACTCACAGAGCGGTGAGGAAATTAAAGCTGGCTGTGGGATCTGAAGAAGATCCAGGAACAGAGTGGCATGCCAGAGCTGCTGGTTGGAGCAGGACAGATCATGGCTTGGTGTGCTGGTGAGCAAAGTACATCTGGATGAGTCTGAGGAGGCTGAACTCTGAGTCCAGCATGTTGCTGAGCAGTTGCTGTCTGCTGGGTCTTGTGGGCCCTGACAGTGGAGCTGGCCATGGCAGAAGTGTCACTGTTCCCCGCCCGGCTGAGCTGCCAGGAATCACCACTCTCCATGGTGAAGTGTTGCTGGTTTTTAATCTTCTTCTGGTGCATCTTTTCAGGAGGTTTTATTCATATGAGCAGGCAAAGTCTAAGAACCCTGGACAAATTATCCTCGCTAAAGTACTCTGTCATGGTCATTCCTCCAGATTCGCTTCTTTCTTCCTGTTGTGGAAGTTCTCCGTGATTTGGTAGGAGAGTTCATGAAGTATGAAAGTGTCACTGACACAACTTTACCTGGGACCTGTGGTTGATGCTCAAATGGATGAAATTCAGTGTTGGTGAATTTTCTAGGCACAGCATTTGTAGCTGGAGGACAGTTACACCTGGTTTTTAGTTTTGCATGACTCATACCAGGTTCTACCCTAATAGTGTTGTCATGTAGCCTTGAACACGCTCTGGTCCTAGAGTATAAAGAAATGTGCTGATAGCTGGAGAGCAGTAGGAGCATTTAGGATCAGCCTGTTGCATAAGGCAGTGGAGGTTGCTTTGCTGCTGCTGCAGGTACCAGATCAGACAGAAGAGCTCTGTGTGCTCACTGCAGTATGCTGGCACAGTGCTGACGTGCCTTTGATTCCCTTACTTTTTCTGTTGGGATATTAGAAACCTCTTCAAACAGATGTGAACCCTTTAGTAAAACAAATGCTTCCTCTGAAGCTCAAAAACAGAGTCTTGGTGCTGCCGCCTCCTATTCTGTGTGGAAACAATGGGAGATTTTTTTTTCCCTCAAGGAATTGGGACTGTTTCTCTGGTCTGCTTTACAGGGGAGTCACTGTGCTTGTGCTACAGGCTAGAGGCCCTTTTCCAGGTTTTCTTCTACATGTACAATCCCTGCTTTCCCAAGAGCTTGATAAAGACGAGTGCTGTGAACCCCCTTGATACACAATGGGGCTGGCTCAAAGGAAGGACAACACAGCAGCCTACTGGGTGTCGAGCAGACAGAAACGTTCTTCCTGTTAATACACCTATTAAAACACAAGATGCCAGCTTAACTTTTTAGCTGTTAATTGGCCGTAAGGTGTTGAGCAGCTTGAAATTTGAAGCTACATGCTTTTTATTAGGGTCAGTGAACTAACATGTTTGGACTGTAGTGCTAGAGGAGAATTTTGTAAGAGGTAGTAACCAGCTTTTGGTGGAGTAGTTTCCTTTGTAGGCGCTGCAGAGATGGCTGTGCTTCATGTAGTGCTGAGTACAGCGTAGTAGTTTGCCCTATTGCTGCTGCACCGTATGTTGTACATTTCCCGCATGTGAGTGGGGCCGAAGAGGACAGACAAATGTGTGTGGTGTTCCGGGTGCTCCTGCACAGTTGCAGCTGGGGTGCATAGTACCACTGAGTTTTCCTTTCACTGTTTACAGCTTTACTGAGATAGGCATAAACAAACAGGTCTCCTTCTTTCCATCTCCTGGCATTTGTGCAGACCGAGAAAGGAAAGCTGGTTCTCCACACAAACCAGCTTTGAAATGTCCATGTGGGCTTTCTTAAGACAAGCTGCTTTCTTTTGCAGAGAAGCAAAAGTATGGCCAGCAGGAGCAGGGAAGTGATCATTCCCCTCTGCTCAGCTTTGGTGAGGCCACACCTTGAGTCCTGCATCCAGTTCGGGGCCTCTCACTACAAGAGAGCCATTGAAGGGCTGGAGAGGGGACAGAGGCGGCTACCAAGCCAGTAAAGGACTTGGAACAGGTGTCGTATGAAGAACAGCTGGGAGAAGAGGAGATTGAGGGGAAACTTTCTTGCTCTCTACAACTACTTGAAAGAAGGTTGCAGAGAGGCAGGGGTGGCCTGTTCTCCTTAGTGGCCAGTGATGGGATGAGGGGAAATGGCCTGAAGCTGTGCCAGGGGAGGTTCAGGTTGGATGTCAGGAGGACTTCTTTCTTGGAGGGTTGTCAGGCACTGGAACAGCCTGCCCAGGGAGGGGATTTAGCCCTGAAGGTGTTAAAGAGAAGAGTAGATGTTGTGTTGGGGAACAGCGTTTAGTGGTGCTGCTAGGGCTAGGAAAAGGTTGGGCTCAATGACCTTGAAGATCTCTTCCAGCCAAAACTGTTCTATGGTTCTATGAAGAGATCCTGTGCACATATACGTGCTGAACCTGTTATACCTTTGCTTCTCACTCCATGATGATTCCTGATCCTTACGTTTACAGACAGAGCCTCAAAACAGAAATACAAATAATTCCTCCTTTATTTTCCATGTGTGATCCTGAACAGCTCGAGATGTTGCTGTGCAGAAGATTGAGACAATTATAAAAGAGCAATTTGCCGTTGAAATGAAGAGTAAAGAACATGAAATTGAAGTCATAGATCAGGTATAAAGGTTTTGTTCTTAAGAAATTATGTAAGATCCTGGTTTGTCGTAGTTTTGAGGAGCTTGCTGCAGTGGTTATCCCTGACTACATGTTAACTCTCTTCGTAGCGCCTGATTGAAGCGAGAAGGATGATGGATAAGCTGCGTGCCTGCATTGTGGCTAACTATTACGCGTCTGCTGGTCTCCTCAAAGCTGGAGAGGTAAATTTATGCTTGGATTGATAGGACTTTAGGTAATACTTGCAAAGGAACACGTGTGGTCTGCTGGCTGTTCAGCTGATGTTTGGATTTGAGATGCCATTTAAATAGTGGGATACAAACTACTGATGGGGTGGTGCTGAGGAGACCTGTGCATCACCAGTTGGGCCTCAGGTACTCAGCCAGTACACACCATGCCAGTTTGTCCTTGCAAAGCTCTGGAAACAGGGAACAGCTTTTCCCATTTCCCAGGAAGAGAGTGTAAGCAGATGGGAGTTTGGAACTTCTCAAAGAAATAAACTAAAATAAAGATTTCTTGAGGCTTGGGCAGTGCCAGGAACCAGTCCCTCTCCTCCCTTTACCCTAGCAACCAATCTGTTAGTGCTTTGTTAAATAGATTGGTGTCAGCAGTGAAGCAGGAGGTAAATGAAAGAGATACCACAGAGATTAAAAATTCACCAGGAGATTAAAAGAACCCCAAACCTATTAGTTAAACCCGAATTCTAAGCATTCCGTCCGTAGCAGGCTGGTGATCACAGGGTGTTCATGACTCACGCAGGCAAGGTAGGTGTCTAGTTACCATCTTTTCAGTTCAGGGAGGTGATCTAATTCCCAGAACAGATCTCAGCTCATGTGTGCAAGCTGCAGATGGGGGCTGCAGACCTGGGATTTACTTGTCGTTTTCCTGTAGTGTTATGAGCTTATGGCTGGTATAGCTGTGTGTCTGTTTTAATTTCATTTTTAAATCACTTGTCTCTTTATTTTGAAGTTGTTACTGATTTCACTTTGGTTTGGCTGTGGTTAATATAAATTTGCCTTAGCGGTGAATGGTGATGTTGTTTCTGCTCTGGTAGAATGGTAGTTTCTGTTAATTTAGTTCAGAAGTTATAGAATCATAGAACCCTCATGGCTGGAAAGGACCTCCAGGATTATCAAGTCCAGCCCTCATCCCAACATTCCCTAAACCCTACACCATTGCTTCAAGTGTTAGATCTACTTGTTGTTTAAACACCTCCAGGGATGGTGACTCTACCACCTCCCTGGGCAGCCTGTTCCAGTGCTTAGCCACTCTCTCAGGAAAATACTTCTTCCTTAGACCCAGTCTAAACCTCCCCAGATGCAACTTGAGGCCATTTTGCCTTGTCCTATCATTGATTTGGGAGAAGAGACCAGCACCAGCCTCGCTACAACCTCCTTTTAGGTAGTTGTAGAGAGCAGTAAGGTCTTCTCTCAGCATCCTCTTCTCTAGACTAAATAACCCCAGTTCCCTCAGCTGCTCTTCATAGGGCCTGTTCTCCAGACCTCTCTCCAGCCTCGTTGCCCTTCTCTGGCCTTGCTTCAGCACCTTAATGTCCTTCACCTCCTTCATCATCTTTGTTGCCCTATGCTGGACCCTCTCCAGCAGCTCCACATCCCTCTTGAACTGAGTAGCCCAGAACTGGACACAGTACTCCAGGTGTGGTCTCACCAGGGCAGAGTAGAGGGGGAGAAGAACCTCTCTTGATCTGCTAACCACCTCCACTTCTCATTCACCCCAGGATGCTGTTGGCCCTCTTGGCCACAAGAGCACACTGCTGGCTCATAGTCATCCTGCTGTCCACCAGGACCCCCAGATCCCTCTCTCCTACACTNTCTTTAGCTTGGAAAAGAGGAGACTGAGGGATGACCTCATTGATGTCTACAAATATTTGAGGGGTGATTGTCAGGAGGATGGAACTGGGCTGTTCTCAGTGTCATGTAGTGATAGGACATGGGGCAATGGTCGTAAGCTGGAACATAGGAGGTTCCACATCAACCTGAGAAGGAACTTCTTTACGGTGAGGGTGACGGAGCACTGGAACAGGTTGCCCAGGGTGGTTGTGGAGTCTCCTTCACTGGAGATGTTCAGGGCTTGCCTGGATGTGTTCCTGTGTGACTTGATCCCAGTACTCAAGGTATGGTCTCACGAGTGCAGAGTACAGGGACAGGATCACCTCCCGACTGCTGGTTACCCTGTTCCTGAACCAGGCCAGGATGCCATTGGCCGCCTTGGTCACCTGGGCACCCTGTTCATCTGGCTGTCAACCAACATGCCCAGGTCATTTTCCACCAGGCAGCTCTCCAGCCACTCTTTCCCCAGGCTATAACTGCTGGGGGTTGTTGTGACCACAGTGCATGACCTGACACTGGGCTTTGCTAAACCTCATCCCATTGGCATCAGCCCTTTGCTCCAGCCTGTCCAAATCTCTGTGCAGTGCCTCCCTACCCTCAAGCAGATCGACACTGCTGCTTCATTTCGTGTCATCTGCAAATTCACTGAGGGTACATTTGATCCCCTACTCCAGGTCATTGATAAAGATGTTAAACAAGACTGGTCCCAAAACTGAGCCCTGAGGGACACTGCATGTGACTGTTTGCCAACTGGATTTAACCCTGTTCACCACAACTCTGGGCTCAGACATCCAGCCAGTTTTTAATCCAGTGATGAAGAAGATGTGCAGGTTCCTAACATATTCTCATAAATGCAAACAACTCTGCAACTCAGTGCTGCTGGATTTTGAGGCCTGTAGTTTCACAGAACATTACAGAACAGAATTACGGAACATTAGGAATTGGAAGGGACATAGGAACATGTCCAGGCAGGTTTTAAACACCTCCAGAGAAAAAGACTCTGCAATTCCATTGGCAGCCCATTCCAGTGGTTATCACCCTCACTGAGAAGAAGTTCCTTCTCATATTGATAGGGAACCTCCTATGTTCCAGCTTACACTCATTGCCCCTTGTCCTATCATTGGATACCACTGAGCAGAGCCTGGCTCCATCCTGCTAACACCTGCCCTTTCCATATTTATCAACACTAATGGGAGCACCTGTCAGTCTCCTTTTTTCCAAGCTCAAGAGACCCAGCTCCCTCAGCCTTTCCTCATCAAGGGAGATGCTCCACTCCAACATGTTTCTGGCTCTGTGCTGGACTCTGTCCAGCAGCTCTGTGTCCTTCTGGAACTGAGGGCCTAGAACTGGGCACAAGATTCCAGATGCAGTCTCACCAGGACAGAGGAGAGGGGGAGGAGAACATTTCTCAGTCCCTAACCACCCCACTTCTGATCCACCCCAGGATGCCATTGGCCTTCTTGGCCACAAGGGCATGTTGCTGGCTCATGGTCGTCCTGCTCACTACCAGGACTTCTAGGGCCCTTTCTCCTACACTGGTCTCCAACAGGTCAGTCACCCACCTATCCTGGTACCTGGGATTGTTCTTGCCCAGATGCCAGACTCTACACTTGCCCTTGTTATAGTTCATTAAATTTCTCCCTGCCCAGCTCTCCAGCCTATCCAGGTTCTGCGGAATGGCAGCACAGACTGTTGGTGTGTCAGCCACTGCTCCCAGCTTTCTGTCATCAGCAAACTTGCTGACAGTGCGCTCTAATCCCTCATCCAAGACATTGATGAATAGAACTGGCCCCAGTATCAATGTTTGGGAAACTCCACTAGATACAGGACTCCAGCTAGACTCTGTCCCATTGACCACTACTCTGGCTTCCATCCTGGAGCTTGTTCATGGTCCACCTCGCTACCCGACTGTCCAGCCCACACTGTGTCAGTTTGGCTGCAAGGATGCTGTGGGAGACTGTGTCAAATGCTTTACTGAAGTCAAGACAGATTACATCCACTGCTTTACCATCATCCATCCTCCTGGTTATGCCCTCATTAAGGAGTCTTATGTTGGTCAAGCGTGACTTCCCTTTGGTGAAGCCATGCTGACTGTCCCTAATTATCCTCTTGTCTTTGCTGTACCTAAAGACAGCTTCACTGATAAATTGTTCCATCACCTTTCCTGGGATTTGATTACACTGTATTACATTTTCCCACAAATTAATGGAGAGTGTTGGCCAGTTTACTTGACTAGACGTGAAAAAGAAGGATGTTCTTGGTGGTGGTTTTGTTTTAGGGAGGTTTTTGGTAATGGTATGTGTTGTCCCTCCCCATTGAATACCATAACTCCCCTAAGTAGGTAACTGAGAACTGGTCATTGCTTCGCTCAGGTACCAAATGGACGATTGCTCTCTTTGAGAGAGTCCAGCATAGAGCCCCAAAGATGATGAAGGGAGTGGAACATCTCCCTGATGAGGAAAAGCTGAGGGGCCTGAGTCTCTTTAGCTTGGAAAAAAGAAGGCTAAGGAGTGACCCTATTAATGTTTATAAAAACGGAAAGGGTGAGTGTCAAGAGGATGGAGCTAGGCTCTGCTCAGTGGCATCTAATGATAGAACAAGGGGCAATGGATGGTGGAACATAGGAGGTTCCACATCAGTATGAGAAGGAACTTCTTCTCGGTGAAGGTGACGGAGCACTGGAATAGGCTGCCCAGGAGGGTTGTGGAGTCTCCTCTGGAGATGTTTAAAACCCACGTGGCCATGTTCCTGTGTGACTTGATCTAGGGGGTCTTGTTGTGGCAGGGGGGGATTGGACTAGATGATCTTTTGAGGTCTCTTCCAATCCCTAGCATTCTGTGATTAGTAAGAAAGAGCTCAAATGAGCCTTTAATACAGAGGAACAACATTTAACCCCACTCTTGCCAGCACCTCTGGAGGGCAGTTCTGCATTTTCATAGTGGTGCTAAGGTCTGTCCCCACACCATCCCATCCATCATGCCAGCAGAATTTTGAATCAAGGAATTTATATGGATTAAAAATAAGTCAGTGAAAGACATAAACCCCAAACCTACAGAAAACCCCAATCAACCAAGCAAAAAACTCCCAAATTAGTTTTTTGATTCATTTTAGTTTGTGACCTGTCCTCTCCCCATGAATAGTTGTGCCAGCTGGGCTGATGGAGGTGGTTGGGGCAGGGCAGAGGAAAAGCCTGCAAGAATAGCTGTCACTACAATCCTAATGTGAGCTGGTGGCTGCAGAGGCTGGAGGGAGCCTCTGCTCTTCTCCACTACCCAATCCTCCTTTGTGTGGGATTAAGGAGCTCTAAGGTTACCTCTAAGATGTCTGTTACGAAGGAAGTTTGGAAGCATGTCTGAGTACATTATTCTTTATCCTCTGTTAAGCTCTGGGAGCAGACAGGGTACTGATAGCACAAGCATTGACAAGACTGCCAGTGAGGATCAGGACTGAAGGGGCTGATGCCTTTATGTGCTGTGCTTGCCTGCAAGAGTTGAGCAGCCATGGCCTTTCTGTGGATCACAGAGAACCAGAGGTGTCTGCATGGAAAGGGGAGACTTTTTCCAAAGGGATGTTGTGGGTATTTGGGTAGCTGCAGTCCTCCTTTCCACAACCAAGTGTTTTTCTGGGATTAAAAGGTCTAGAGCAGCAGATTCAATCTGCTGTCGGGGCGCTGTAAGCTTTTGTCTGCTGCAGCGTGTGCTTTTCCTGCAGGGCAGCTGATTAAATATTTGCTCTTTCTTCATACATGGACTTCCCTGGCGCTGCTTGGTTTTTATCTGGGCTGCAGTGACCAAATCTGCCTGACTTCATTTTTGCAGGGGACCAGGTCGTGCGATGCGACAATTCTTAATCACCCTTCAATCAAGAAATTCTTGGAATCGCCTTCTAGATCGTCATCTCCAGCTAACCAGGGCTCTGACACTCCATCTGCCAACCACTCAGAGAGTGATTCTCTCTCTCAGCACAATGATTTTCTTCTGGACAAAGACAGTGGCAACTTGGAAACAGACGAGCGGCTGACAAACAGCCTGGACCAGAGACAGAGCAGAAGTACTGGCCGGGTAAAGTAAAACTCGAGTGGTGGTCAAGTTGTTGGAGGTGTGTGCTCTGTCTGGACTCAGTGCTGGCACCAGGAGCTCTTCATGTTTTCACTCATCTTGCTGAAGATCTGTTTCTTACCCTCTCCAACTGCTTGCTCCCATTCTTTCAGCTTGGCTTTGCTGTAAGGCTAACTCGTGTATGTAACATGGGTAACTCCTCTGCACTCAATCTTGCCCAGAAGAGAGGGCAGTAGTGTTGAGGTTGGCACAGCTACCTGCAACTCTCTCCCTCCCTCTGGGGAAGGATGTTTCACACCTCGAGCACAAGGTTTTGCACAAGGAAGGGTAGAGCTTGGAGGGAAGAGCAGCATGTGGTATTAATTCCCAGCAGTGTTGTGAGGGACTGGTGGTGCTGCTGCCTGGCCTGGAGTGCTTAGTGTGGTTTGGCCTTCTCAGCAGCCTGTGACGAAAATGCTGACAGGGAAGCTCAACTCCCTCTGGATGCACAGTCTGGGTTGTTTTTCTCCTGGTACACTGCTTGCTGCTGTGCTAACATCACCATTTGCTTAACTGAACCAGACTGACCTGGGTTAGAAATACTTTCTTTCCTTGTTACACCGTAGTTTTTTTGGGGTTATTTTTGACCTGAATCCATTCTCTTTATGCCTTACTGTGCAGCTACAGAAATGTTTCACCTTTAGGTGCTGTTACCTGCCTGGGGAGTTGATAAGGAGTGCTAAAGAGCTGAAGCTATCCCAGCCTTCTGTGTCTCCTTGCTCCAGGTTGAGGTATCACTGATTTATTAGAAGAGGTGTAGTGGTTCCTAGTGAACCCAGCGCTCCCCACCCAGTGGTCACTCCAGGAAGCTTCAGCACCAGCTCTGTTGCTGGCAGGAGGGCAGCAGTCCCCTCTACTTTGGGCATTCACAGAAGAGCCTCTGATTCTCATGCAAACAGCAGTGGAGGCAGCGCTGGCACTGAGTCATGTCATCATTTTACCAGGCAGTCTTGCAATAGCTAAGGATGTGTTACCAAGTTGCTGAGCCCCATTTAATAAGCTCAAGTACTGCAGTGGATTTGTAGGCTTATCTAGATGTCAGTGACGTGGTGTGGCTGCTGCTACCCTTGCTGGGCTGGAGGCCAATCCTGGTGTCAAGCCCAGCCTCGATTCTTTACCACAAAGCAACACTGGAGTCCTTTGAATTAGCAGAAGCTGGGAATGAGAAAGGTTGAGATTTTCCAGAAGTCACTTGCTGGCAATTTAGCTTTGGTTTTGTGCCTAATATTTTAGGATATTCAGGGATGATTCATTGGGATGGTCTGTATTCAACTATACAGGTTCACTGTTTCTAACAACTTCTCTAGCCCAACAAAATGATGTTTAAGACAACTGTTTGTTGTCTTGTTTGCCTTTTCTTTTTCTTCTTCTCCTACCCTCAGGACAGTTTGGGTGTTTCAAGCTCTCAAAAAACAGGACAACGAGCTGTTGGGCTGTCAAACGATGAAACTTCGCGGCTTTATGTGAAGAAAACGATTGTGGTTGGCAACGTCTCCAAGTTAGTGTCCACAATCTGAAGGATGGTCCTTTAATTTCAGGTTTAAATGGAACAGGAGGTTAAAATTAGGAGAGAAATAAAAGATCTGGACTGTCAAAATATGAGATACTGCCACGGAATAATCACTGTACCCAGTGCTGCCCTTTGGGAGTGTTTGCGTGGGGTTGTTTTGAGAGGAACAAGTGCTTAACTAGTTGTTTTGTTATTCTGTCTGTCTGTCTTTGAAGACTATTGCAGTCTTATCTGACCAGTTAGAAAACCCAGGTCTTTCCAAGAAGATTTGGAAAAGCAGATTGTCCTAATGGATAATTCATGGGGACAATATGGTGTTTTTAAGCAACAGCAAACATCAAAACACTAGAATGAGGAAAATGGAAAATATGTCCAGCAGAGTCTGAAGAAATTAATTTTCAGTAGTAGTTTTTATTTATAACTTTCCCCCCAAATTAAAACAGATAAATAGATATAACTTTGAGGAAATTAGTGAAGAAAGTAATTCATTTTCAGAAATTAGGGACAAATCTGGGTTTAAAGTTGCTACCCTTGCACTACTTAAGTCAGTCTTTTGTGTAGAAAGCAGTAAATGCTTAGGGTGCTAGAACTGGGTCTGGAAAATCAACCAAGGTCTGGACCTGCAGCCACATACTGACTCTGAGATTTCTTAGAAATTGAGAAGAATTGCTAGTTTTGTTAGTTTTTATCATAGCAGAGTTGCTGATGTGCTCTGGTGTGGCTTCCTGACATCTCAGATTAAGATGGGAAAAGGGATGTGACAGTGGTAGACTGTTATAAGTTAAATCTTCCTAATTAAGAGCTAAATGGTTATGTGAATGAATTTCATATGGCAGCTGCGCCCTAAGAGAGAGGATATGTGTTGGAAGTGTAGCCTGGGTTATGGATTTGCATCTGTTTCTGAATGAACCGTCAGAGTAAGGAGTAGTGGGTAGAGCTGTACAGGGCAGTGTTCACATGTTTTCACCATCCCCAGTTGTTTTGCCTGATCTTTCATCAAATGCTTTCTGGGATATATTTATCTGTGTGGGATTTTTGTCTGATGTTTGGTTTTTCATTTCTTTGCCAGGTACATTCCTCCTGACAAGAGAGAAGAAAATGATCAATCAACCCATAAATGGATGGTGTATGTGCGAGGCTCTCGGAGAGAACCCAGCATTAATCATTTTGTCAAGAAAGTGTGGTTCTTCCTCCATCCCAGTTACAAACCCAATGACCTGGTGGAAGTAAGGTAATAAAGAAGCTATTCCAGTCACTATTCCAGTCTTTTTGCTTGCCATGCTGACAATGCCAAGTTTCTTCGGAAGTTAGCAGCTTCTTTTCCTGGTTTACTGTTCCATGCCTGTGTGACCTCTGGCTTGGCTTGACCTGCTCCAGAATAATAGTAAAAATCAATTAGTTTTTACATAGCAAAGTGCCAGGCAGGGTTTTTTTTGTGGTTTCTTCTACATTTCCTACCAAATTGTTGCATTTCGTGTTATTCATGAAAGTTTGTGCATCTCCTGTATGTGTTACACGGCCTGATGCACTCTTTGGGCTTCTGTTGCTGAAAGAGCTATGTTCTGCCTCCCATCTGTTCCTGTGCAGAAAAGAAAGAGCTGCTTTGCTTGTAGTTTTAATGATATGTGTGTGTTTGGGCAAGAAATTGTGTCCCTCTTCCAAATATTTCTCCACTGTAGTGAGATCAGTGGCACTGGCTTCAAAGAATTCCGCATCTTGGGAACAGTGCTGATGCTACAGACATTGGGTGGCTTCTCTATCCGATCTGAAACCTGCATCAAAGCTGTGACGCTAACGTGATGACCAGGGTCAGTCCTTTGTTGACTGCTGCAGGGAAACGTCAGTCTTTGGTTCTTGCTCCTGTGGACATCAAAGTGGGAGATGTGTTCAAACTACGTGATGTCTTCCCAAAGACATTGTTCTCCACAGGATGTCCTGGAGGAGGATGGGGAGGCTGCCTAGGTGCAGAGGGGCAGCTAACTCTGACAACGTTAAACTGCTGAGAGGCACCTTACACTTCATTGGAATAAGTGTTGCTATGGCTTAGTAGTGTTTCTGAAAGGCAGCTCTGAGCAGGTTGAAAGCAAGGTCCTTTGTATTTCTTGTATAACATATAAAATTATGCTGTCAGGTACTGTAACAGCTAGTTTTTGAGGCCATTTGTAGTTCCCAGTATTCGATGTCAGTGCTGTTGTCTGCCACTTGAATCCCACGTTGTTTTCTTGTCACGCAGTCCCAGGCATCGTAGTGGGTATGAACATTCTGAACTAGCAGTGAGTGTCAGGGTACGTTTGAGATTCACAGGAACATCAGGCTGAGATACAAACCAAATAATGGTCAGTGTTAGAGATAAGCACCCTGCTTTTTCAGCTTGGAGAATGACATGGTTGAAGTGGCTTTTCTTTGTTGTCTGTTATCAGTGTGTTATCTTGGTGTTATGTGATGCATATCCCACTGCTAGGCAGGGAAGATCAGAAAGGGACTGCAAAGTGCTGTGTTGGAAACCCACCTTGCTGCTGTGTTCTAGGAGCCTACTTGGGCTTTTTTGAAACAAGGGGTTTTTTTTTTGGTGTTATGCAGCTGTTACACACAACTCTGTCTCCTTGTGCAAAATAAAATCACAATATGATTGAGGCTGGAAAAACCCTCTGAGCTCATCCAGCCCACCCCATGACCTAACATCAGCACACTGGCCAGACCAGGACACTCAGGGCCACAGCCAGTCTGTCCTTCAACACCTCCAGGGATGGCGACTCCACCACTACCCTGGGCAGTCCATTCCAGGGTCTGATCACCCTTTCCGTGAGGAAGGGCTTCCTAGCATCTAGCCTAACCCTCACCTGCTACAGCTTTAGGCGCTGCCTTCTCATCCTGTTGGTAGTTGCCTGGGACAAGAACCTGACCCCCACTTGACTACAACCTTGTAGAGAAGGATAAGGTCTCCTCCAGGCTAAAAAGAATGTGTTCAGCTGTCCAGAGCCATAAACCTTTCATTTCTGTGGCTGAATTCTCTCAGTGGGGAACAGCAAGCCAGGAGATGCTGTAGCTGTCTGCCAGAACAGTGGAGTTTGGCTTTCTGAAGCAGAGGCAAGTGAAAGCTGTACAGCTTGGCATCCAACATGTGAAATCACCGTTTGTTTCCAGAGAACCTCCATTTCACCTGACCAGGAGAGGCTGGGGAGAATTTCCTGTGAGAGTCCAGATACACTTCAAGGATAGCCAGAACAAGAGGATTGATATCATACACAACCTGAAGGTATTTGAGCAAAATGTTTGATTGAAAGGCAATCGCGTGAGCTCTCCTCCATAATCTAAGAGAGAATTCATTCATGTCAGTGCTTCTGCCTCTCTGTTGTGTGTGTCCTGATGGTTACTTCGACATGAAGAGTTGGGCTGGAGAATCCAAAAAGTTCCAGCAGAGCCTCTTACCTTGGCTGTCCTGGAGTCAGTGTGGTAGCCAAGTGTTGCAGAAGCTGGAACTGGTTCTGTTGAGGAGACCTTCTTTCAGCTACTCACTTTTCCTGCAACACTCAATAGGATTTATAGTATGCAGCAGTCCTGGAAAACTAGGCCACTGCTCTTGTGTTCCTTATAATTAGTGGTCCCCAGTGTGAGTGGAATTAAGTCCTGAGCTGGTTGAGTTTCCCAGTTCTTTGAGCAACGTGATTAGTTTTATTTAAACTTTGCCTGTGTTAATGAACTTCATACTAGCGTAGATACCTCACTGCAACCCCAGATATAGACAGTTGAGCAAGTTTGGAACTTCTGGATCACTTGTAACTTCTGGGTATTTAATGCAAACAATGAGTAAAATAGATTTGGAGACAGATAATTTGGGGAGAAGCTGGTACCAGCATGAAGGATATTGTGCAGCAGAGGAAGCCCAACCTACAGAAGAAAGCAGGGCTGCTCAAGTAAGCAAATCACGGCTGGTTTGTACATGCTGAGCCTGTGGCTGCTGGTAGGTGATGAGTTAGCTCAGCCCTCCTCTGTGGCTGGCAAGCTGTCTGCCCCTGAGCCATGGGGCACTACAAGCCTGTCACACCCATTTTCTCTCCATAGGTATCCTATTAGGTGCCTCTTGGATTTCCTCCCTTTTCATCAGCTGATGCTCAGTGTAAAGAGATATTGAATCAAATATTACAGTGAGAATGTAGCCTTTTTGCTGGTTACTTTAAATCTCTGAGTTTTTGTTATTCCCTTCCATTGACATCGGGAATTAAAAAGGACACTCCTTAGGCTGAGATAGTATTTCCCCAACAATCACATTTCCTTCAGTTTTTTCACACTTCACTGTAGGCTCTTGAGGCGTGGTTGGTTTTGTGCAGAAGAGCAGATACTTAGCAGAGCACATAGCCAGAGAAACACCCAGGGGCCTTGAGGACTGGACATGCTGCTGATGAACTTAGAGTTTCAGTACCTTTCAAATAAACTGTATTTTAAGTGCTAGCTAAGATATTGCTTTTCCCTGTTGAATAAACATATTGTATTGTTTTCCCCAGTTGGACAGGACCTACACCGGCCTGCAGACACTTGGCGCAGAAACGGTGAGTCAATGAGTCATAGGATGGATTTTGTACTTTGTAATTTTGATGGGAGACCTTATTGCCTTACAACTGCTTGAAAGGAGGTTGCAGAAAGGCAGTGGTCAGTCTGTTCTCCCTAGCAGCCAGTGATAGCACAAGGGGAAATGGAGGTTGGATGTCAGGAGGAATAAAAATTTACCAGTCCTTATTTACTCCACCAGTACAGGCTGGGAGGTGATCTACTGGAAAGCAGTCCTGTGGAGAGGGACCTGGGGGTCCTGGTGGACAACAGGTTAACCATGGCACAGCAATGTGCCCTGGTGGCCAAGAAGGCCAATGGGATCCTGGGGTGTATTAGGAGGAGTGTGTCCAGCAGATGGAGGGAAGTTCTTCTCCCCCTCTACTCTGCCCTGGTGAGGCCTCATCTTGAGTACTGTGTTCAGTTTTGGGCCCCCCAGTTGAAGAGGGACAAGGATCTACTGGAGAGGGTCCAGCGGAGGGCTACGAGGATGATTAGGGGACAGGAGAGCATGGCTTATGAGGAGAGGCTGAGGGACTTGGGGCTTTTTAGTCTGGAGAAGAGAAGACTTAGAGGGGATTTGATAAATGTTTATAAGTATCTGAAGGCTGGCCAGGAGCGGGGGGACAGGCTCTTTTCACTTGCTCCCTGTGATAGGACAAGGAGCAATGGCTGTAAGTTGCAGCAGAGGAGGTTCCGCCTCAACACAAGGGGGAACTTCTTTACTGTGAGGGTCACAGAGCACTGGAACAGGCTCCCCAGGGAGGTCGTGGAGTCTCCTTCTCTGGGGACTTTCAAGGCCCGCCTGGATGTGTTCCTCTGTGATCTGTGTTAGATAGTTTTGTCCTGCTCCGGCAGGGGGGTTGGACTCGATGATCTCTTGGGTCCCTTCCAACCCCTAACATCCTGTGATCCTATGATATCTTTCCTGAAAGGGTTGTCAGGCACTGGAACAGCCTGCCCAGGGAGGCAGTTGAGCCTCCATCCCTGGAGGTGTTGAAGAGAAGGGTAGGTGTTGTGTTCAGGAACAGGATGTAGTGGTGCTGATAGGGCTGGGAAAAGGTTGGGCTCTATGATCTTGAAGGTCTTTTCCAGTCAAAAATGTTCAGTGACTCTATGACATTTACCTGACTCCCTTTAAGGATATTTAAAATACAAAAAATATCCAGGACTCAGCACAGAGTCAGACCCATTGGATTTCACCACTTCTGCAACGTATGTTTTACTATCTCCTTAAATGAATGTATCATGGCTCCTTGTCACTATTCATGAAAAGAATAGGTTTTTTTCCCCTTTGTGGTTCAGGGGAGATTCTTTACAGCTTTTTCATAAAAACTTATCATGTACTTCAGTTTTCATTTTTATTTCTTTGTGGAGCTTCCGGTACCACTTGTGTTTTGATTTGCATCCTGTTGTGCTGCACATCTAATACAGAAACAATCTGAGTTAAAGGGATCACCCAACTATCAAGCTGAAATTTTTCTGTATATTAAATCTTTTTAAGTTTGTGTGTCAAGGTTCAGTATTTGAGAGAGTCCAGAGCAGAGCCACAAAGATGATGAAGGGAGCGCAACATCTCCCCGATGAGGAAAGGCTGAGGGACCTGTGTCTCTTTAGCTTGGAGAGAAGGAGGCTGAGTAGTGACCCCATTAATGTTGATAAATATGTGAAGGGTGGGTGTTAGGAGGATGAAGCCAGGCTCTTCTCAGCGTCATCTAATGATAGTGAAAGGGGCAGTGGGTGTAAGCGTGAACATAGGAGGTTCCACATAAATATGAGGAGGAGCTGCCTTCTTAGTGAGGGTGACAGAGCACTGGAATGGGCTGCCCGAGGGGGTTATGGAGCCTCCTTCTCTGGAGACGTTTAAAACCTGCCTGGATACGTTCCTGTGCGACTTGATCTAGGTGATCCTGCTGTGGCAGGGGGAGATTGGACTCGATGATCTCTCAAGGTCCCTTCCAATCCCTAATGTTCTTTGATTCTGTGATTTTCCTGGCTTATGAACTCAAATTAATTACTGACTCCTAGTTTCCCTAAAGATTTTCTGCATAGTGTTTTCCCTTGGTTGTGCTGTAGTGAACAGAAATTTTAGTGGCAAAAGGGCATTACTTCAGCTTTTCAGTCTGTGAAGCAAACATTAATGTGAGATGTCTCCTGTGATTAAAGAATGTTTTTGAAGAGTGGATGAATGTGGTGTGTTGCTCAAAGACTTACCAGCTGAGGCAATCTGTGCCTGTCCCTAGGGGATATGTGGTTCTGTCCTTAGCAGGATACTTGGAGCTGGGCTTTGTATTCCTGCTAGTGTTCTCCAGATGTGCAGTGCTACCCTAGGGGATAAAGGTTGCAAAGTTGTTGGTTTAGTTTAGGTGTTACTGAACTGACAGTCCAATGTCCCTGAAATGAATGGAAATGTTGTGCAGAGATGTCTAGAAATTAAAATGAGAAGGCATCGTTGTTTTCACTTTTTCTATCATTACCCAGGTACAAATACTAATGTCTTCTTTTCTCCTGTTTCTGGAAGGTAGTGGATGTGGAGCTGCATAGGCATTCCCTTGGGGAGGAGTATCTCTTCTCCCAGTCTTCAGAGTCTGACCTCTCTGATGCACCTACTACTGTACCGGTGCCATTGAGTGTCCCAGCACCAGTCAAAGCTTCTTCACCAATTAAACAGTTGCGGGACTCCAGCCCAGATACTTCTGTGGACAAAGGTAATGCACATGGGTGTTGGTGAAATCTGAGTTCTTGAAATTTCAACTCTTCTAGATACCTCCTTTTACTTGCTCTTGTGCCTTAGAGTTTGTCAGTGCTACCTGCTCTTTGCTCACTCCATGTGATCATTTCCTCGGTGTGCCCCAAAATTGAATTCAGAAACTTTTTTGGTTTGTTTGGTTTTTGGTTGGTTGGTTTGGAGTTTGTTTGGCATTTTTCATCTGGATTTTGTTGAGCTAGGATCTGTGTTGCTAAATGTAGTGAGTATGGGACTTTATACAGCAGATGAAGTCAGAATCGAGGTTGTTGAATAGCAGTTGTCATTCAATTCTTGGCAGACTACTTTCACAGGATTTTTTAGGTTCCTGTATATTTTGGGAACTGTATACATTTCAGACATTAGCCTGGTGATGCATTCAGTTGTATAACTTGGTGCCTAAGATGAGCTAGCTGGGGGGGTGGGGGGACGACAGAAATGACTGTAACTGTGGCATTAGAGCCAGAGAATGAGAATGTCGCTGGGTGTTTTGTGAGGAATGGCCCCTGTGCACGTCTTGCTCTCATTCTCATTGTCCCCATAAAATCAGGAAATGCACCTCCTGTTGCAGTGGGGCAGCAGTTGATTCTTAGAATCATTTGAATAGCCTGAATCAAGCCAGTGCTGGCGCCTAGGGCATACTGTTAACATTTTTAGTTTGCCTGTGTTAGCTTTATTTTCTGAAATGCAGTGTCAGGGTTACCGTGACAGACCTTGCTTAACTGGACTGACTTTAAACAAGGGTGTCTTGTATGATTTGCACGTTTTAGTGTGAGAAACTTGCTTGGAAACAGGAACTTGGTATTTCAAAACGTGGTTGCATTCAATATGGTCTGAATTTTCCTGTATCCAAGAAATGGCTTTAAGCTGGTGTCTTGCATGGTGGCCACTGCTGGTGTTCTGGCTCAGCAAGAGGAAGGCCCACTGTGCTTTCTTGTGGCAAAACCAGGAGGAAAGTATTAAAATTAGAGATGCATAGGCTTCTTATTCAGACAGAAAGATGAGCAGCACCGTTAGGCGAGCAGTGCTACAGCCAACAGGAAGGAAGTCAGCCTGCCTCTTTCTTTGTGGCTTCTCTCATCAGCTGAAGGTGAATTGATCTCGTCCTACATCAGTTAAGATGGATTCCTTATCCCGGGTCAAAAGGCAGTAAGTGGATGATCTCCATGTGCTCTTACTCCAGATCTGCGGAGTATGTCTGTGGAGGACATCCAGCTTTAGTCCTGTGGAGCCCTAACTGAGGACACTTGAAACTATGAGCAGCATTGGGTCCATGGAAGGGTCATTCCAAGAAAATGTGTAAGAAGTGGCTGATCAGCTGCCACAGCTGCACAGGCTGTACACGGTAGCATTTTATTCTTCAGAGTTCAGAGACAAATTCAACAGGCTTACGCAGGATGAACCTTCTACACCACTTTCTCCCTGCTCAGTGCTGCCCAACAGTTGCTTTTCCTTCCATCCTTTTTTCCTTCCTCCAAGAGCGTGTTTGTCATCCCTGAGTTTTGTTTGTGTAGAGAAGCACAATAAGGAGTCCAATGTCTTATCCTAAGAGCTATTTCTCTTCTTCTCCCTGTTTTAATCAGGATTCCCTGGGAATGCTGAAACCGAAAGACATGCCACGTTTTATTCCCTGCCATCTGCAATAGAACGGACTCCCACCAAGTTAGCCACACAGAAAGTTGCCTTTGGCTCTCATGGAAATTCAGCCTTTCAACCCATTGCAGCTAGCTGTAAAATAGTGCCTCAAGGTCAGAGCCCGAGCCCTGCAGAGTCACCAGGAAAATCCTTCCAGCCTATCACCATGAGTTGCAAGATCGTATCAGGTGAATGCCCCTTTGCGTATCCCAGTGCTTCACACTACAAAGTGAACCAGTTGGGCTTGTCTTCTGTCCTTCCTCTGATTCCTGACAATCCTCGAACAATTCTGGCAGTAGGAAGCAGTCTTTAACTGGACTGCTGCCCACAGAAATGCCAAGGCATACACTTCTCCCCTGTGGGGTGTTTGTAGATGGGAAGAAACTGTTCTTCTCCCTCACACTTTCGGAAAGCTGGGAAGAATAAAGAAAATACTGGTTTTGTCCAGATTATTGGCCAGATAATTAGGTTCAACCTTGGTAACTCCAAGAGCCCCTCTTATACTTGGGGCATCTTCTCAGATGGAAGAGCTTTGATCTTCCTCTTCCAGAAGTCCACCCTCTGTTCGATTAAGTGGTCAGCTGACTGCAGTGAGCAGTGTGATGCTCTTCTGATGGCTTCCAAACCAAACCTGATCAAGGTGCCCTTTACTCATTTCACTTGCAGTCCTCTCCCTGCCTGGGCATGATGCCATCCCCTGGATGATGTTTTACATCACGGAGTTGTAATGTGTTGCTCGCCACATCACATGTTGTAAAGCTGAGCAATGACCTACTGTATCTCTTCATTTTCTGGTGTTTAGGATAGAGAGGATGAAGCACCAGCTGTCAGTGTGTGGTATTCTTGATAATCTTCTCCCAGATGATTTTCCTCAAGTGTGCCTGGTTTATTGGTTTGGGTTTTTTTTAATTAAATTTCAATTCTGTTCCTTGACATCTTAAACCTGTACTCAAGCTGATTTACATTTGAGCCTATGCAAAGTGCTTTCTTCTTTCTTAATGAGCTCTTCTCTCGATCTTCTTTTCCCAAGGCTTCCCACTAAGCAGGAATTGCAGGGGCCATCCTGTCTTTCTTAAAATCCTTGAATCTGTTGATCTTTGCTTTTAAATGTTTCTCTGCTAAATATTTTCCTGAGGTTCTGTTGTCTCCAAGGACAGAGGGATTTTATTTGATCAGCACTTAGGTTCCGTTTTGATTGCCAATCACTGCCAAGAAAGCAGACTAGCAGGCAGTTGAAGCTTAGTTTTGCTTGCTGCTGTCTCTTTTCCCTGATCACTTCCTTGCCTGTTTTTCTCTGCATTTCTCATTTACTCCCTTTTGCAGCTCTTTTCTTCTCCAGTTTTTCTCTCTCCTGATCCTGTTACCCAGGAGTTGCACATTTTACTGTTTGCTTTCGAGGGCTTCCGTTGTAGTGAGAGCAGTCAAAAGGCAAAAGTGTCCCTGCCTGTCTTACGGCTACTGTATCACACAGCCTTTCACAGGCTCTCAGTGCCTTCACTGTAGGCTCCACCAGGGAAGGAGAGCACCTCTCAAGGAGTTCAGCTCGCTTTCTTCATCTCCTTGGGTGGACTGGTCTTGGCAGTGAGAATGATTTAGATAATGTCCCTCGAGAGTCAGGATGGTTTCCCAAAGTCCCTTTGAATCCTGATTGTCCTGGTAGGGAGAGAAGATCTGCGGTAGGTATGATCCATAGCACTTCACATGCCTTGTCCTCTCTTTCTGCCTCCTCTTTCCACTCACTGAGGCTGGGAAATGCATCAGCAAAATGTGTTCCTTCTCTAAGTCATTTATAAAGTGCTACTTTTGCTGTGTTTTTATGTTCTTACAACATTTACAAGAAAGAAGCATTGGACTTTTTTTCCTAAGGTTCTCCAATATCGACCCCTAGTCCATCTCCGCTACCTCGTACCCCAACCTCCACTCCAGTGCACATGAAGCAAGGCTCTGCTAGTTCAGTCATTAATAACCCGTATGTTACTGTGGACAAGCCCGGACAGATGGTTGGAGCAGCAGCCACAAGCACAGGTGTGTAGTGTGACCGCAGAAGGCAGTGGCTTAGTCTTACCCTCTCAAACTTGTTTTCTCTTTAAGATGATTACTGTAATAACTGTTCTAGCTGGGGAATTCCCTGCTGCCTCTTCAAGGAGAGCTTGTTTTTGCAGGCAAAAAGGGAAGGAGAGAAAGTAACACAGACTGGTGCAGAGAGAGAAAGAGGTAACAAGTGGTTGGATGTGTGACAACTGCATTGCACATGGGAGCAAGAAGTGTGGAGAGCTGAAAGTGACCAGCAGATGGGTCTCAGGTTGGAGTGTGCAGTGCTCTAGGTTGGTTGAAATGTGTAGACTGGTAACCAGGGGAACAGCCATGCTGGGTTTTGCAACTGCTGTCAACTTCTAGCTGGTCTGCTCCCATCCAGTTGGGATTCCTTTAGCTGCGTTCCTTCAGTGCCTCAGTGGTGACATAAGCCTGGGGTCAGGGGGAAGGACTGAACTGCAGGAGATGGGTATGAGAGCTGATTGGTGGTCTTTGTGTCAAGGCTGGAGGAAAGGTAATTCAAAAGTCATTCTTTGTGATTTATGACCAAGAATGACTGTTTATTGAAAACCACACTTGTTTGTGTGTACGTGTGCTTGCCAGCATCTCAGGAGGATGCTCAGAGCCCCGTGGAGAAGTGCAACATCCAGGTAACTCACAAACCATTGGCTGGGTACGGCTGGAAAGTGCGAAAATTCTTCTCTTAGTAGTGGGTCCTCCTTTTACCTTTTACAGCTGTCGTGTTCATTTTACCTTGTGCACAGAGTCAGCTGGCAGGGGGAACTTGGTCACAGCAGACATTTTTAAAGTATGTTTTGGGGCTTCATTGGTAGCACTGAAGCTGCCACCAGTAAGGGGGTAGGAGTTTTGTGTTTGGTTGGGTGTTTCTCCTTTTTTTTCCTGTTTCTTCTTTGTCTCCAGCCTGACTGTCTACTCTGCATGCATGGTTTATCATGGTCAGGGTGACCACTGTGTTCCCCTAGTAGAGATTTGTACAGGAAGGACAAAATCTGTAGATGTGATAGATGGTTTGGACATACAAGTCTTAAAACCATTAAAGGCTCAGTTTCCTGCCACGTTAGTGTGATGGGAGTACAGACTTGTCTGGGAGAAACCCACTGTCCCTCACCAGCATTCTTGTTGCTTCCCCCCTATCCTACACATACAAGATCAGTGGCAGAGCAGAAAGTTAGACCCCTCCCCAAACAGAACTTTTTTGTCAGATAGATTGTCACCAGACCCTGTTTGAGTGAGCCAGAGGGAATGTGGAACTGGCTTTTCATGGCAGCAGCCAGGATGCCATAAAGATGCTGCCGATAAGTCACTGTGATGTTTTTGGTAAGACACATCATATTTAAAAAGAGGGGTGAGATCTTTACACTCCTTGAAAAGCAGCCTTCCCAAGCCTCACTGTTTTGAGAAATGACTTCTCATTTACTTCTAAGTGCAGATTCTAGTACCACTGCGTGAGCAACTCCTGTGTCCTCTTGTGTGCATTTCATGACTTTATCCTCTCTTTAACAACCAGCCCGACCCAACAGCAGTAGCAGAGCTGCTGCTGATCAGCAGTGTTGTGTGGATGCTGACAGAACAGGGTCAGTTTGCCTCTAGACCTCTGTCCATCTCAAAGGGGTCAGGGTAATGCGGGGTCACACGTATCTCTACGTTAATTTTGCAAGAGCAGTCTTCCACAGAGGATCCTGTGTCTTAATTCGTTATTTCTGTTTCTTCCTTTATTCACTTTGTCCTTTCTTCTTGTTACTCCTCACTTTGTCTTCTTCCTTTTGCTTCCCACTCCAGGCTCCTCCCAGCCTTTCACCATGCCAGTGTCTGAGGCTAGGGTAGGATCAGAGGGCTTCTGGACAGTGGAGGACATCTGTAGCAGCAAGTTCTAATAGGCAGCTCATTTGCTGTCCTAATTGCACGTTTGTAGCGGAAAGGTGCCTGACCATTTGCTTGCAGCAAACAGAGCTCTAGCAGGAGAGTGACCTTCCCCGGGACTCAGATTCTGCTGATGGAAATTCAATAGTGGATTCATTGTACCGACTTGCACTAATGTGCCCCGTGGAGAACAGAGTCAAGACAAAATGTTGTGCTTGTTAGAAGAGGTTTCAGATGCTGAGGTGCACCTCTTCCCAGCCAGCTCTCACCCAACATGTGCTTTGTTTCCTGGTCCGCAGGGAGCCCAACCAGCAAAGCAACCAGTGTTTGTCAGGCTTCTCATGGAACTGGATCTCCTGTATCAAAGACCCACGGGAGCAGTTTTGTCACCTCAGCTGTCAAGGTAATGTTCTCACTGGGTCACTACTTCCCAGTTAATTCCACTTTCCTATAAAGCTGGGCTTTTTACTTTCATAAGTTGTGCATTTCAGGCATGCTTTTTTGGTCATAATTTCCTGGGAAGGCTTGCTGTGCCTCACAGATAGAGCCATATGAGAACATGGTGGTTACAGAAGATGAGAGGGTCACCTTGTGCAACTGCAGTGAGCTCTCTTGAAGGCACTGCTCTTTTTTGCCTTAATGCAAGGAAAGCCATGGAGGGCACAGGACTCAAAATGTCTTCACGTTCAGAAAAGCTCTTCTACAGCTGACTTTGATCTTCGCTTTGTTATATATGATTGAACAGGTGCCTACCTCGAAACCTTCACTCTGCTCACTATTTTTGTGCAGCAGCTGCTCCTGTCAGTTTGAAAATAACTCATTTAGTGGTTTTACAACTGCCTGTGTTTAGAACAATGTTTGTGTGAACAGTGGAGTATCCAAGAATATAAACAAACAGAGATAAATAGGGTTTGTGTTCTGATCTGCAAAGGCAAAAAGGGACTGAGCTGAACTGTCTCACATCAGATTTCTCTTGCACCTCGTGCTAGGAAGGCTATTTCTGGCAGGGAAGTGGCATCAGCCATGCTCTTTCTGAAAGCAGCTGGTGGGTGTGCTGCTGCAAATGGGAGCATTTCCCTGTCTCAGGAATACTAATGCAGGATGTGGGGGTGTGGGGCTTGTCAGCCAGCCTGCAGAGAGCAAATCACTTTGCATTTGGAACCAAAATGCTTCCCATGGCTGGTAGGGAAAAGTGCTAAAGATTGCTGTCTGAAGCAACTAGTCTGGAGAAGCATTTCAAGTGTAAGGCGTGCACTGAGTGTTCAGCTTGGAAGAGCCTGTCTGCTCAGATGGATTGTGCTCAGCTATGCTGAAAACCATTGGTTAGTCTTTATCTTTCACTGCTCTGGGACAGTTCTCTCTGAAGGGTTTTCAATGATTCAGAGTAGGCAGTTGTCATCAGTACCAGTTGAATTCCACTTTTCCAGGCCTAAGTTAAAAACCAATGTTATTTTAAGAATTTTGTTATATATATATAAGTCAGAGCTCTGTAAAAAGAATTGCAGCTTGATTTATGTCTTCTGGTGGTTGGAAAAGCTGTAATTTTATGGTTACTTGAAAGAATATCTGAAGGCTGGCCAGGAGTGGGGGGACAGGCTCTTTTCACTTGCTCCCTGTGATAGGACAAGGAGCAATGGGTGTAAGTTGCAGCAAAGGAGGTTCTGCCTCAACACAGGGGGGAAGTTCTTTACTGTGAGGGTCACAGAGCACTGGAACGGATTCCCCAGGGAGGTCGTGGAGTCTCCTTCTCTGGGGACTTTCAAGGCTGCCTGGATGTGTTCCTCTGTGATCTGTGTTAGATAGTTTTGTCCTGCTCCGGCAGGGGGGTTGGACTCGATGAGCTCTTGGGTCCCTTCCAACCCCTAACATCCTATGATCCTATGAATATGGCAAGTCTGATAGTTCAGTGTCATGTTACAGGTTGCGCTTCACTCACTGCTGCTTGTTGAGGTGCTTGAGCAAGGTCCAGAGGAGCAATGAGGCTGGTGGAGGAACTGGAGGGCAAGTCTGATGAGGAGAGCCTGAGGCATCTTCTGGGGGTGTTTAGCCTGGAGAAAAGGAGACTCAGGAGGACCTCCCTCTCTACAACTCTCTGAAGGAGAGTTAGATGGACATTGGGCTCTTCTCCCAGGCAACTAGTGACAGGACTAAAGGGCAGGGCCTGAAGCTGCACCAGGGGAGAGTTAGGCTGGATGTTAGGAAGCCCTTCCTCACAGAAGGAGCGATCAGACACTGGGCTGGGCTACCCAGGGCAGTGGTGGAGTTACCATCCCTGGAGGCATTGAAGGACAGAGTGGCTGTGGCCCTGAGTACCGAGCTCAGAGGGCTTTTCCAGCCTAAATCATTATGTGATTCTGTGGTTCTCATCTCTTGCCTATGTGCTAGTTTTCCCTGTAGAATAACTTACGGCTGTGTTTTTGTTCAACCATTTTCAAATGACTGACAACAGGCTGCTGTGGAGGGGACTGGTTATGATTCCACTATGTCTTCAAACCTCCCGTGTTTGCTGCCAGTTGTGCAGTGATGTGGTGAACTGGAGCAGACAGCCAGTTTGGTTGAAAACCAGTCTGTTTTCAGCCATATATGGCAATACAAGGTTGGAATCTGAGGGCTTGCTTTCTGCTTATGATCCAACCCAAGGACGGGCCAGATGGTCGTGAAACCATGGCTTGGGCATTCCCATTGATTGTGAAAGAGTATAGTGATTTTACTTGAAGAGGTCTGATATGATTCGGTTTTAAGTGACACTTGACTTCCCTGTCACTGGGAGTCACAGAAGGGTTGAGGTTGGCAGGAACCTCTATAGCTCATCCGGTCCGACTCCCCAACTCAAAACAGGCTTGGATGGAGCAAGTTGTCCAGGAATATGGCCACTTGGGTTTTGACTCTCCAAGGCTGGAGAGACCACAGCCTCTGTGAATATCCTGTTATTGTTAAATTACCAATAAACTTAAAAAAGAGGAAAAGGAGAGGTTTTTCTTGAAACAAAATTTTTGATGTTTTCTGGCTTTTAATTTGTACCCACTGACACTTTGTATTCATTGGATACTAATGTGCATTTTCTGGCTGATCTTCATAGAATCGTGGAATCATTCAGGTTGGAAAAGACCCTTGGGATCTTGAAGTCCAACCATCAGTCTGACTCTACAAGTTCACCCCTAAACCAGATCCCCCAACACCACATCTAAGCGTCTTTTAAACTCATCCAGGGATGGTGACTTCACCACTACCCTGGGCAGCCCATTCCATTGCCTGAACACTCTCTCCGTGAAGAATTTCTTCCTGATGTCCAATCTAAATCTACCCTGTTGGAGCTTGAAACCCTTCCCTCTGGTTCTGTCACTATTTACCTAAGAGAAGAGACCAGCACCAACACCCCTACAATGTCCTTTCAGATAGTTGTAGAGAATGATGAGGTCTCCCCTAAGTTTCGTCTTCCTCAAACTAAACAGCCCCAACTCTCTCAATCTCTCCTCATAAGACTTATTCTCCAGGCCCTTCACCAGCTTGTTGCCCTCCTCTGTACTTGCTCCAGCAACCTTGATGTCTCCCTTGTACTGAGGTGCCCAAAACTGGACACAGTAGTCACAGTGCAGCCTCACTCATGCTGAGTACAGGGGCACAATGACCTCCCTACTCCTGCTGGGGACACAGTTTCTAATACATCCCAGGATGCCATTGTGCACACTGCTGGCTCATTCAGCCGCCTGTCAGTTAGAACTCCCAGGTCCTTCTCTGCCAGACTGCTTTCCAGCCACACTTTCCCAGGGCTGTAGCGCTGCATGGGATTGTTGTGACCAAAATGCAAGACGCAACACTTGGCACTACTGCAACCCACAACAATATTCCTCAGCCCATGGATACAGTCTGTCAAGGTCCCTCTGTACAGCCTTACTCACTCCAGCACATGGACACTCCAACCCAACGTGGTGTTGCACCACTTACTGAGGGTACACTCAATCCCCTCATCAAGATCATTGATAAAGATGTTGAACAGGAGTGGCCCCAGCACTGAGCCCTGGGGGACATCACTTGTGACCGGTCTTCATGAGGATTTAGCTTCATTGACCACAACCCTCTGTGCCCAGCCATCCAACCATTGTTCCACCCAGCAGAGTATGTTCCTGTCCAAGCCATGGGCAGCCAGCTAATTCATGAGGATGTTGTAGGGGATGGTGTCAAAGGCCTTACTGAAGTTCAGACAGACTACATTGACAGGCTTTCCCTTATTCACTAAGCAGGTCACCTTATCATAGAATGAGATAAGGTTTGTCAAGCAGGCTTTTTTACAGAGAAGACTCTTTTCAGCTGCTTATGATATTGTCAAAAGCAGTTACTGCTGTCAGAGATGGAACCTTCCAAATAAAATGTGCCTTGTAGGTTCTGTTAAGTGTATTACACTCCTTTTTCCTAAGTGCTTACTGATTTTGGAGATGTCTTACCCTACAGGTAGCTTGACCCCAATAGCCATCACTTTTTATTTCTTGTGTGGGACATTTCACTGATTTCTGTGCTGTGTTTTCCTGTTCACAGCAAGAGGATTCTCTGTTTGCCACCATGCCACCTCTTTGTCCCATTGGGAGTCATGCCAAGGTGCAGAGCCCCAAGTCAGTCGCTGGAGGACTCGGAGGTTTTACAAAGGTATTCCTCTTGGCTTACAAGATGCCCAGTAGTGCCATTTCACAATGGCTTGTACTACAATCCATCTAACTTCCAGTAAAACTGTTACTGGAACCAGTGTGTGTTGATACCAGGGACTCTAAAGATGTATCCTGTTTGCTTACCCTGTTTGCTTATCCGCTGTTCCTTTTAACCTTTACTCTCTCATCTTTTTTCATTTTCCTTCGAATCACTGTCGTGTCAAGGCTGATCTTTTAAAATCTGTTTTTAGTGGAATACAGGAAAAGTAAACTGCAGTAGATCCGTCAGGAGCTCCTTAAAAAATAAGACATATAAACCTAAAACATATATACAAGGGAATAATGTCAGCTGTAATCATTTACAATACCTGTAGCTATAACACTGGTTGTAATTTTGAAGGGTAGAAAAAACACAGCAGTTGAGATAGAGAACGTGTTGTGAGCCAGGAACGGACTTAGAAATTTGAAAACTGAAAGTGTTGTGGCTCCATACTTTGGTTACAGGGCCTAAGGAAGTCAAGTCTGGCCAAGTCAATTGTTAGTGTTACTAGTAGTTGTAACAGTACTAGCAGTTTCTGTGATTCTGTAATTTCTGTGAGCACCTCTCCAGTCTAGAATATAAATGCAGACACACACACACGTGTTGCGAGTAGCCCTCATCTCGGAGCTGAGGTAGAGAATCATCTAGTAATAAGAACTACCTCTGAGTTATCACTTGCCCTTTTCTGCAGATGGCTTGTTCTAGAAATAATCCCCAGTGATTTAAGGTGTTTGCTTTTCTTATTCGTATTTATTTCTATTCAAAAGGTGATAATAAAGCAGGAACCGGGAGAGCTGCCCCAGCAACCCCAGCTGCCTGTGACAGGGGCAGCCACACAAACCTCTGTGCAGCAGTACGTCACGGTGAAAGGGAGCCATATGTTAGCCCTGTCACCACAGAAACCAGTCGTGAGCGCTGGCGAGGGGACAGTGCAGTCCAAGGTATGAGTAGCTCGCTCAGGCACTTTCGAAGTGGTGCCATCTGCCTTTGTTGTGTTTTCCTGCAGCACTTCATGCTGTTGGGTTGCTTCTGTCTCAGAACCATGGATAGCTGGTTTCCCCACGTGCACAGACTGATTCATATCATGCTTGCTTGCACTCCTTGAGCAGGAAACAGGGTGAGCAGGCACTGTGGCATCTCATCATGTACAGGGAACATCTCCCACTTCTGTCTAACTCATTGCAGCAGTGGGGTGGAGGTGCTTCAAATCCAGAAGGTTGGCTGCCATCATCAGCTCTTGCTGAAACTCATCCAGGTCTTTCTGTAAGAGGAGACAGGTTCTTTCATTGAACCGCAGTAAGGTTGTTGCATTGAACTGCAACAGTAAGGAACAGGACAAACAGGGAGTAGGATGGAGGCTGAGCCAGAAGTAGCATTAGGTGGAAACAGTCCTACATGAGTGTTTTACTGTAGGAGTTAGTGCCGATGCAGTGCTGCTGTGACAGAAGTGAAGCAGACAAGGCACTGTAACTGTGTAGTGACATGATGTGTCAGAAACTGTCTCCACTCTTGCCTGCTTCAGTTGTTGATGGAGTCAAACCCTGTGCTAAGCACAAGAAACTGCTGACAGAGCTTTCACTTTTGCCTTGAAAGCTGGAGAAGGACTTTTTGTAAGGGCATGGAGTGATAGGACAAGGCATAACGGCTTTAAACAGAAAGAAGGTAGATTTAGATGAGATATACAGAAGACATCCTTCACTGTGGGGGTGGTGAGGAATGGTAACAGGTTGCCCAAGAGGAGTTTTTGGCTGCTCCATCCCTGAAAGTGTTCAAGGCCAGGTTGGACAGGACTTGCAGCAACCTGATTTGGTGAGAGGTGTTGCTGCCCAGGGCAAGTAGCTGGAACTGGGTGATCGTTAAGAACCCTTCCAACCCAACCATTCAGTGATTTGCAGCAGTTTGTCATCCTTTTTACTGCCTCATTTGCCTGTTTGAGCAGGTGTGCTAACTTGTTTTTTGCTGCAGTTACTGTCAGCACATAAAACTGAAGCTCTCTGTGGATTCTGCTTTGAGGCCTTAGTTCTCCCAGGGAGTCTCTTCTCATTAAAGTGTTGAAACTAACCTTCTGAATCTCTGTTCTTTGCCAGCACACTCTGGAATTCAGCCATCGCTTATATATCCAAAAATAAATGGAAGTGCCCTGTACTTTGAATGTGCTGAATCTCATGTTGGCGCTCTGAAACCCAGTTGTGTTTCACGGTTTATCTTTTTGCTTGGGATTGGCCTACTGCCAGTTCAATGTAGTTTCTGAATGGGCAGCTCTTAGATCTAACTAGACAAGTATAAAATGTCCTAAAACATCTAGAGATAGAGGTAACCTACCAGATAGAACTCACGTGCAGCACATCACCCAATACTTATTTGTTGCAGGTTGTTGGCGTTCCAGTTGGTTCTGCTTTGCAGTCAACAGTGAAGCAAGCAGTGGCTATAAGTGGTGGCCAGATACTTGTGGCAAAATCTAGCTCTTCCGTAACAAAGGCTGTTGGTCCGAAGCAGGTTGTGACTCAAGGCGTAGCCAAAGCCATCGTGAGTGGAGGTGGAGGGACGATTGTTGCTCAGCCTGTGCAGACTATAACAAAGGCACAAGTGTCTTCCTCAGGTGCTCAGAAAAGTGCATCTCAAGGCTCAGGTAGAGTAATTTTACACCTTGTAAACAGTTCGTGATGAGGTTCTGAAACGTTTCCTTCAACTGCAAAATAATTGTGACTGAAAAATTTGAACATGAGTAGAGAGGTCTGTAGGGAAGTTCAGGCTGAGATTAACGATAAAGAAAATGTGAACTAATTATCTGTACGGAAGAGAGAAGACAAGGACTGTAAAGCATGTGGTAGATGCACTGGGGAATGTGCTGCAGACCTGGCAGACGTTCATGGAGCCAGGTCTCAAATTTTTGCCCACCGTTGGGGTCCTCAGATGCTCAGAGGACTCCATGTAAACCTAATCAACAAGAGCAAAACTGTCTTTATTGCATCTTTGCATCTTCCCCAGTCCTTACAGTTAGGAGAGTGTGGGCAGAAGCACCCCACCTGCTTCTGCATGAAGTTGGCTTTAGCCAAGTGTGTTAATTCAGGCTCTGGATCATGTTGTGCAGCCTCTGGACTGGAGTGAGCCTGCAGCACCTGTGGCTGTGCTGCTTTGTCCTGCAGACAGAAGTGATGCTTCACACAGAGATTTGTTTTTTTTCAGAATGGTGTCTGCATCCCTGGGTGGAGTTAATCTGCGGTTAGGCCAGCTTAAGTGTGGATTATCAAAGGCTGTTTGCATGTCCCTCCTAGTACTTTCATCCTGTGCGGATTTCAGTGCATTCTATTTCCTGCAAGCAGGACATTTAATTCTTTTTATTCTTTCTTTATAGTGATGGCTACGCTGCAGTTACCAGCCACCAACCTGGCAAACTTGGCAAACCTACCCCCGGGAACCAAGCTGTACCTCACCACCAACAGCAAGAATCCTTCTGGGAAGGGAAAACTGCTTCTGATTCCCCAAGGAGCCATACTGCGAGCCACAAATAATGCTAGTTAGTCTTGCAGGGAACTCTAATGAATTAAATCATGTAATCACTGCATAATTAATACATTTGGCATTTTTGCTATAAAGCATCCTGGTGCTATGGAAGTCAGTAATGGCATGGGAATGTTCAGAACACCAGAATATGTGGTACTTTGTAATACAGAGGTCTCACAGGCATCTTCTGTTGTAGATGATGCTTTCCATGTGGTGCTCTCAATATCTTTCTTGCTATGATGAGGGCAGACAGTTCCTCACAATTCCATGACAGGTTGTCTTTAGCATTTCCTTGTGATCTGTGGGGATAGACAACCACATTTTCAGGCTATAGAAGTGAGATAGATTTGGATATAGTTGTGAAAGCTATTAATAACTAATGAATCAATAACTTGGAGAAACTAGGAGCATAAGAAAGTAGCTCAGAAAAGGCCAAAAAAAGACTGCATCTGGAATGAGGAAAAGAAATGATTGATGTAAGGTTTGGCCCCAAGTTGTTGAGATCAATAGAAATACTTTCGTGGTAACAGGCTTGAATCAAGCTTGCTCTGAAATACCTGCAGAGTAACATTGCTGATCGGTTCTGATGGATGCTACTTTTGAGGCTGAGGGTTGGAATAGGAGATGGATTGGGTGTAAACTTTAAGCCTCCAGTTCTAATACTGGCAGTGAGGAAGAGATGTTTCTCATTTGGGTACCTAAGGCTGTAAATACCAACACAGCAGAGTACCTGTTGCTGAAGAGGAGATTTTCTTGCTGAAGATTTGATATTGCTGTGATGGGAGTCCCATTGCTCAAGATTTAGAGAGGCAGCTGAGGCCATCCACATATGATAGGGAAGTAATCTCCTGGCATTAAGGAAGAGCAAGTTCTTGTGAATTTTATGGTAGAGTCATAAATATACTTTTACCCTTGTTTGTTAATGAGAGACTGCAAAGAAGTCAAATGTTCAGACTGTTCCTTTTGGAGGCAGAGCAGTGTCAGTGTCACTGCTGATTACCACTGCTTGGTGTCCATGATCCAGTGCTCTCTGAGGTAAATCGCATTGGAACAGCCAATAAAAGTGAAATTCAGAAGTTGGAGGGATTCGGAGTATTTCTAGGACTTGTGCTGCAGATTGATAACTTGTGAAAGACTGATGAAAACACTGTTCCTCTGTTGGACAACATTTTCTTTTGATGGAGAGTTCTGAGTGGCCTGAAAAGAGCTTTGCTTGTCCATCAGTCTTCATTTTCCCCCTAGCTCCTTTCATTCATGGTGTTAGCTGAGCTATAGGAGAGCAAAGCAGCACATCTGAACTGTGCTTTGCTGAGTGATAAAGTTATTCAGCTGCTAAATGTGTCTTGCGTGGTGTTTTCAATGGTCTGTTTATGCAGGGATGCTTTAGCAGCTGACAGTGTCTGGATACCAAAGAGTCAAATCTTTTCTTCTGGTTACAGGTCTCCAATCTGGTTCTTCTACGAGTAGCGGAGGAGGAGGAGGAGGAGGAGGAGGAGGTGGAGGAGGAACAACACAGACCACAAGCAGTAACTTATCACAGCACCTCACGTATACATCCTACATCCTGAAGCAGACACCCCAGGTCAGTGGCATAACTCTCTCAGCTGAAGTAGATTTCTGTGTCAGGCTGCAGTGCTGCTAGTGGAGTGTCCCGTGGTCCTGCAGTACATGAAATGTTCTTGGACTATGAGATTTAGATCCTCTGAAGTGAGGTGACAATGTCTCAGTTTCTCCCTTTTTTTTTTTTACTCCTTTCTTTTGCCTGGCCCAGCAGCACCCTCTCTGATACTGCCTGCTAAGCACCATTTGTCACAAAGACTAAACTTCAAGAGCGTGAAGTGTACTCTGAAATTGTAGTGGATGCCTCTGACAAGACAGGAAACTGAGTGTGGCTTTTTCATCCCTTTTCTTGAATTAGAAAAGGTTCCTCTGCACCAGGGACAAGAGGCTGTGTCCAGCTTGGTGCAGAAGCATCCACCATAATGAGCAGTGCTTTATTTGAGAAGATACTGCATTATGGATGAAGGCTTTTATCCTGTACTGACACTCCTACACAACTGTTGACTCTTAACTGTGTTTCAAAGTGCTGACCTCTCGTAACTTTTTTTCTGGAGCAGGGCACCTTTCTGGTCGGCCAGCCTTCTCCTCAAAGTTCTGGGAAGCAGCTGATTCCAACGTCAGTTGTTCAGGGCAGTGTAGGAGCATCTTCCACACAAGGACAAGCTCTGAAAGTGATAACTGGACAGAAGACAGCTCTGTTTACACAGGTAAATGCCATAGAGTCATATAGAACAGTTTCTGCTGGAAGAGACCTTCAAGGTCATTGATTCCAACCTTTTCCTACCCTGTTAGCACCACTAAACCTGTCCCCCACCACAACATCTACCCTCCTCTTCAATACCTCCAGGGATGGAGACTCAACCCCCTCCCTGGGCAGGCTGTTCCAGTGCCAGACAACCCTTTCAGGAAAGAAATTCCTTCTGACATCCATACTGAACCGCCCCTAGCGCAGCTTCAGGCCATTTCCCAATGTCCTGTCACTGGCCACTAGGGAGAACAGACCAACTCCCACATCTCTACAACCTCCTTTCAAGTAGCTGTAGAGAGCAAGAATGTCTCCCCTCAATCTCCTTGAGGCTAAATAGCCCTGGATACATCACCTGTTCCTCACACAACACTGGTTCCAAGTTTTTTACTGGCTTGATAGCCACCTCTGTCCCCTCTCCAGCCCTTCAGTGTTCCTCTTGTAGTGAGGGGCCCAAACTTGGACACAGAACTCGAGGTGTGACGTCACCAAAGCTGAGTAGAGGGTAGTGATCACTTCTCTGCTCCTGCTGGCCACACTATTCCTGAAACAGGCCGGGATGCTGCTGGCCTTTTTGGCCGCCTGGGCACACTGCTGTCTCTGGTTCAGCAGGCCCTCTTAACACCCCCAGGTTCTTTTCTGCCAGGCAGCTCTCCAGCCACACCTCCTGAAGGCTGTAGCCCTCCTGAGGGTTGTTGTGGCCAAAGTGCAGGACCCAGCATTTGGCCTCACTGAAACTCACAGAATGGGCCTTGGCCCAGCAGTACAGCCTGTCCAGATCCTGCTGCACAGCCTCCCTTTCCTCAGGCAAATCAACACTTCCTCCTAGCTTGGTTTTTCTCTTACAAGTTAGTATTTTGTCAGATGATGCAGAGGAACCACAGCCACACCTTGGGACAGCTTTTCCCTTTGTAGTAGTTTGGTTTGGTCTGGCTTTTGTCCAGTTGTGATGCTGGCTGTATTAAAGGCTGCTGTTCTATGCAGGTACCAGAGGACACTAAAAAGTTGGTCAGGGAGAAATTTAATGAACTATAACAAGGGCACTGTAGAGTCTGGCATCTGGGCAAGAACAACCCCAGGTACCAGAATAAGCTGGGGACTGACCTGTTGGAGAGCAAGTGCAGGAGAAAGGGACCTGGGGGTCCCGGTGGACAGCAGGATGACCGTAAGCCAAAAGTGTGCTCTTGTGGCCAAGAGGGCCAGTGGCATCCTGGGGTAGATCAGAATGGGGGTGGTTAGTAGATTGAGAGAGGTTCTCTTCTCCCTCTACTCTGCCTAGGGGAGATCACATCTGGAATACTGTGTCCCAGTTCTGGACCTCTCAATTCCAGAAGGACACAGAACTGCTTAAGAGAGTCCAGCACAGAGCCGCAGATTATGAAGGGACTGGAACACCTCCCTGAGGAAAGGCTGAGGGAGCTAGGTCTTTTTAGCTTGGAAAAAAGTAGACTTTTTTGGGTGTGACCCCATTCATGTTGATAAATATGGAAAGAGTGGGCGTCAGGAGGATGGACCGAGGCTCTGCTCAGGGGTGTGTGATGATAGGACAGGGACACTGGGTGCGAGCTGGAGCACAGGAGGTTCCACATCAATATGGCGAGGAACTTCTTCGCAGTGACCGAGCACTGGAAAGAGCTGCTCAGGGGACTTGTGGAGTTTTCTCTGGAGATGTTTAAGACTCGCCAGGACATGTTCCTGTGAGACTTGATCTAGGTGATCCTGCTGTGGTAGGATGATTGGACTGGATGATCTTTTGAGGCCCCTTCCAATCACTAACATTCTGTGATTCTGTGTGACGCTTGGTGAGCTTTATTTCTGTTCTCAGAGCAGGTCAGGGATCGGCTGGGGTTACTAGATAGTTAATGCGCTGGGTTTTCTTTGCAACGTAGTGAAGTGAATCCAGTCTGGTGCAGAAGTGTGCTTTGAACCTTAGAAAAGTGTCACCTGCTGAAGCTCTTATTTATTATTTTCTATACCCCTTGAAGATCTTTTTTTTATAAAACCATTAAGTGGTCCCTACAAAATGTAACCTCCCCCCCAAGGAGTACTTGCAGTTGGTCATTCAGTGACAACAGGCATCCTTTCACAAAGCCAACAGTTTGATACAAGTTGATTTCTGAGCTAGTGGTTTAAATGCAACTATTATTGCCAAAATTTGCCTTTTCCAGTGCTCTTTTGGAAATATTTTTCAGCAGGACAAAACCCAGTTCTTTGTCCTTGTTGTGGATTGTGAGGTCTTTTTCAGTCACTTCAGAAAATTCCTAACATAACACAGAATTCCTTTGCCGAATCTTCTTCCAAAGGCTACACCCGGTGGACAGACATCGCTGGTGAAAATGTCAGATGGGTCAATAAAAACAATGCCTGCCTCATCCCAGCTTTCCAAACCTGGCACCACGGTGCTGAGAGTTTCAGGAGGTGTTATCACCACCACTGCTGCTCCTGCTGTGGCCCTTCCCACAAACGGCGTGGCCCAGGTGAGAAACCACATTGCCATGATTCTGTAACATAACATTTGTGTTACAGGGAAGGGTTTCTACTACTTTCTCCCCTGTTGGTAGTATTCTTAGTCGGCATTGCTGGTGGATCTGCTCCTCTTCGCGTACCAGCACACTGCATGCAACTGCTTTCGTGTTGGGTTGTTTGCAGTTGGCATAAAGTAGTCTTTGTGAAGAAACAAGGGGAGAAGAGAAACTGAAACCCACACTTTCTTGCTTTTAACATTGTTGAAATGTAGGTAGGCAGCAAAGGCTTTTTCTGAAACAGCTTTTGTAATGGTACAGATGAGATTTTGGGGGCTGCACTGCTTTGAAACACCAGATCTGCTGCTAGCACAGATACTTCAGAAGAATGTGAAGTGCCTGAAGCTCTGTATCCAACAGGCTAGTGAAGCCAGCAGTGACTAGACTGTGCATCTAGACTAGACTCTGAGATCATGGGCTCTCCACAGCCCTTAGGACCCAATCTGCTTTCCAGAGATTTTAGAGGCTGGCAGTGTCCAGCGTTTGTGGTACTTTGACCCTCATCTCTGTTCGGAAGATGTTACTTACCTTAGAATCATAGGATCATCATGGCTGGAAATGACCTCAGGATCATCAACTCCAGCCCTCATCCCAGCAGCTCCCTAATGCCTAGACCACGGCCTCAAGTGCTCTCTCTACTCATTTTTGAAACACCTCCAGGGACTCCACCACTTCCCTGGGCTGCCTGTTCCAGTGCCCAACGACTTTCTCAGTAAAGAATTTCTTCCTGATACCCAATCTGAACCTTCCCTGATGCAACTTGAGGCCACTTTGCCTCATCCTATCATTAGTAATTTGGGAGAAGAGACACGTGCCAGCCTCACTACAAGCTCCTTTTACTTACCTCTACTGCCCTTGGGAGTTGTGACAGTGCAGCCTTGGAAACAAGGTGCTTGGGCATTGTGTGAGGATGGAAGCAAAGTGTTCATGTTCCTGGAGGGAACACTCATGTGTCTGAATCCAACCATATATCCAGATGCTGGTTGTCCAGCTGAACTGGAGTAGGAGTTCATGGGGCAGGGTGGAAGCAGCAAGGAAGAGAGTATAATTCACTTTCAGAGTTCCCTCAGCCTTGCTGCTTTTGTCTGTGGGGAGGCAAGGATTAAACAACTGGGGAGTGTGACAGCATGCTGCCCTCAGAGAGCTGAGTGCTGCACAGGCAGCAAATACAAGTGAAGGTGCCTACATTTGCCCTAAGTGCCTCTCACTTTTTACAGCATTTAGTGAAGCTGCAGAGAGAGAAAGTTTCCATCCAGACCCTTTATCCTAAACTTTTTTCCCATTTTTTCCTACTGGTGTCTCCAGACTTCTGAGCAACAGGGAAATAGGAAACATTCTTCAGTTGAATTTCTCATCTGGAGGCTTAACCTGCTTGCTGAAGTGAAGGGCTCCAGATTCTATCAGAGTTGTGGTAGCAGTTCCTATGTGCCTGGTTTCCCTTTCTCTTGCTTGCAGCAGCCTCCACTCTGTCTGCACCATCACTCTGTGTGGGCTGTGGGAGATGGACTGGGCAACCTCTTGCTTCTTAATGATTGATAGATAAATGTCTGGGTTTGCTACTTGTAGGTGTTACTCATTGTTGAATCATATATGACTAGAAAAGGAAAATGTAACCCCTCTCCACCTCTTCTATGCAGCAAACAGATAATGCAGGTTCCATTTCATCATCGTCTGGAAGTCCTGCAGCAAAGACATCTGGACAGCAACACCAAATCTGTATCAGCCAGAGTCAGTCCACTTCATCAGTAGTGAATAAGACTGCTGCTCCAACGGTTGTAAGTGTTGCTTCTCTGATGACTACAGCAACGCCCGTGACTGGAAAAGCTGCAATATCAGGTACTAAGCTCCCTTCATGCCTTTCCTACAGAAAGCTATGATCCAGATGTGGGTTCTTTTGATGTCTCCTCTGGAGATAGTAGCACACAGAACCACCTACCTGCTTTTGTAAACGTGTGAAAGTAGTCATGCTTTCTAAAACATCTGATTAGCAAAACTTTTGGCTTAGCCAAGGCAGTAGCTTAATGATTTGGCATCTTGTCACATCAGTGCACTGACTGTATCTGTGAGTAAGTGCACAGCTTACCCATTGGTATTGGAGAGGAGCTTTAGTTTTCCTGCCAGATGTTCATTAGAAGGTGCATTTTGCACATTCAAGAGCACCATGTGCTACTAAATGCTCAAACTACCAAAGTACCAGCACTACTGCTGACTTGATTAGTTTGTGAAAGCAAAACTCCGCTAAGTCGGAGAAGCTACATGAACAGAGTTTGCCTCCAAGGTTTTGCATCTATTCCACTTGGCTTGGAAAGGACAGAGGTGTTGATTAGGGGGAAGTGAAATGGACTTTGTAGTCAAAGTCCATTACATAGAGTGAGGAATCTGGGATCTTTCAAGTTAATAAAGACAAAGTAATAAAGATTATCTACCTTATGTAGAGGGGAGTTGTCTTTATTAAGTTTCATTGCCTTCCAGTGTCTTTTGTATCATGGAGAGCAGATACTACTGTGGGTTTAATCTGAGTATTACTGGTTAAAATGGGAAATTTCCATTTTGAGTAGTGTGCTTGCTGGCATCTTTCGTTCGCTTGAAGTGGCATCTTACCAAGTGAAACCAGAGTCAAAATGCAGAAAAGAGAGAATAGGTGATGCTGAACTCATCTGACAGTGTTTTTTTAGAACAGCTCTTCTTGTTTCCTATATACCCAGTCTTTGAAACCACTCCTTCTTCATCACTCTGTTTTGCCCAGGGCTCTAAACTAAACTACGTAGACTATTAAGACTTTCACAAATCTGCAATAAGCAGTTGAGTGTTTTCCTCTTTGCAAGCAAAGCAGGAAGGCGTTGGGTTTTGGTGTATTGTTTAATAGAAAAGATGCCATTCTGAATAGCTTTTTTATTAAAACTCCCACTTAGGTATAGAATCACAGATTCATTTTTGTTGAAAGAGACCTTGAGGATCATCATCAAGTCCAACAATTAACCCAGCACTGCAAAGTCCCACTAAACCGCAGCCCTCATCACCACACCTACAAGCATCTTAAATCTCTCCATGGATGGTGACTCTGTCACTTCCCTGGGGAGCCTGTTGTGATCCTGCTGTGGCAGGGGGATTGGACTAGATGATCTTTCAAGGCCTCTTCCAATCCCTAATGTTCTGTGATTCTGTGAGAATGTTAGTCTAGATCTTGGGTTGTTTTTTGTAACCTGAGGCACATAGTTTTTCACAAATCATGAAAAAGTATTTTTTCAAGAATCCCAGAAGCAGTAGCTATGAAACATGTTACTTCGATGCCAAAAAACAAAACCAAAAAACCCCACAACACACCCCCCCCGAGAAAAAAAACCTTAAACCAACCTCCAAAGCTGTTAAAACGCTGCAGATTTGCATTTTTAAAGACAACGTTTCAGAAAGAATCTCCAATGTTCTGTTCTTTTGCGATGAATAGTGTCTTCCACCCATCAGGTTAATAGGATTAGTTGAAAATGTCTCTTCTTACTTGCCTTGCTGTTTGGGTCCTGTGCTGACCTGTCCAACCACATCTGTGAGTGACACACAGATGCCTTGGTAATACCGGGTTAACCTTCCTGCCTGGAAGGGAAAGCCTCACTGCTCAGTTTTCCAAAGCTAAGAGGTATCTTCACCAGACCTTGCATGTCTAGTGCTTGGAAGGCAGCTGTGTTTCTTAATAAAATGTCAAGAGGACGGAGATGTGAAAGCAAATCGTGAGTATAAAATTCCTGTCATGAAACTAAGAACCCTACTGCTGTCAGTGTTGTAAAGCAGACCGTTACAACACATTTCCACAGTCTGCAGAACGGTTGTGTTGAAATTAGTTGGTTTATCAGTAGAAGAATGGACAGAGGCCGAAATCACAGTGTTAGAGTGCTGGCTGTGGTGGCTGGGGATGTCATCGTTGTGGAGGAGAGAGCTGGTCAACAGAGACACAATGAGACAGATGAGCTGTGCTGATCTCCGCTGAAGTCATTGAGTGTTTTCATTGGTAATGCTGTCAAAACCTGAACATCTTGCTTGTTCTTTTAGCCTTGACTGCAGTCTGATTTAATTCAGTCCCCACTTTAAGGTGCCTCATGGCTTGATTAGCAGCCCTTATTGATGCATGCTACAGAAAGACACCAGACATGAGTCTGTCTGTCATGAGACTTGCTGTGTTGCTGTAGGCTTGTCCCTTAGATAAAACAAGGTGATCACACTCTGCTGACCGCCGTGGATGCTGCTGAGCTGAGCGGCAGAGGTGTCTCACCTCACTGAAAGTGGCTGTGTAAGGACTGCAGAGCTGTCGTTCACTGGCTTACCAGACCCTTGAGCACCAGGTCTTGCTCTGACAAGAGTGTTTACTCTGTGCTGAGCCTGCTTCAGTTGAAAGATTTGCATTATGTCAACATCTGTGTGAGATTGCTTAGGTAATTGGGCAACTTGCTTTGCAAAGATCAAACCACTGTGCAGCACCGAGTACTACGGTGCAGCACCCCCAGGGTTTCAGAAGTCAGTTTGTGTCAGCAAAAACCCGTCTGGCAGTTCACTGAACTGTGGCTTGTTAAGAGAGAGTGGCATTGCTAGCTCACATGCCACCCTGTTTGAGGCAGAAAGAGAGAGAAGTAGCTGGAGATAAACTAAATGGTGTGTTTTATTTAACGTTTTGTCTTCCGTTCTTCTTGCAGGGTTGCTAAAAATCCACTCAAATCAGTCTAGTCCACAGCAGGCTGTTCTGACAGTTCCCAGCCAGCTTAAACAGCTCGGTGTAAACACAGCTTCTGGAGGTGTTCAGACAATACTCATGCCTATGAACAAAGGTAAAGGGCAGAGGAGGACGAAAACCCCCTTTGACACAGGGTAGCTCTTGGTCACTGTTGCGGTACATGATCCAAAGCTAGAGATAGAAGCAAATGTAGCAGGGAAGTTCGTCCCTAAACTTTGTGCTGCAAAAAACAGCTTTGTGTTGCTTCTGAACATGGTTATTTATCAGAGTGGATGGAATTTGATTGAGTTTTTTCTTCTTGTTGTCCTTTGTTGTTTCTTTTCCCTTCTCCAGTGATCCAGTCACTGTCTACCAGCAAAGTTTCAACTGTTTCAGCTGTCACAGCAACAAATACGGTTGTCCCTACTTCTTCTACATCATCCATCACTAAAGGTAACAAGGAATTTCTCTGTAAGTTTAGGTTTGACAGTAAAAGAAACTACATCATGGAAAGGGCCGTCAGGCCTTGGAACAGGCTGCCCAGGGAGTGGGTTGAATCACCATCCCTGGATGTGTTTCACAGTTGTGGAGAACTGGAGCTCAGATAGTGACCTTGGGACAGTTGGGTTAGTGGTTGGACTTGATGATCTGAAAGGTCTTTTCTAACCAAAATGATTCTATGATTTAAATCCCCAAAGTATAGGCAAATACAGGGAGAAACAAGATTGTTCTAGATAGCTGCCATGAGTACTTGAAAGTTTCATTGTTTCAAGCTGTATTAGCAGAAGTGTATAGAGCAGTGTGTGTTTAATTACAGTCACTGCTGTCCTGGAGAATATCAGAATAGACAGGATACCGCTGGGGTGGAGAATACCAGGTGCAGACAGGGTAAGGTGTACAGAATCACAGAGTTATTGAGGCAGGGAAACCTCTGAGTTCATCCAGCCCAGCCCATGATCTAACATCACCACATTGGCCAAACCAGGGTACTAAAGGCCACAGCCACTCTGTCCTTCAACACCTCCAGGTGTCCTTCAACACCAGCACTGCCCTGGGCATTCCTTTCCAGTGTCTGATCACCCTTTCCTTGAGGAAGGGCTTCCTAACATCCAGCCTAACTCTCCCCTGGTGCAGCTTCAGGCCCTGCCCTTTAGTCCTGTCACTGATTGCCTGGGAAAAAGAGTCCAACACCCACCTGGCTACATCTTCCATTCAGGTAGTTCTAGAGAGTGGAAAGGTACCCCTTGAGCCTCCTCTTCTCCAGTCTCTCTTCTCTCTTAAACAATTTCAGCTCCCAAAAGCCAATTCTTCTCAAAGTAGAGCATAGACAAGAGCCGAGATACTCAAAACGTGGTTCTTGCAGAACTGTCATTAATTTCTCCCGTCCCAGACAAATGACCGGACTGCCCAACTGTTCTGTGCTGCAAACACGTCTCTCTGGCTGCTCATGTCTCACCAGAGTTCTGTGCTAGAACTTAAAAAGTTCAGCAGTGTCAAAATCAGTGATGCCTTCAAAAAAGTTCTCACTTTGAAGTGTCACTTGCTAAAACTCTTGGTAGTCTTCTGTCTTGCTCTTTGCTGCCAAGAAAGGGCAATGTAGAGGCAGTTCAGTTCAGCTTAGGCAGTCTGCTATCAGTTATGCAGATTCTCTAAGATGGACGTGATCTGAACAAGCTGAGATTTGGAAGAGGGCATTCTTACAGCAGAATTGAAGGTCATGTTTGTTGGTGCTTAACAATCAGAATGCAAACAGCAAAGGAAGGGATGTTACATAAGACCTTCATCTTACTGGGCTCTCCCAAGACACTGTTTTATCGAGCTGACTGGTACTTTTTGTCTTTTAAAATGTGTTCTGTTTCTTTGAAGTTAAGATGGAGCCCGATTCAACAGGACAGAACTGCAGCTCTGTGGGTACCCAAGAAAGCCAAGCAGCAGTAAAAACAGAAGAGAGCTCTGAACTTGGGAATTACATTATCAAGTAACTCTTTATTTCTCTATAAGGGTTGAAATACCAGGCAAAATGCAGGAGATTCTAAGGCTGCATACAGCAGGGTTGAGCGTGACCAAGAAATACATTATAATATCCTCTGTCCCAACCACTGCTGTGTCAGTACCCATCCTGTAAAGGCTCATTTGTTTCTGAGAGCGCTGCAATATTTTGTTTGCTAAATGGGTTTGTATGCAGGGCTCACAACATGGAAAAAAGCTTATTTAAAGATTTGCAGCTGTTTTGAAGCTTGCTGAAATCTCAAGCTGCTAAAATCTCTTTATCATCCACTGCTTGTATAATTCTCCCTGCCACGGTGTGTCCTTACTGAGGTCGAACTGCTCAGTGAAATGCAGGTCAAAAAAGGGGCATCGGCAGTAAGCAGAGCTGTCCCTCTTCTGGCCTCTCTAGTCCTGTTAGCCTCATACTTCTTTAATCACTGAGTGTGAGGACTGCCTTGGTTCAGAGTTAGTATTAAATAACAAACATCACTGGAGTATTTGTTCACTGGCTGCTGTGAGATCCGATGCGTTGGTTGGGATGCTCTTGTTCTTAACAAGGAAAAAACCTTAATGTGTTTTTCACTGGAACTCAGTTTGGGAAGTTTTCCCTGTGTATTTCCTGTAGTGTGTAGGATGCTTCTCCTGCTGTTGACTCCGCTGTGACTGACTTTCCTCTTTCCATGGTTTGAAAGGTTTTGATGTTGTGACATACCCCTGCAGATACACTGTCTGATTGAGAGTGTGTGTGTAGGAGCCAGGAACAAGTCTCATGTCACTGCACACTGGAAATCAGCCTGGGTGTAAAATAACTCTTGAGGAAATACAGTTATTGCCAGTTAAACAGAGTTCAGGAACATATACCTAAACTCCTGCAAGTACAAAGTGTCCTGTGCAGTATCTCCTGTTCCTTCTGGGACAGCCTGCACTCTTACGTGCATCTTATCCCTACACAATGCTCATTAGGGAAGGGATTTCTTCCAAGCCTGCCCAAAGCCACCTGTCTTCAGTTTCTTCTGTTTGACAAATGCATCATCTTGGGTAAGAGGAAGGGCTGTGTGAAATGCCTGCTCTGGATTGGTGCAGTTTATCCTGCACTGCCTTGAGGCCAGGGACTTGAAAATGTGCAGTGATTTCTGAAACCATTTGCATCTGTTTCATTGCTTCCAACAGTATTCTTCATTGTGATTCTCTTTATCCCTTGCAGCATCGAATACTTGGAGAACACCCAGCAGCTTTTAACAGCGATAGTGAAGAAAGTTCCATTAATTGCTGAAAAAAGTAAGCAGTAAATGAAAAAAGGCTTTGCTTTCTATTTTCAGTGTATCAACACAATGTCTTGCACACTCTGTAGCTGCAGAAATTATTAAAAGGCAAGATGAAATGAAGTCATTCTAGAGAACTCACTCTAGGGGATGTTCTGAAGGTGCTAAGAATAAGGTTTTTCCAGTAAAGCTAAACATGTTGTCAGCAGTTACTAACTTTCAGCTGTTTTTTTCTTAGACTAGATTGTGTTTCCTCACATAATAGTTATGAGAAGGGCTTCTGTTCCCTGTTATGTCCTTAATGGATGTGCTTCTTGCGTTTTTCATTAAGTTTAATACCAGAAATGTTGGTAAATTCCATATCATAGCTGAGCACTGGAATGTGTTTGTTCTTGTAATTTTAGGCTGTTCCTTTTTTTGTTACAAAAGATGTTGGCTTGCAGACAAATGTTTTAATCCTTTATGGTGTTTTGTAATTACATATCTCTTCTTCATAATCACAGCAGGAAATGCTTGGGTGCATTTTAAACAGGTGATGCTAGAGACTGGGTAGAGCAGACCCTCTCCAGATAAGCAGGAGTGTGCAGCACAGCCAGGCTCTCATTACATACAGCTCTGTCCCCGACAGTAACCTTCATGAATCCATTGTTCAGGATTCATACCCCCTCTCCATGTTCTTGACTTTTTTACTGTTTCATTTATATATTTTAATTTGCTGGCAAAAACCCCAGCAGTTTTCCCAAGGAAGGGACTTTGACCATTAAGACATACTTAGAGGTATGCAGCATTACAGGTATTTTGAGGGTGAAAAAGGCTAAAACCAGCCCGTAGCCACAGATGTCTGTGTGAGCAAGTTTTGCATTTGTACCCGACAGTGTGTGCTGCACATCTCTGAGAGACTTAGAGAGTTGCAGTCCTTGATCTTGAGAGCATGATTCATGTTTCCCTCTTCCTCTCCACTAAATAACATCAAAACCAGAATTTATCTGGCTTCACATCTTAAAAATGTAATGCTATGCCTGGCTTTCTGTATTTTTAGGTGAAGATGCTAGCTCTTTTTGTGCCAGTTCAGTGGAACAGTATTACAGCTGGAATATTGGCAAGAGGAGGGCAGCTGAGGTAATCCTCTCCTCTTGTGTTTCGTAAGAGTCATTAGGGATACAAGAGGGATTTCTGAATTATAACCCTCTTTGTTAATGGCTGATTTGTTTTGTGAATCAGGCTGTTGCATTTTAAATGGAATCACTTTGTACTGCAGGACACGCTGATTTGTATCCAGGTAGGGATCCAGTTTATCAGACAGAGACTTTCTCAAGCAGAAGAGACTCTGACAGTCATTTGTTGGTCGATTCAAAGTTAGGTGGTTTGGAAGCACTGGAAAATCAGAATTTGTGCAAACTGACCTGTTGGCAATTCATCACTCCTCTACAGCACATCACGGTTGTTGGAATTCTATCCAACATACTTTGCCCTTCTTTTCACAGAATCACAAAATCACACAAAATTATTGAGGCTGGAAAAGACCTCTAAGATCATCAAGTCCAGCCCAGGAACTAGCATCACCACAATCACCTAAACCAGGGCGCTAAGAGCCACATCCAGTCTTTTCTTAAGCACCTTCAAGGATGAGGACTCTGCCACTGCCGTGGGTCTGATCACCCTTTCTGTGAGGAAGGGCTTCCTAACATCCAGCCTAACTCTCCTCTGTTGCAGCCTCAGGCCCTGCCCTCTTATTCTGTCACTTGTTGCCTAGAAGAAGAGCCCAATCACTGCCTGACTACAACCTCCCTTCAGGGTGTTGTAGAAAGGGAGAAGGTCCCCCCCTGAGTCTCCTGAAGGCTAAACACCCACAGCTCCCTCAGCCTGTCCTCTTCAGACTTTCCCTCCGGTCCCTTCCCCGGCCTTGTTGCTGCTCTGGACCTGCTGCAGCCCATCAAACTCTTTCTTGAAATGAAAGAACTGCCCCCAGTACTAGAGGAGAGGCCTCCCCAGTCCAGGGGGAGAATGACATCCCTAGTCCTGCTGGCCACACTATTGCTGGGTACTCTGCTGGCTCCTGTTCAGCTGGTTGTCTGCCAGTACTGCCAGGTCCCTCTGCTGGGCTGCTCTACAGCTACTCATCCTCCCCGTCTGTAGCTGCAGGGGGTTATGGTGGCCAAAGTGTAAGATGCCGCACTTGGCCCTGTTAAACCTCATCCTGTTGGCCTCTGCCCATTGATCCATTTTCATGGATTTATTTCTGCTGGATGAGAAATGACGGATCTAACATAAACAATACCAGTGCTGAATTAGATTGTCAGGTCACCAGAAGCAAAGATTTAAGCTGACTCAGGCCTTTTTGTGTTCATTTTTCCCTTATTTTTTCATAATGGAGCCACCTTGCTATGGAGTTTGATGGAGAAGATGTTACAGCTGATTAGACCCTCTGCTGTTGCCAACTTCAGTGATTACATCATTCAACCAAGACTTTGAGAAGCGTATTCTGTTTTAGTGGGTTTCTTATGCTGTCTTAGGTGTTACTTGGGAGATGAGACATCAAGACAAATGTGTGTTGGCCCCTTGAAATGTCTCCCTTTTCCTTGAGGTTTTGATTGGGTGACAAAGCAGAGTTTGAATGGCCTTACACGAGCATTAGGACCATCTTCCACATTTGTTTTCCCTCGTCATTCTGACTTCTGAGAAAAACCTAGAATGTTTTGTTTTACTTGTAACTTGGATTATTGTTTTGAGCTGTAGCCTAGCCTTAAACATTTTAGCTGGTGTGATGAGCTTTCCCTTTTGGTTTGTCATAGTGGCAACGAGCAATGACAGTGAGGAAGATTCTTCAAGAGATCATAGAAAAGCACCCCAGGTTTCACAACATTGCACCCCTGAAAACAAAGCATGTGGTGCGCTGGTGTCGATGCCACGGCTACACTCCACCTGACCCCGAGTCCTTGCGCAATGATGAGGACTCCATTGAAGATGTGTTGACACAGATAGACAATGAGCCAGGTGAGTAGGCAGCGACTAAAAGCCTCTTTCTGCCAGAGATGCTGTTTGTTAAATAGCTCAAGACTATGTGCCTGCTGCTTCTGCAGGAAAGGGGATTCTTACTTGGTTTATTTACCTCCAGAAGTTAGGTGAAGTAGTCTCCGTGAAGCTTCACAGAATCACACAGAATGATTGAGGCTGGACAAGCCCTCCGACCTTATCCAGCCCAGCCCAGGACCTACCATCACCACTTCGGCCAGACCAGGGCACTAAGGGCCATACCCAGTATGTGCTTAAACACCTCCAGGGATGGGGACTCCACCACTGCCCTGAGCTCTCTGTTCCAATGTCTGATCACTCTTTCTGTGACAAAGGGCTTCCCAGCATCCAGTCTAACCCTTCCCTGGTGCAGCTTCAGGCCCTGCCCCTTAGCCCTGTTGCTTGTTGCCTGGGAGAAGAGTCCAACATCCACCTGACCACAACTTCCATTCAGGTAGTTTTAGAGTGGAAAGGTGCCCCCTGAGTCTCTTCCAGGCTAAACACCCTCATCTCCCTCAGTCTCTCCTCATCAGACTTGAGTCCCTCCAGTCCCTTCCCCAGCATCATTGCTGCTCTGGACCTGCTCCAGCCCGTCAATCGAAGTGGGTGGCCCAGAACTGCCCCAGTACTCGAGGGGGAGGCCTCACCAGTGCCCAGTACAGGGGAAGGATTACACATTCTGTTACTGCAGCTGCTGCACTGTTCCACTGGGCATAGCTCTTAGTATCTGCAGTTTCATCCATTCACAGTTAAACTACCTTGCTTCACTTCCAGATAATCCCTGTCCCAAATCTGAACGTTCTTGTGTCCTAGCCATGCAGGGATGTAAGGTGTCTCAGAGAAGTGCTTGGGTTGGACTGTTCTTCGCTAAGTGTGACCCTGCACCGCAGTTGTTCAAGGTGGAAAGGAAGGCTGCATCCACCTTTTAATTTTTTATCTGAATAAATAGTTTTATGTTTCTCTTTGAAGAAAAGAATGTGTTTATTGCCTTGATTTGCACTGAAGTTCTTAACACCTTGTGTTGAGCACTCAAAGACGAGGTGGTGTCCTTTTGTAATTCTACTGCCAGTCTGTCCTCTGATTTTTCTTAAAAACCATGACAGCTCTCGTCGCAGCGTCACAGATTTGTTAGTGCTACTTGATGCCTGCCTAGGGAAAACTCTGTTTCTCCCAGCTGCTGGAAGAGCATCAGTCTGCTTTGCCAGCTGTCAGAAAGCTGCTGTGAGAAACCCTTGAGGAGACTCACAGTAGCCTGGTGCCTGGTTCTGAGATGCAGCTGCCTCAGTTGGCACTGGGGCAGATGAGGGAGAAGACCACAAGTGTAATCAAGACAGAATTAGAAACTCTCAGTGACTATTTGCATTTCTCTTCATCCTTTTGTTTGCTAGAAAATACAAAGATAGCTTCCAAAGACCTTCATGTCTTTCCATATTTTGAGTGTGTTTATCTGTTTATAAACAGCTTTCCGTGCCCTATCATGGGTTTAATTGCCTTAATTAAATGTGTTCCAGAATGCCCTTCATCGTACAGCAGCGGAGAGGAGCTCTGTCGAAAACTGGAGGAACTGCAGCAGTTTCTGAAACGAGAACCAGAACACGAAGAGGAAGTAGATGTTCTCAACTTCAGTGAGCCATTAAAAATAAACATTAAGAAAGAACAAGAAGAAAAACAAGAGGAGATGAAGTTCTATATGGCTTCTTTGCCTGCCTCAGAGTTTGTGAGGGACACTGCAGAGAAGGTAATAAGTGAATCATAAAGCTAATCAGAGCTCTTGTTAAACTAGTTGTGGCCTTACATATTGAGTTGCCTTTCTTTTACCTGTGTGGGCCTCTGGGTGCTTTATGGAAGATATTTATAAATGCCATGTAAAAATGAGACCTGACTCATGACAGGGTTGGCCAGAGCTGACAGGGGAAGGTGAAGCATGCCAGCCCAGAGTAGCTGTGTTGCCTGGCTTAGTGGCAGAAGAGTCACCCTGAAGGGCTGGAAACAAGGGGGAGTGAGGCAAGACTGACTTCTTGCTGTCCCATCACTGAAAGTTTGGAACTTGTTGGTTGGACCAATGCTGTGAAAACTCCTGAAGAGGAGTTGTGTTAAAGCTTAGATCAGCCAACTTCTTTGATTTCTTCCCCCTGTTCAAATTAGGGTAAAAGCAAGGGAGAGGAGGGTCTTCTGTCACAGCAGCAGGAAGGAAAGAGACAGCTGACTCAGGAATGAGTGTCATACTGACAGAGACAGAAGCAGGAGGGGTTTACATGCAGCAGCGGTAGGAGAAAGAAAGGATCTCCATCTCCAAGGGACAGCCCTTTGGTTGTGCAGTGAACCTAGTCTCTTGGTACATAGGTGACAAAGGCAGGGGTGTGATGAGAGGGAGACTAGATGAAGCGCTTTTGAAGTGCAACTTCTGTGCCGTGAGTACTGTTCGAAGTGGCTTCAAGTGCCATGGCTAGGTGCAAGGAAAACTACGAATAGAAGCGTTGAACATATGTAGAGTTTTAAAGCGGAGTCATTCTCAACCCAGAGGTACCCAGTGCAGTTTAATTAAAACCTTTCTAGAGGCATTTCTGCAGGTAGTTCTATAACAAGCAAGCTTAATTTTTTCCAGATCTGAGATGCTGCTCCTGCTTCAGCAGAGCCTGCTTGCTTAGTTTTTAACCTTGCTAAAAGATTTCTTTCTCATCTAATCACAACATGGGATATTTTTGATGCATTTTGCTCTTTTCTTCTTTCTCATGTTTTATAGATAGGGATTTCTTTTCAGCCTGCTGAGGTACAAAAGAATGTTTATGCGTCAGTAATAGAAGATATGATTTTAAAGGTAAGAAATGGCTTCACGGTCAGAACTTTGTGGAACCAAGTAGTGTAGGAAGAAAGATGGAACATCCTTATTAAGAGGCATTTGTCAAATCAGGAGGTGCAGAGCTTGATGTCTGTCTTTGTGCATAGAAAAGGATAACGCAGCTGGCCAAGGGAAGCCATGCACTTCTCCATGTGTTTCCAGCTTTCTGACTGGTTTGCTGGCTGAGACACAGAGTAGTGATTTACAGGATCTCCCTGCCAGGGTATAAAATAATTTTATACAAGGTTAGTTATTGTTTACTAAACACAGTTTAGTTCCTTTTTGCCTGGGTCGTCTCTGCTAGGAGCTGCTCAGTTTCTGCAGATAGCAATTCTGCTACTGTCTGAAATGAGAAAATGTTTCTGTGTCATTATCGCCTCTGGAGAAAGAGAGATGGTTTCTTCCCAGAGACTTGAACAGTGTAGAGTGGGACTGAAGGCTGACACAGATTGTTTCTAGCAGTGCTCTGCTGTATTTCAAGTATTTCTGTTGTGTTTCATGCCCTATGAAGAGCAGCTGAGGGAACTGAGGTTATTTATTCTAGAGAGGAGGACACGGAAAGGAAACCTTAATGCTCTCTATAGTTACCTAAAAGGAGGTTGTAGCAAGGCTGGTGCTGGTCTGTTCTCCCAAATTGCTAATGATAGGATGAGGGTAAATTGCCTCAAATTGCGTCAGGGGAGGTTTAGATTGTATCTTAGGAAGAAGTTCTTTCCTGAGAGAGTGGCTAGGCACTGGAACAGGCTGTCCAGGGAGGTGGTGGAGTTACCATCCCTAAAGGCGTTTAAAAATGAGTAGCTAGAGCACTTGAGGAGTTAGGGAGATGTTGGGATCAGGGCTGGACTAGGTGATCCTGGAGGTCATTTCCAGCCATAATGATTCTGTGAAAGACAATTTTGGAGGTTGTTTAAAGAGGCTGTTGCTTCTCAGATCAGTTCTACAGGAGCTGATTGATTGCCAGTTGCATATCTGCTGTGCTGTGCTCTGATCCTTAACCACAGCTGAGCTCAGGTGCAGACATCCATCTGCAGACACCAGGTGTAACCATCACATTGCTCCTCTGAAACTGCAGAGTTGTGGCACTTTTGTGTCTGGGCATCCTGGATACCTCAGACTGGGTAATAGGAGTCTGAGCTCTGGGCATCCATAGGTCTCTGTTTCTGTCAAATATTCTCAGATCTTACTGCTGTGCTAATCCAGCTCAGGCATCTTGAACTGCTCCCTGCTGATGGAGGGCTGGATTGCTCTTTGAGTACTGGGGGCAGTTTTGGGCACCGCAGTATAGGAAAGACATTGAGGTGCTGGAGAAGGAATTACCTGAAGGGAGGTTGCAGTGAGGCAGGTGTTGGCCTCTTCTCCCTAGGGACTGGTGATAGAACAAGAGGAAATGGGGTCAGGTTGTGCCAGGGGAGGTTCGGGTTGTTTCTTAGGAAAACCGTCTTCCCATAAAGAGTGGAGTGGCCTTGAAACAGGCTGCCACGGGAGGGAGTGGAGGCACCTTCCCTGGAGGGCTTCAACAAACTGGCAGACAGGGTGTTTCGGGAGATGGGTTAGTGGTTGGGGGTTGTAGGGCAGGCACTTGGATTTGATGATCTTTTCCAGCCTTGATGATTCTGTGATTCTGTGATTGAGGGGAGCAACTACCATGCCCCTGCCCTCTTTCCACAGTGCTATCTCTTAACATTGTCTCTCCTGGCAGGCCACTGAACAGCTAATGAGTGACATCCTGCGGCAAGCGCTTGCTGTGGCGTACCAGACAACTCCTCACAACAGGTACTGCAGCTTTGGTCTCCTGCACTGTATTGCACCAGTAATGCCTACATGGCTCAGGGAGTTCTTGAACCATATTCTGGGAAAGTCCAACCCTTGTGAGGGGGATTATTATCTCCTGGCTCCATAGTGGCAAAGATGGAAGCATAGACAACATTACAAACTGAAACCGGGGGTTCTGGTGTTGCCACACTCAAAGGCAAATGGTCTGTTTCTACAGAGTCACGTCACAAGGACATTTTCCTTCCTGTCCATCTCAGGTTACCATGGCCAAATAGAACTTAAAAACAATCTTAATAATGTCTGGTTTATGGAGGTACTTTGTTCTGGCTCAGATACTGAGTGATTTTTGCAGTAGTGCTAAGGCTGTATTTTGATTTCAGTTCAGCAGCATGACTAGAGATAACTTAAAAAATAAGACACTAGGAGCAAATGCTTAGTTTAAGTCTTATCTGGGACATATTAATATTTGTCTAATGCATATTGAATGTGTGTACATCTGTATATGTTATATACACACAGTCTGTGCTGTAGAGGTTCACGCATGAAGGCTTCAGCACTTTTCCTGTCCCAGTGCCCAAGATGTTTCCCCCAGTCATTTGAGAGTGGCTTCTTTGTGCTGTGACAGTGTCATGCTTTTCCTGTGTCTAAGCCTTGGTTTTTTATCCTTTTAAAAATCTTTTCTGTTCTCCCCAGCTTAGTAAAAGCACTGACCTGCTGTTTTAGGGACATCTATCTCTTTCTGTGTTCTAATGGCAGCTGTGGTGCCTTCCCTGCAGGACTCCGAGAGAGATCACGGTGATGAATATCCACAAAGCCATCTGTAATATTCCCTTTCTTGACTTCCTCACCAACAAACATATGAAGATACTGAATGAAGAGCAGTGAAGCAGAGCAGCGATGAAGCTACAGGAAAGGTGGATTTATGACTGCAGTTGGGTTGACAGATCCCATGTTTCTGTAGGACACTCTTAGATCCATTTCTAACACTGGGCTGCTAGATTGTGACCTCCAATTAAAGATGCACCTTACTGCAACAAAACGATGCTCTGTCCCAAATCAAGTTGTTAGGTGTCACTGTTGACTTGGTAAGTGAATGTTTAGTGGTTGAACAAACGTTGTCCGTTTGCATCGAATTGCTTGCTGTGAGAACCTCCGCAGGCCTGGTCCCTCTCAGGCAGCCCTAGTGAGGAGGTGGAGCTTCATTTTTTTAAGGAAATTTAGGCTTTTTTGATGCAGTCTGTTTGTATTTGGATTGGTTTCCCCATGCAGTGGGCAGCTTAGGCACTCTGAATATTCAGAGGAAAGTCCAAAGCAGCTTTCAGAGTGGGTTATGTGAGTGTATAGGTGGGTTGCTTGGTTAGGTTTGGCTATAGGGGAGCAGAAGACTGATGGCTGCCACAAATCCTGCCAGTCATGCCCAAGCATGATGTATGTAGCTGAGGACAAGGCTGGGTAGGCTTGTCATTGGCTCATTCAGCTAAGGGTGACCTAACCAAATGAGGAGGTGTCGGGTGCCACCTTTCTTAGTCACCTCAGAAAGGGCAGACTGGCACATGCTCAATCAGGGTGGTCAGGCATGGTAAGATGTGAGTGCCTGCTTGTCCTGCATGGAAAGGAGAGCAGCACAGACAGCTTTCAGTGTGTGTGGGCTTGGCAGGGAACCAACCGTGTCCTCCCATTCTGAAAGTTCTGACAGCTGTCACTGATGGTCACTTGGACTGTGCAGTGCTATGGGAGCAGCACCACTCTGGTTTAGCCCTGGTAGAATCAAAACACCAGAGATTTGCTGCATGTGGGGAGCTCCTCAGATGTCTTGACTGTAGGAAGAAGTTCTGCTACTAACCCCAGCACTTACCTGTCTCAGGAACATCACCGATGTAGGAGATGTCTGCAGCCTGGCTATCAACACCTGACTGAAGAAGGCTTCGCTGCCAACATCTTGACCACCCCACATCAACCCTTCATTTGTCCTGTCCCGTGGGTACTTGCTAGTAGTGTGTTTAAGCCATGGTGAAGCTGGTGGGCCTCCTGTTGGACTGTCCGGGTGCATGTTTGGCGAGGCAGTACTGTCCTGTGCAGGGAGCATGGGTCAAATAGCCAGAACCTCCAATGTGCTGATCTCTGCTGGGTCTCTGATCTGCTGCATGGCCTTTGATTTAATCACTCTGTGCCTCAGTTTCCCTATCTCTGAGCATGGGGAGCAGGATACCTACCTCACAGGGGTGTACTGAGGCCTCGCTCTCATTGGTGCCGTGCTTTGACAATACAAAGCCTTTTATAAACATTAAACTACAGTTACCTTTCCTGGCCTGGGGTAGGAACAGAAATCTTCAAAATGTTACCTTTTGGTGCTTTTTTGGGGCTGGAAGAAAGGAGATGGTGTCTCCAGAGTTGTGCAGGAGCTGTGGATAGACAGTTCAGTGAGAGGCTGGTTTCAGGCTTCCAAGGAGAGTTTGGTGCAGTTGTGAAACTGAAGGAGGTACCATGTACCTCCAATAAGATGATGCCTGTCTTCACCTTAAACAAAACCAGGATCTGCTGGAAAAGCACCTCTCACTCTGTAGGAGTTAAGTGAGCATTTTGATTCACTGAAAGAGAAGAGTGGCAGAGCCTGACCCTTGAACCTAGGAAGTGGGACCAATGGTTGAAATCTAAACAGCCTTTAGCCAAGGACTTAGCTGCCCCCTGGGAAGGGTGTTTCAGCTGCTCTGGGTTCAGCAGATCATCCAGGCTTGTCAGTGTGAGCCAAGTGCAGGACTGCCTGCTCAGGTGAAGCTCACGGCTCAGCCTGGCCCGAGCATTTCAGCCAAGGTCAGCACCCAGTTGCCAGGCAGCAACGATGGGGTTTGAGCTCAGTGTTGAGTCAGGAGGAATCCAGATAGCCAGGGACCTACAGGCCTACACTTTGTGGGCTGTGGAGAATCCCAAGTCCATCCCACTTTCAGGCCCTGCTGTGTATGAGAGGCAGACACGGTTGTGCTGTGATCTCTTGCAGTGACAAATGCACTCCCAGCCCCTGTCTCTTGTGGGCTTTGATGAGTCCAGAGCAGCTTTTGAGGATGCAGGAGCTCATCTGTGGGCCTGTTTACAGATTGTGGCTGCTTGCAGATTGAGGAGCAGTTTCAGAATGAGCCCTGAAAGAAGCAGGTAAATGCCCTGTGTTCTTAACAGGGCTTTTGCAGTGGAGATCTGTTGCTGCATTTCTGAACAACCACAGGTTGTTCTCCTAGGAGATGCTATATGAATACTACTAATAATAACACGACGTTTGCTGAAGAAAACCCAGTCGTTAAAAGCTGAAAATAATGCATTTGTTTCATCCTTCAGAGGTAGGGAAGGTTGCAGTGAGCTGAGGTTTGAGAAGTGATGGGAGCAGAGTTCTTGTCAGTGAGAAGTTCTTGTAGTAATTGCTTGGAGATGAGGTAGAGGTGGTGGAATTGTGTGCGCCCACCATGGTGTGTGTGGAGCGCTGCAGGCCGTGGGCTTGTTGGAAACGTTAGGGTTGATTTCTCTGGCTTTTTATCTGAAGAGTCTGGATCCAAGTTAAAGATACCTTTGCAAATACCACCCCTGTTTGTAATGCTGAGTGTTTCAGTCCTTGGTGTGACCTGTACTATACTGTATAATGGTGTAAGATACGTCTGTTTACAATAAATCCTTTATTAGCCGTGTTCCTGTTGTCATTGAAAATAATGACAGGGACTGCAAGGAAGAACTGCCCATCATAAGTGAAGATCTGGTTTGTGATCACCTGAAGGACCTGAAAGTGTTCGAGTCCATGGGAGCTGATGAGATACACCCACGGGTACTAAGGGAAGTGGCAGATGAGGTTACTAAACCCCTGTCTATTATATTCCAAAAGTCATGGTGGTCTGGTGAAGTCTCCACTGACTGGAAAAGGGGAACATAATTCCTATTTTCAAAAAGGGTAGGAAGGAGGAGCCGGGGAACTACAGGCCAGTCAGTCTCACCTCTGTGCCTGGTAAGATCATGGAGCAGATCCTCCTTGAGGCAGACAGGAGATTTGTGAAGGGGTGATTGGGTACAATCATCATGGCTTCATCAAGGGCAAGTCCTGCCTGACAAATCTGGTGGCCTTCTATGAACAGGTCATAAAGTTAATGGATGAGGGGTGAGCGACTGATGTCATTTACTTGGACCTGAGCAAAGCCTTTGACACTGTCCTGCACCACATTCTGGTCTCCAAGCTGGTGGAACATGGCTTTGATGGGTGGACCACTAGATGGGTAAGGAAGTGGCTTGATGGCCGCACCCAGAGAGTGGTTGTCGATGGATCCGTGTCCAAGTGGAGGCCAGTGACAAACGGAGTCCCTCAGGGATCAGTCCTGGGACCAGTCTTGTTCAACATC
>VXBP01001301.1:61025-86761 GCA_013400115.1 Rhinopomastus cyanomelas
GCCAGCCTGGTCTAGCGTGGGGTGTCCCAGCCTGTTGAGGGGTTGGAACTGGATGATCAGGTGGTCCCTTCCAACCCAGAGTGATTCTGATTCCATAACTTCTCCAGTGAAGTGATCCTGCTGTGGCAGGGGGATTGGACTAGATGATCTTTCGGGGTCCCTTCCAATCCCTAATGGTTCTGTGATTCTATATCACCTGTCACTTGAAGTTACTCCAAATTTACAGAGACTTCTGCAGATTCAGAACATTTTTATTAGTTCTGGATAAAGATGGGTGCCTCTAGAATCGAGCTGAAGGAAAAGGTAATTGCTGTCTTTTCTAGTTTTTAAAAGCTCCTGTTTGTGGAGGCTGGGGGGAAGGGAAGACTTGGGGCTCAGCAAAGTCATTTACTTCAGCTCCCTGTCCTCTAGATCAGCCTGTTTGAGCAGCATGAGTGTGGAAGATGGAGAAGTGTGGTGGGCTGGGACCAGCTGGCTGCCAGACACCCACCCAGCTGCTCTGGGTCCCGTTTAGCAGAACAGGGGGAGAAAATCAGTTTAACAACCTTGTGGGTCAAGATAAAACCAGGGACATCACACACCAATTACTGTCACAGGCAAAACAGGCTCGACTTGGGGAGAATTAGCTGAACAGAATAGAGTTGGTGGGCGAGAAACAGAGCCTGAACATCCCAGATATGGAAAGGAATGAAGAAAAGGGAGAGAAGGGACCTTCTCTGTTTTCCCCAGGCTGTGGAGAGGAATTGTAGGTGTCTATGAGCAGCCTTAATGCTCTGTTTTCTTCCAAAATACTGCAAAACTAGATCTTTTTTGTGCTAAATCCCATTAAAGTATGAGCACACACTGCAGTCAGTGTCCTTGTGCTGCCAGAGCCAAACAAATGACCACAACGTGGCCAGTGGTGGCTGTGGGCTGGGACCTTGGGGCTGACCCTGATGCCTTCTTCCTGGCTGCTGCTGCTCTGCCTTCATGTTCCTAAACACATTGGTGGGACACAGAATCATTTTGGTTGGAAAAGACTTTTAAGGTCATAGAGAACCAACCCTTAACCCAGCACTGCCAGGTCACTGCTATGACCCTGAGCACCACACCTCCACAGCTTTAAATACCTGCAGGGGTAGGAACTCAGGCATCCTGGCACAAGGCTTGACAACCCCTTCAGGGAAGAATTTTGTCCTTGTCCAACCTAAACCTCCCTTGGCGCAACTTGAGGCTGTTTCTTTTGTCTTGTTGCTTGAGAGACTGACCCCACCTCACTCCAACCTCATTTCAGGTAGTTGTTGCAAATGATAAGGTGTCCCCTGAGCCTCCTTTTCTCCAGGCTAAACCCCTTGAGTTCCCTCAGTAGGTCGTCAGAGTTCCAGCCTCATCTTTCTTTGGATACTTTCCAGCACCAAAATGTCCTGCTTGTAATGAGGGGCCCAAACCTGAACCCAGATTTGGAGGTGTGGCCTCACCTGTGCTGAGTAGGGGTGGGGGGTGACCAGGACACCAGAGGGCACCACACCTAAATGAAGCTCTTTGTACAGAGCAGGTGCAGGAGCAAGTGGGGGTTGGATTCCAGGATAGGTGTCACCAGCAATAAGGGATGGTCCATCCTTGAGTACCATGTCCAGTTTAGAACACCTCAGTAGATGGGAGACATCGAGGTGCTGGAACAAGTGCAGAGGAGGGCAACGAAGCTGGTGAATGGCCTGGAGAATAAGTCTTATGAGGAAAGACTGAGAGAGTTGGGGCTGTTTAGTTTGAGGAAGAGGAAGCTTAGGGGAGACCTCATCGTTCTCTACAGCTATCTGAAAGAACATTGTAGGGGTGTTGGTGCTGGTCTCTTCTCTCAGGTAATCAGCAACAGAACCAGAGGAAAGGGCTTCAAGCTTCAACAGGGTAGGTTTAGACTAGACATCAGGAAGAAACTCTTTTCAGAGAGAGTGGTCAGGTACTAAAATGGGCTGTCCAGGGTGGTGGTTGAGTCACCATACATAGGTGTATTTAAAAGTTGCTTAGATGTGGTGTTGGGGGATCTGGTTTAGGTGTGAACTTGTAGAGTAGGGTTGATGGTTGCACTCAGTGATCCCTAGGGTTTTTTCCAACCTGAATGATTCTATGGTTGTATGATCCCTCCTGTGCCATCTGAGCCACGAGAGCAAATTCAGCCTCTGGGCTGTGTGGCACCAACATCCACATGTTGCAAACCAGGCTAGTCCTTCGGATGGATCATGACTGCTGTGGCCCAGATGGAGACAATGAGTGTGAGTAAGGCAGAGGTTTGACCCTGGTTGTTTCCCCTGTAAGAAACCAGTGCAATGCAAAAACAAACACTGGGCTCCTGGAAGCAAACAAGTCAGTCATGTTCTGCCTGTGAATTCCTCATGTTCTGGTAGGAGAACTGGTCTGAATACCAGAGTGTTCCCCACCCTAGAGCCTCCCCTGGGTGTGTCCAGCTGTTCACACCTCCCTGGCAAGGTGGGTGCAGCTGGCACAGAACTGGCTCTCAGCATCCCAATAGGCCAGGTGTCCCAGCAAAATGGGATGAAACCAGCACATTCAGTGTCACCCTATAGATGGTAGATTGTGCTTCGGGTGTAAACCCTTCCTTTATAAGAGTGTTTCTTCATATGTCAGATAACCCTTGTTTGCAGTGATTCACAGCTGGAAATGTTTGATGGACTTGGATGTGAACCCAGAGCAATTGGGAAGACAAATACTCATGTGAGAGCAGCCCTGACATTGTGACTTGGAGCCTGTAAAACCTAGGCAGGTTTACCCTCTTCAAGGGAACTTGGTGGGATACTTTCCAGTTTGACTGAGGCAGGTGCTTCACATGCAAAACCAGGTCCGTTACAGACACCAGCAGCCCTGTCCCTGGCAGTGCTAAGTACCTGCATGGTTTCCCTTCCAATCATCTTTCCTGTAGCTGGAGTCAGGCAACAGCTCACAAGCTTTTGGTGTTCTGAAAGTCTTCTGAGGCTCCGTGAGAAGAGCTGGCATTGTGCTGAGAAAGCTGGCTGTACTTTCAGCACCTTTTCTCACTAAAATGTTATTGGAAACAACTGTAAAGGGGTGATCTCTCTTAAATTCAGCACCAGTTCCGTTTCCCTGCTAACTGTGGGAGGTGAACTGAGGTGAAACACAAGCTGCTTGTCCCTTTCTGTTAGCTGGGCACATGGTGGGCACTGCTGAAGGGATCTAGGTCTGGCCTCTGTGGGTGCAGTAGTGGATGCAGTAATGATTTTGTTGGTTCTTGCCCTTTGGCCCTTCATGTTGACTGACTGTTAAAATAGTTAGTTTTCCCTTTGGAAATGGCTGGGAAAGATCCTATAAGTGATGATGAATTCAGCTGAGCCGCAGCCTTTCTTTGGGAAACCTTTGCACAGTCCTTTGCAGGGCAGCTGCGCTCCCACACCAGCAATTGGGCTACAGTTTGAAATATGTTTGTGGTTAGTTTGTGGTTAAATGGTTAATGGTTGGATTCAATCGTCTCAGAGGCCTTTTACAACTTAGGTGGCTCTGTCTGGGAAACTGTTCTCATGGGGGGGTCTGTGCCTGCAGATAAGGTTGAGGAGGAAGGGATTGACTGCTGATGGCTCCAAATGCAGCTGGACATGTCCCTGACCCCTTGATTGGGGTCCTTTGTGCTCTGGCACATCCAGATGTGTGAGAGAGAAATACAATTTGTCCTGCAGGCTGAATACCCCAAGGTTATCGTAGAATCACAGAACAGTTTTGGCTGGAAGAGGCCTTTAAGATCATCAAGCCCAACCTTTTCCCAGCCCTTTCAGCACCACTAAATCTGGTCCCCCAACACAACATCTACCCAACATCAACACCTCCAGGGATGGGGACTCAATCCCATCCCTGGGAAGGCTGTTCTAGTGCCTGACAACCCTTTCAGGAAAGAATTCATCCTGATGTCCAACCTGAACCTCCCCTGGAGCAGCTTCAGGCTGTTTTGCCTTGTCCTGTCACTGGCCACTAGGGAGAACAGACCTACCCCTGCTTTCTACATTCTCCTTATGTTGTACAACAACAAAAAGTATGAAGGAACCAATAGCCAAAATACTTCTAAATTTATTAAATTAAATCCAGTCCATTTGATAAAACACAAGCTTATTGTATCACCAGTCTGTTTACAACTGGACTTCTTTTATTTTAACAAATACAGTAAATTAACAAGAGAAACTGAGCAGATGCTTCACCCTTGTTTCTTTTCTGGTTCATTTGGGATTGGGTTTTTTCTGTTACTCAAGTCCAGGATTGAAAGGAACTGAAATTGTTTGAACAAAGCTGTTAAAAAAACATTATAAAGAGATAAAACAAGCAGGTTGGATCCTAGAAACATCTAACATGCAAAACCTTGAGCACAGTTTGAATGTCTCCAATGAAAAAAGGATCTCCTGAAAAATTCTTTTGGCAAACACTGGCACCACTGTAGGTACCCCTGGGTCCAGGGCTGAATGTGAGCAGTGCCATCCCGCATCCTGACTGGAAGGTTAAGAAAATAACCCTCCTCTGATAGAGCCTGTTTGATTACACGAGTGAGCGGCTGTTCACCGCTCAAGTCTAAGGAGTTTCAGTGCTGCCAAGACGTCGGTGCATTGCAAACGCAGGAAGTAAAAGTTGTTTTCAATGTTAATTAGTAAAACCATGAAATAAGCAGTAGGTTAATTCTATTGCTAATTCTGTCGTTGAGATAGAAGCCCACTACAGTTGCGATGAAGTAAGAAACGGTTTCAGAAATCTCAGCACGAGTGAAATGCAGACCAGTCTGAAAACAAAACCAGTTATGGGACACTAGTGTCGGCAATGGCCCAGAGGGGGGATTGAGGGGATGCTGGAGATGGAGGATGTTGCACATTCTGTGAGACAGTTGTCTTTAGGAAGGAGTTTCTAAGTAACATTTTCTTCTGGTTGTTGCTAGCACGAGCATTCCCGATGCACAGGCAATAGTTTAGGAGTTTCAAGGCAATGTTTTCCACCCTGCAGACGCAAAGAGTCAACGTTTATGAGAAGCAAGAGTGTGTCCTGTCACTAAAGGATCACAGCTCGCTGTAAGTACAGTCCCTGTACAATATTTACACTCACCCCAACAGCTGTACAAGTTACAGAAACAGCTGAGATGCCCTGGAACTCCACAGCTCATTCTGCTCGGGAACCCTCTTCTGGCTGGGCTGCTGCAATGCCATCAGGGCTGTCTCCTGGAGTTCAGTCTCCTTGTGCTTCTGCATCCACCCACCAATTTGGGCAATAGCCTGTTTTCCAGCTTGACAGCCCCAAGACACCGCATGTCCAAGACACAAGAGTCCAGCGTTGCCAGCTTCCTCCAGCTGCTAAAACAACCCTACAAGTTCAGACCAGCCTCTCTGATGCTACCATTTCTGGTGAGGTCCATTGAGGTCCTATTTGCAGCCCCCTCTGAGCAGCTTCAAAGTCCGCCAGGCGCTGCTTGTGTTCTGCTGGCCTGCTCAGAGGCGGCTGATAAATAAAACTCTGGTTTGAATATCCATCCCACTCGTGACAGTTTGCCCTCCCATCCTCTGTAGCTGTGTGCAGGGATGCTGCCTGTGATGCTGCCCAAAGCCAGTGCCCTTGCATGACGCCAGCTGGCTCAGTGATCAACCTGCTCCCATCAAAAACTAGGTCACCCCCCTCGCAGCGGGCTTTGGCAGTTCCAGATCAAGCGCTGGGCAGCTTCTGTGTTACAGAGAGTGACTATTCGTCTCATTCATCGCGGGAGCTGCTCCTGGTGGGACCTGAGCTGCAGTCTTAGTGCTCCCTGTGAAATTGCATAGTGGTAGTGTGTCCTAACCGAATGCTGCCGTTCAGCTGCCTGGGTGCGAGGCGGGTCCTCGTTTCACACGTTGAGAATTCGTGATGGTGCCTGGAAAACAGCAGAAGGGTTGGGGGAGAATCTGATCTTCGCCTCTGGGATCTAGTGGGGTGAGGGGGGAAGAGAAACATTAATGTGACAGAAGCTGAGACCATCTGGAGAGTTTGGGAGGTCTAGAGTGTTGGGAACACCTCTCTGCTCTCTACGATAGCATGGCACTACATAACAAGCATTGGTGGGACTGGCCTTGGTGCACAGGGTGGCTCGAGGGGCAGCTGTGGTGCTGTGCATCCACCAAGGGGCTGTGTCATAACACAGCCCCCAGACTGTGGGGTGTGTGCTGTGATGGGGGTAACCATGGCTGGAGCTCTGCACAATACAGAGCTGCTGTCTTTAAAAAGAGCCTCTGCAGAGACACAACACATCAGCACTGGGCTGGTGCTGAATTTCAGTGAGTAATTAGTGATGTCTGTCTGGCCCTTTTGGTGAATGCCCTCTAGGCTCCATAAACCACCCCACCCTAATGCTTTATGAGGTCATAAGTTGTCTGTGCTGGCAAGAGGGGCACTGACTTGCAGGGCCCAAAGGAGAAAAAATAAGCTACTGGACATGCCAGGCTGTGAAACTGCAAGGACTGTGGTAAGGATGTAAACTCCTCAGGCCCAGAGAAGAGGCAGAGGGAGCAAAGGTTACTCTCTCTGAAGTCCATGGGGTCAGATTTTCACACAATACGTAGCTGTTGGGATTGCACTGAAGCACGGAGATCATCTGGATGTTGCTTAAAACCCAACAGATTTGAAACAGGACTGGACTCAGTTGCTCAGCCAGCCAGTGAATCAGGCCAGAAAGCTTTGCTGGCTGTAGAGAGTTCCAATGGCACCACTAGAGCAGAGAAAGAAGAGCAAGACCACAGGCAAAGAGAAGAGTGGGAAACCATCGACCTGGTGGTTGTTGATGTTATTGCATTGGTATGATTTCCCTCTAGGGATGTATCACAAAATCATTAGGGATTGGAAGGGACCTCGAAAGATCATCTAGTCCAATCCCCCCGCAACAGCGGGATCACCTAGACCAAATCGCACAGGAACACATCCAGGCGGGTCTTGAACGTCTCCAGTGAAGGAGACTGCACAACTCCTCTGGGCAGCCTGTTCCAGTGCTCTGTCACCTTCACTATAAAAAAATTCCTTCTGATATTGATGTGGAACCTCCTATGTTCCAGCTTACAACCATTGCCCCTCATCCTATCACTACATGACACTGAGAAGAGCCTGGCTCCATCCTCCTTACACCCACTCTTCAAATATTTAAAGACAGTAATGAGGTCACCCCTCAGTCTCCTCTTCTCCAAGCTAAAGAGACCCAGCTCCCTCAGCCTCTTCTCATAAGGGAGGTGCTTCACTTCCTTCATCGTCCTCGTTGCTCTATGCTGGACTTCCTCCAACAGCTCCACATCCCTCTTGAAATGAGGAACTGGACACAATAGTCCAGATGTGATCTCACCAGGGCAGAGTAGAGGGGGAGAAGAACCTCTCTTGATCTGCTAACCACCCCTCTTCTCATCCACCCCAGGATGATGTTGGCCCTCTTGGCTACAAGGGCTCATGGTCATCCTGTTGTGCACCAGGACCCCCAGGTCCCTTTCTCCTACACTGCTCTCCAACAGATCAGTCCCCAATCTATACTGGTACCTTGGGTTGTTCTTGCCCAGATACAAGACTCTACACTTACCCTTGTTATAGTTCATTACATTTCTCCACACCCAGCTCTCCAGGCTGTCCAGGTCTTGCTGAATGGCAGCACAGTCTGCTGGGGTGTCAGCGACACCACCCAGCTTTGTGTCATCAGCAAACTTGCTGACAGTGCACCCTAATCCCTCATCCAAGTCATCAATGAATAGACTGCACAGGACTGGTCCCAGCACTGACCCCTGGTGCACTCCACTAGGAACCTCTGCTCGCATGGTCCCCAGCGTGGTGACCTTGGCAAGGTGTGTTTGCTTGTGGGACCTCAGTCTTCTCTTTCCCATCCTTGCGAAAAGGACAGGACTAGAACAGGACTGCGAGGGCTTCATCTGGGACCTCTCCTTATGTGGTCCCAAGAGTGGTATCCTTGGCAGGGTGTGTTTGGTTGTTGGGCCCCAGACTTCTCTTTCCTTTCCCTGAGAACTGGGATAGGCACTGTGAGGGCTTCATCTAGGACCTTCTCCTTGGCAATCTGCCTGCCAAACAGGAAGGTGCTGTATTGTGACCCTGAGGGCCGAAGTAGATTAAATACAGGAGTCTAAGTGCAAGGTTTAAGGGTTGACACTGTTGCACCTCAGTGAGCAGCCCAGACTCTTGGGAGCAAGGAAGGAGGAGCTTTTGGCAAAGTTTGCACATTCTGTTTTGCCTGAGGTCACTGTCCCACTTTCAGAGGAGCCGGCTATACCCAGCGTGCGCCTTGTCACCGCACAGCGCCAGCAACCCTCTGCGGAGGAGGCTCTTGGCTCTCTGCTGATTAAACACTTCTTCTTCATCTCCTCCTTTGGGCTATTGAGCTAAAGTGGAGCCTCATCAGTATGTACTTTGCGTCCTTGGGATGTGGGGTGTGTGGTGTTTCCTGCCAGGGAAAACACCAAGTATGGAGAGGACACTTCCTTGTGGGATTTTTGTTGAAGCTTAGATGCACTTCACCGATGTTAAAAGACCTTATGTTGCTACAGAGGCTTATACAATCACAGAATGGTTGAGGCTGGAGAAGCCCTCAGAGCTCATCCAGCCCAGCCCATGACCTACCATCACCACATCAGCCACCAGGGCACTAAGGGCCACATCCATCCGTTCTTAAACTCCCAGGAACATCTCAAGGAAACCTCAGTGGGCCAAGAGCTGTGGGGCTTGGCTGCACCCTCCTTGGTGCTGGCAGCAGGAGCAGCCTCAGCCCTGAGCAGCACAGGGAAGTTGTGTCCCAGTGGGTGGGTGCTATTCCTGGGACAGCGGCCTGCAAATGTCCCCACACAAACGCTCATATCCATGGTTGATGTAGGATTCTCACCCTACAGCCCTCAGGCTCATGCAGCGTGAGTGCACACAGAGTCCTAGATCACCTTGTGCAGGGAGAAGGGATGACACACACCATGCATATGAGGTGTCCAGCTCAGGGAATCACAAGCCTTGACCTTCCTGACTGTCTTAAAGCTTCAAGTCTTGGTCTCGGGTTGAATAAGTTGCAGTATGGCACTGCCTAGTGTGGCCCTGTGGAAACAAAGCATGGCTGCACTGCCTCGTGGGCAGCAACAAGAGCAGTCACCGAGGAGCTGGCTTTACTCTGCGTGCACCCCAGCACTATAACAATGAGGAATTCCTGACGAGCTTTACTCATACAGTGCCTTTGGGATCTCAAAAATGTTAATTACCTTAAAGTCTGCCTTGTAGCTTGTCTCTTGGACAAAATGGTCCTCTGGGATAATGAAGCCTTGCTTTGTCTTTATAGGCTTAGAGGGTTTTACTCCAGTCCATGGGCGGTACTCTTGCCTGAAATGAGATTGCCAAGAGAGAAGAATCCATAAGGCACCATGTACTCATGCGGTACCTGCAATCAAGGCTGACTGCAATCAGCTCATGCAACTGGCCTTGCCTAAGGCACACCAAGAATAACAGAAGAACCGAGCCCTAGAGCCAGCCTCTCTCAGAAAGGCTGGAAGGCCTCTCTCAGGCTGGAAGATGCAACAGGGCACAGACTGGGCTAAACTGGCTGCCCCGCACTGAACTCTGTGTTATTCATGGCAAAATGTGCCATGTCCTGGAGGTGTGTCCATGTCCTGGAGGTGCTTTTCTCCTGGGTAAGAAGTCAGGGTGACTTTCTGCTTGGTAGCTCGCTAACTTCTTACAGTGCAAAACACTCTGGTCTGGGGCTGCCTGTGCCCAGCCCTCCTGTGTGGAGGGAGCCTGCTGCTACTCCCTTCTCTGGCTCTGACTTTTCAGGGTGATGTCCAAGAAGGCACTTGGCTCACTGACTGTGGGAGCAATGACACATAAGAAACGGGTGCAGAGGCTGTGCTGAGGAAGGGCCAGCGCAGGTTTCAAGAGGGCTAAAGAACAACATAATGGGGTCTGGTTTAGCTGGGCTGGCAGCTCCATTCTGCAGCCTTCCCCCTGCATCTCTGTGCCTCTTGTCACCAGCAGCCTTCACCAGCATGCCATTAGGACTTTCTGGATGCTGAGCCAGCTGAGCTGGCTTGTTTGCTCTCAGGAGAGGACAAGTCTGCTCTGTTTGTATCTCTGGCAACCAATTCTGGCAGCTTCTGCAGCAAAAGGAGAGGTGACTAACCATGACGTGACAGCTCTGTGTTCATATGCTGGCAGTCGTTGATAATATTCTCATTGTACCAGGTGCCTACACACAGGAGCAAGAGGTAAGAGTGAGTCCTGAGCCACAGCCAGGCTGTGGTCTAATGTGCTGAGCGTGGCTTTGACCACAGGCTTCATGAGCTTCCCTTCTCCCAAGCACACCAGCTGCTCTTTTGATAGTAGCCGCATATTCCTCTATTGAAAATCCTATTTAAAGTTTGGCATTGCTTTAAAATCACAGAATCACAGAAGTATTAAGGCTGGAAGAGCCCTTTGAGCTCATCCAGCCCAGGACCTAACATCACCACATCGGCCAGATCAGGGCATTAAGGGCCACAGCCAGTCTGTTCTTCAACACCTCCAGGGATGGGGACTCCATCACTGCCCTGGGCAGTCCACAGGCAGATGAATGTCTGCTTTGGTCTTGATCCTTTCAGTATTTTACCAGAACATCCATGACCTGGCTTATTTTTCTAAATGCAGACTCTTGTCCTGGTTGATCTGCAGATAGAGGGTACAAGCCTGGGCTGTGTCTGAGCCAGTGAGAAACCGGCATGATAACAACATTAGTTCCAAAAAATTAAGTAACCGCTTCTTCACTGAGCTAGCTCCTGGCACTGGCCTTCTGTCAGGATGGATGAGGATGAGGAAAGGAGCAGGAGCCTGCAGCCAGGGCTGACAGCAGTTAGTCAGCTCAAGTGGAGGTGAAGTGAGTTCAGCAATCCCCCTGGGTTGGTCATGGATATGGCTCTGTGGAAGGGCAAAGCCAGGCCCCTGTTAGGGCTGTTTATGCACTGCACATTTCATGTGTACTTGGTTTGCTCTCACCGTCCTGAGCTGCCACCTTCAGCCTTCCCTGCCTCTTGCTGTTCCAGCCTCTCCATGCAGCAGGTGAGTGCCTGCACAGCTCTCCCAGTGCTGCTCCTGCTGCCTTAACACCTCAGGATAAGGAAATGCCCTTGCAGAAGGGTGGGTTTGGCCAAGCCGCACCCCAAGAAGGGAACCTTTCAGAAGGGAATCCCAGGCATGTGGCAACGCTGAGTTAAATCTGAGCTCTGCTCTGCTGCGTGGCCAGAGGGAAGTCACAAAGCTAGTGGGCAACATGGTGCAAGTTGCATTCCAGCAGTTCCTAAGAGCTGGAACCTGCTGCCTCACATTATGCTGGGTTGTCTCAAGGGTGCTGGTGGCACGAGTTCCTACCTAGGCATCCTCATGCCAGCTGGTCTCTGTGCTGCACAACACTGCCATGGAGAGTGTCCCCAGCCTCCAGGGAGTGACTGTGCTGCCTCTCTCTGCAGCCAGCTCAGGGACCAGATAATTTGCTATTGTGACAGGTATCCAAACACAGCCCTTCTGGATCACAGGGACCCTCATCCTGGCTGAAAATCAAACTGTTCTCCTCTCAGCCTGGACTGACAGAACTGTCTTTGAGGCACCTACATGCAATGAGGAAATGCTCTCCTTCACCCATGGAAAAAGCAATGTGAGGAGAGACACAGCCCCGGCTCAGATCCACAGCAGCATTTCTTGTTTGGAATGGGGATTTCAACCCAGGAGAAACCAGGACCCTGAGCAGTGGGGCATGGCTGGGCCACACAGAGACCTGGGAGCCAGGTACTTGAAGCCAAGCAAGAAATGAAGATCTCTTGCCTTCCAGCTTGTAGGACACGCACCAATCACCAGCTGTAAAGCCAAAAGGCAGAAGGAACAGGAGCCCAAACACCAGTTGGGTGACTTGACTGAAAACAAATCAGTCTTGGAGTCATGAGTGGAGCCCAGATCTGGAACAGGCTGCCCAGAGAGGTTGTTGAGGCCCCATCCCTGGAGACATTCAGGGTGAGGCTGGACAAGGCTCTGGGCAAGCTGATCTAGATGAGCATGTCCCTGCTTCCTGCAGGGGGTTTGGACTAGATGACCTGTGGAGGTCCCTTCCAACCCAGGTGATGCAATGAATCCATGAGCCTGGGAAAAAGGAACAACCTGCTTTTCCTACTTAAAGATGTCAGGTGTCAAGATGCAATCACTCTTTCTCCCCTCCATCTCTCCAGTGCAGTTATTTGGTCCCTATGCTTGAGGAAGCCAACATTCCAGGGCCAGTTCTCCCTCTGTTCTCCATGTCCTTCCCTGTGCATGGTATCTCATCCAAGGTCACACAAGTATTAGGAGAAGAGTGTAGTGGAAGAGGAAATCACAAGAGTGGCACAGGGAAGGTGAATGGAGCTGAGACATCAGCTGCTGGGAATAAGCACAAGACCTTCTCATTGCTCTTCCTTCCTGCTGCACCCATCTTCCTCCTTCCCTATCCCTGGAGAGCAACAGTTTTGGAGCTGTGAGGACTTGTGGTAGAGGAGATGTGACCTCCAGACCTGTAACTCAATGTCCAGGCTCTCTCTAGGTTCTGCTTTGTTCTCTGCTGTTAGAACCTAGAGTTGAGATTTTTGATCTCCACAGACAGAAATGACCCAGTGGTTCTACAGAAGCACTGAGGCCCTGGGGTTGTGAAAGAAAAGGGCCTCCTGGGTGGTTCTCAGGCTTTAAAACCACAGAGATCAGAAGGAAAGGGCTGAGTTTTGGGTACTGCTGTTCTTTAACCTCCTACTCCCTCTAGCAAGGCATGAGAAGCAGCTTTTTGCAGGGGGTTGCTCTGTAGAACTGCTCTGATCACATAAATCACTTTTTTGTCTATTGTTTCTTTGCTCTTTAGCAAAACTGGTACTAGAAACACAGAAAAGTGTTGGGCTATGAACTACCAGGGGGTTCCTGTGAAACCCAGCCTTGAAGAAAGCTGCTGCACTGAGCCAGCTGACTGTGTGCCATCATCCTTCCCAGGTGAGCAGGGCTACCAGGCAGCCTAGACAGGGTATCATGCAGGGTGATGGGAGGGATGCTCCCACCACAACTTGCCATGTAGCCCCACTGACTTCAGGCTGTGATTTAGGAATGATGGACTAAAGACTGGTCCTTCTGTTCCTTCTAACCACTGGGTGCTGTTGCTGCGGCTGGGTGTACACTGAGCAGAAGAAATTCCTCCTACCTTTATGCAACAGCTTTGCCTCTTCCCCATTTCTGTTCTGCAGCATCCTTTGCACATCAGACATTGTCTCTTGAGCCACTACTTCCAGCCCCTTGTCACCCACTCTCTCTCCTCCCACAGCTCTGTACCCCCTGCAAGCCCTCCCTTCCCCTAGCCGGGCTTTGCAGCACACAGTGAGCCTCTCTGGCTCCATCCCAATGCCTGCACCAGGTAAGCTTCTTAAACAGCATAAAAATCACAAGCCTCACTAGGAATTTCCCTGAGCAGCAACATGCTTAAGAGTGTAAAGATAACTGTAAGTCTTGATTAGAAAAGCTTTACCCCTATTATCAAGGATAAGCATGTGTTTAAGTATAGCACTGGATCAGGGACGGAGGTCCTCTTTCACAGCACGGTTACCCTCCCAGCTCAGGTGTGAGCTATGACCCTGCACCCTGCCAAGGTGTTTGCTCCATTTTCCCTGCAAGAAGACACTTTCCAGTGGTACATCAGGCACCTTCTCCTCAAGGACCCCAGCCCACACACACACCTGCAGTGCTTTCCAACAGCCAGCAGGTAACCGAAGGGGAAACAGAGGTCTGAAGTGACTTGAAGTACAGTTGAGCCTTGGACAAAGTTCTCCCACCAACTTGGCAAAGAGTTTGTTCCTTCACCCCCACTGCCTTCTAATGGGGTAAGAAGGTGACATCTAGAAGACAGAGCCAGCTGGCGATACCTGCTGACAGCACCAGCTTCTCCCATCCCCTGTAGAAGGGAGCTGAGTATAGCACTTAGCAACTCCTGAAATGCCTGCTAAATGCCACCCAGACCTGGAGCACAAGGTGCCTGCAGCTTCCTGCGGGGAGAAGAAGCCACTTCCAGGATCACAAAGGACAAAGCCTTGGGAATCCGCTCCGCAACTCCTTCTGCTTCTTTCAGTGCCAGCAAGGTGTGATCCACTGCAGCCCTCTGCAGCAGTCCTTGGGAGCTTCACACACTTGGAGCACATCCCAGTTTAGCCTTCGAAGTGCAGCTGGTTGGTAGTGATCTCCCTTGTGCCTGAGCTTCCCCCACACAGTCCGGCTGGGATTTAGCTTCATTCAGACCCTGCACATCTCCAGCCAAAGTGCAGGAACTGGCGACAGGAGCTGCCCCGGCTCTGTGGGGACATGGAGCAGTAGTTAGGAAGGCAGGAGCTGGGCTGTCCTCCCAGCCTTCTCACAGACTTGTGCTTTGAGAATTACAAGTGTCCTCCCTTCCTCAGAGGTACTGATGTTCTTCCAGCATCCCCTCCACCGCCATCCTTCTGCTGGCCATGAAAACGCTCCCCCAGAAGTCACTGGGAATGCAGCTCAGTCACTGATCCTGGGAGTGGGTTTATCTCGTTCTGGTAAGTGCCAGGTCAGGCTGGCCAGCTGCAATGCTCTGTGCCACACTGCTTTCCCTCCTGTGCTGAAAGCAGGATTCAGAGAGGGAGACTCAGGGAACTTGCCGAGGGAAGTCTCAGAGCAGCAATGCACTGCTGCACAGGAGCAGTCGGATGGTGCTGAGTCACACTGGGGACTCATCTACATTGGGAGGTTCTACAGAATGGTTCTGTTTGGAAGTGACCTCAGAGATTATCTAATTCCAAACCCCTGCCATGGGCGGCAACACCTCTCACCAGACCAGGTTGCCCAGAGCCACATCCAACTTGGCCTTGAACACTTCAAGGGATGGAGCAGCTACAGTGTCCCCTGGGCAGCCTGTTCCAGGGCCTCAGCACCTTCACAGGTAGGAATTTCTGCCTCAAATCTCATCTAAATTTGCTCTCTTTTAGCTTGTCGTGTCACTAGAATCCCTCATAGAATGTCCCTCTCCAGCATTCCTGCATCCCCTTCAGGTACTGAAAGGCCATTGTAAGGTCCCCCCCAGAGCCTTCTGTTCTTGAGGCTGCATAGCCCCAGCTCCCTCAGCCTGTCCTCATAGCAGAGGTCCTCCAGCACTCTGATCCAACCTCTGTGGCCTCCTCTGGACTCACTCCAACAGTTCCATGACCTTCTTATATTGAGGACTCCAGACCTGGCCACAGGACTCCAGGTGAGGTCTCACAAGAGCAGAGCAGATGAGGAGAAGCCCCTCCCTTGCCCTGCTGATGATACTTCTTTTGATCCAGCCCAGGATAGGTTTGTCCTTCTCAGCCACAGAAACAGTCACTCAGCTGTTGCAGAACCATTTAGTCAAAACCCCCTAAGTGCAAAGAGAACAAACAAACCACAAGACCTAACAACAAACTGAGCCAGCCACACATCACAGAAACACGCCATCAAACTCCTGCTGCCACGTGGAGCTTGGTGTGGACCACAGGTTAACAACAACTTCTCTCCACTGTCCTGCTCAAGTCAGTCTCTGGTTCTTATCTCCATTGTGTTAAACAAGCCCAGCTGGCTCCTGAGACCTGACAAAGTCACAGCATGTGTCGGGAGTTGCTGACTGGCTGTGTCCATGCTGCTGGAGTTGATACTACCAGGGAGAACCTGGCAGAGCACCACAACCAGGCTGGAGAAGAGCCTTCCAAAGCACCTGTAGACTACAGGACTCAAAAGACACCTTTCTTTTGAGAGCACAGGTTCTCTCTCTCTTCCCCCACCCCCCACCTCGCTCTGCCTCCACCACAGCTGACCACCTTCTCCCACTTCCCAGCTGCCTCCTCACCTGTGGGTGGGCACAGCCTGCAAGAAGGGGGCAGAGGGGAGTGGAGCAACAAGGGACAGCTTAATGCACAAGTAGGGGGCTTTCTCATTCTTTCTGCGGAAGATGAAGAATATCAACCTGTTTGGCCAATAAAGGCCAAACATGAGAGGCCCTCTGCTTCTTGAAGAGGAAACAAGTGTTTGTAGACTGCAGCGTTGCCCTTGGAAAGGAATAAGGGAAGTGGAAAGAACTCACCCTAACCCTAACACTTTCCTTCCCCCACCACCTTCTGGTTAGGGTTAGGTGCCCTAGACCAGTGGAGCACTTGGGGGCTTTGCCATGCCTGAAGCTACCAGGTAGGGAAATGAGTGTGAGGAACTCTGCCAACTACCAGCTGCTCTGCTCCTGCTCGGCCCCTGTTCAGAATCAACAGATCCAAACAGACTCTTGCAGCCTGCAGAGCTCTTGGGGACCTTCCTTCTGATGCTTGTGACTTCTTGGGGGGTGTGTTTGGTGGAGTGGGGATGTCTGAACGTGGCAGTGTTGTACCTCAAATGATGGGAACTGCTGGGAACAGGACAAAGACACTTTGATTTGCGTAGCTCTGCCTGCCCTAGTTGTATCGTATGGCCTTATGGAAGAGCTTTTGTCCTGCTGTGGATGCTGGTGCCTCTGTCTTCACCCTCCACTGGTCCTCCCACCAGCCATGAGCAATTCTTCAACTGCCCTGAGTGAGCTCTTACTTTTCTTAGAGCTTGATTTGGTTTGTGTGCTCATGCCTCACCGCTGCCACTGGTTTGCCCTGTGAGCTGTAGTTTCTTTGCTCGTTCATGAGCAGTAGTTAAGAGCCTTGTGCAAGGACAAGCAGAGGGAAGGGAGGTGTGAGCAGTCACTCCGCTCAGAGTTCACAAGTGGCAGGGAAGCCACAGGGCAAATGTGCCCTTCTTCTGGGTCAGGCTGAGGAAGCCGGGGAGGCTTCAGCATGTCGGTGGAGATGCATGTGTTTCTGAAAGATGAACCTTGCTAGGCTTGTTCTAGGCTGCTTCCTCAGGTGAAGTAATTCCTGTGCCATCTGGAATTGCCTTTCTTTGCTCTAACTGTCCCTTGAGGTGTGGCAGAGGGTAAAATGGTGCAGCAATTCCAGCACCGCCATTAGCCCTTCCAGAGTCCATGTACCAGGGCAGCTGCATGGGTGGGATAGAGTGGGGTGAGCACTACGCTTTATTTGGGAGGGGAGACCTGGATTAGGGTCCTGCACGTGTTCATCTTAAAAGCACTGTGAGAAACAATCAAATGAACTCCAGTTATGGAGAAAAACATCTCCTAGGTATCTCATCAGTGTTGAAACACATGGGATTCTATTGCAATAAAAATAATCTGTCTATTAATATCCCTCATTAGGGATATTAAAACCCACCAAGCATCATAACGACGGAGTGTGTGCGGTAGGAACATGAAACTCGTACAAGAGCATGTGGTAATAGTGTGAAACCAGTACAACGTTCAGCAGTAGCCTCACACAGCCGAGGTCTCCTTCCTCCCGCAGTGGATGTCAGAGAGAAGAGGGGTTGGACTTCGGTGCATCACCCGGGGGCTGCATGTCAGTGCATCCCACCTGATGGCTTGTTCCAGAACATCAGTGTCTGCAGTCAGCCGCGCTGCCACAGGCAAAGGGAGGCATCAGGAACATAAGAATCACTTGATGGGTTTTAAAAGGTCTTTGGGAACCCGGGTTTCTGACAGTGTTTTCCCCGTTACTGTACAGGCTCGTTTTTGGGGGTCTGTCTTCCATATCTCTACGCTCACTAATCCCCGAAACAGCGACTGCTCTGCTCGACGCAGCACTCCAGGACGAGTGATGGTGAGCGATGGTGGCCCCGCCGCGATGGGGCCCGGGCAAGCGCACCGGCAGCGAGTAGTGCGTTCGAGGATTGCAACTCCCACCGGGAACGGGACTCCGGCGTCTGGAGGCGGCAGCCGCTGTGGTCCCGTCCCACCTCTCACCCCCGTCTACAGCCCCTGTCCCGCCATCCCTCGGTCAGAGTATCCCGTGCTCGAGGCAGCGGGTTTCGGCACCACACCCCGCCCCCCGGTACCAGTTACCTGTAGGAGGTGGTGTGGAGCTGCTCGGGGCCGCCGGGCAGGGCGCAGGCGGTGCGTCCCGGGGCGGGGAGGGGGGCGGCCCCATCCCTGCTGTCGCTGACCCAGGGGAAGGCGTCCCGCCGCGGGAGGGGCCACGCTCGGAAGTCCCTCCGGTACTGGGTCTCCGCCGCGAAGGGCTCCCCGGAGGCAGCAGCAGCCTTGCTCTTCCNATGTCTGAGTAGTTGTGGATGGTCAGCGGCACCGACAGGTCGGACTTGTCTATCTGGCTCCAGAACCGCGCCAAGCAGCACACACGGCTGATGCAGGGCCACGCCATAGCCGCGGCCCCACGTCGTGCCCGCAGCTCCGGCGTCCGCAGCCCTCATGGGCGGCAGCCCCTCCTCCTGCCGCCCCCTCCCCCGGCATCGACCACCCCCCCTTCCCTTGCTGGGATTACGGGCCGGGCACGTGACCGCGAGCTCCGGGCAGCTGCCGGGGACGAGCCCAGACACCCCCACCCAACCGGGCCTCCCCGCTCCGCTCCGCTCCGGGTGATGCTGCGGCAGTCGATGCCGGTCCCGCCCCGGTGTGTGTGTGTGGGGGGGGCGTGGTGGGGTGTTCGGGCTGAGTCCCCTCTGCGGGCACCGGCTGGGAGTCCTGGTGCCGGTTCTGGTGCGGCTCCGTTCCAGGGAAGCTCCGTGGCATCGCCGCTCGGGCTCCGCTCCTCCTGGGCAGCGCTGCTCCGCGGAGTGGAACCATCTGAGAAGGCGTCTGGGTACGAAACCTGTTTATCTAAAACAGAAGTGATCGGGATGAGGAAGAGCAGCTTTGCAGGGTCAGTCCGCAGTAGCTGTGTGTGCGTGAGTTAAAAGAGACCCTCTGTAACAGACCCCCCTCTCCCTTAAGTTACCAGTTTTAACCACTTTGCTCTTAAAATGCTGCCTATGGACCAAAATCCATACTGACCAAAATCTAAGCGTCTCCCAAAAATCTTGATCTCTCCGTAGATCTCTCTGTATCCTACTGGCATTTATCTGTCTATATTAACATAATTCTTGGAGGCTGGAACCTGCAGCTCTCCATTTGTACATTCAGCTTCTAAACCAAACAGTCCTGGTGCTAACGGCTGAGGGTGATGGAATTACAGCAGGGATAAGGCTGGCTTTTCAAACTGGACATCTTATGTAATGAGTGGCCATGGGCCATCATGCTCCTCCACAATCCCCCATTCAGTGGGTTATTACAGAAGCAGCTGAATGACCCCATGGGTGGCCAGCTCTGAAATGCAAAGCTGTAAGAGTGCAGATAAAAAAGATGCAGCCTATTAAGAAATGGCCTAGTTAAAGGTTAGGTAGACATATACGTCGTTGTAGGGTGTAATAATCTAGTTAACAGTGGTTATCTAAGATCTAATAAGAAACTACTTATGCAACAGGACTCAAAAAAGCAAAGACTTACTGCTGTGTTTCAGCTGAGCACTGTCTTAGCATCTTGGACCTCTGTTTGGATTTGTGGCTGTTGCTGGTGGGCAGGAAGGCTGGAAATGCAGATATGGACTGAGGCAGAACCTCTCCTGGAAACACAGGTATCCAGGGATAGAAAGAAACTCCTCTGCAGATGATTCTGTTCCCTTAAATATCAGATGTGGTACTTGCTGGTGCTGNAGAAATGCAGATATGGACTGGGGCAGAACCTCTCCTGGAGTGTTTGGCCTCTCTTTGAAACACAGGTATCAAGGGATAGAAAGAAACTCCTCTGCAGATGATTCTGGTCCCTTAAATATCAGATGTGGTACTTGCTGGTGCTGCTGGCGGTTGTGGTTTCACCTGCCCTAACATGTGTCAGTAGGGCAAGGAGACTTGGAAACTTCAGGTGATGTTCTGGACCCATGTAGAAGCCTTGACTGGCTAAAATATGGGATGGTAGATTGTTTAGATGTTTCCTAAAAGTAAAATAATGTTGGTGGGTTTTTCAGGCAATGAATGACTATTTCTTAGTCTTCTGCATTTCCCCACCCTATAATGACTCTGCTCTGTGTATCAAGCCTTAAAAATAAATCTTGCCTCGGTTAAGCGCACAACATGAGAAATAGACCTTATGGTCCTAAGAAAAACAAGGATACCTGCTCTATCATCAGTGCCTCAGCACAGCGCTCCTTGTTCCCAGGCCTGACTTAGCAAAACACATCAGAGAGTAAATGTGCTCTTCCTGTGCCTGCTGCTGAGTTCAGCTCTGGCACAGTGTCTCAGCCCACCTACAGCATCAGAGACTGCTTTGAGCAGCTGCTCATGGGAGCCTGGAGGATGGAACTGGCACAAGGGCTACCTCGGACACGGAAACCAGGAGAAGCTGGATGAGATTAAAAAGTTGTCTGTGTTGAGATTTATCATGATTAAAAGCTGGGAGGGGGGAGTGGGAGGGCAGTACCGCAACAGGAAGACAAAGGACAGGCATCAAATCAGAAAGCAAAGCAGCTGTCACTGCCAGGAGACGGGATGAATGCTCAAACCCACAGTTTGTTCTAATACTAAAATGAAACTTCCACAGAGCAGATCTCTATGTGGAAACAAAATATTCCTGAAACACGCTCTGCAGCAGGCTTCCTTAAAACCACGGGAAAGGACAAAAGATTGTGTCTCTGCACCATTAACCACAGTTTTGTACTTACTGCTGTTTTCCTACACAGAGCTAGCTGCTCTCTGTGCCAAGCCACTGCATAATTACCACATTGTGTTGTTATTCACAAATAACGAGCTCTTTCACAGGGGAGAATAAAAGGTCCTCCCATGTGGTTTGGTTTAGGTGGTTGGTTGTCTTGGGCTGGCTTTGGTTTGTTTTTTTCACGTGTCTCATTCTGAGGTGTGACTACGCACTTGACATAGCGTTACACATCGCTGCCAGACTTTGCAAGAAGGATATTTCCTTGCCAGCAAGGTACTAACTGGAGTTCTAATGAGCTGTCGCTGCTCTACGCCTGAGTATTGAGTCTTCTGCTGCAGTCTGAAAGTCGTTTTGGATTGGAGATGGTTTACCTTTGGTAGGCAATGCTGCATGGAGGCTCAGGTGCACAGTGAAATGAAACCCACTGCTTGACCACACGGATGTCTTTGTACTACTTCACATGTGATAAGTATCTCTAGGGTTTCTATAAATGAGAACAGTCAAGTATTGAGCAGCCTTTCGAAGGGTCAGTTTCTTAGGCCTAAAGTTAGGGTGAAGTTTAGGCAAACTACAGCTATTTACTGATCAGATGGTGACTTCCAAACCTCTCTCACAGTTCTGGGCTGTTTCTTCAGGAGCTTTTAGCCTCAGCATCTCTGAGAATCCATCAGAAATACAGGTGGTGTCTCCGAAGGATCAGTCTGTGGATATTGCGGTGCTTATCTGCACCCTTTCTGCAAGCAAAACCACGTTGCCTTAGCAGATTTGGCTGACCATGGGTGGGATTTAAGCCTCTGTAAAGGACACAAAGGCATAGCTTTCAAATTATGAGGGAGGCACTGGCTGGGATGGTGAAGAACTTAATCGTAAATGTGGCATACTCTTTTAGACCTGTAAATACAATGTTTTTCAGAGTATACAGGCTGAATTGCCTGCAGTATTAATCCCTGCTGCTTTCAGCTTTTTTTTCAACCCAAGATCTGTCAAACCCTCAGCATATACAGTCATGTTGAAGAGACTAGATCTAAACTTGAGTGGACAAGTGGTAATGCAAGGAAGAAGAGAAAAAAGAGGAAACATAAAAGCAAGTGGACAAAGCCAACAGCTAGCTGTTAAATGGGTGTAAAACCAACATGCACAGTACGGTGAGCTTTGGCTTTGGCATGAGTTACTCCCTTACATCGAGCCCATTCAGTAGCCTTCTGATACTGCTGGCTTCTCCCTGCCTGTGCTGGAGGCAGCAGCTGCTGGCAGCAGTGTATGGCTGTGGGTTTGGCTGCCCTCGCTGTGGACAAGGCCGTGTCAGAGCCCTAAAAACCAGCACGTTTGTCTTTAGAGTCAGAGAAGGGAGTAGGAAAGGCGGCACAGATAAGAAACGATCTCTGGAACAGAGTAAAGGAGTATTAGTTATTCTACCTCTTCCATTTTGAAGTCTGCAAGTCAACAGGCACTTGAAGTGTTTTGTTTTTCCAGGGGATAAGAAAAATTTTAGACTTGAGCACCAGCCTGCAGCAGAGGAGTTTACAGCAACTGTGTACTCCATCGCTTATTACAACGGGTGCTGTTTAGCACTGTGTCTTCCTTATCCCTGCAGGAAACCTTGTTTTCTGCAAGGCTCTGTTGTAAAGCAAAAAGGGCACAAGTTGCTTCTTACAGATGCAATGTGTCCTTTGACAAGACCAGAGTGATTAACTCAGCCTGCAGGGAAGAGTTAAGGGTTTGAACCTACTAGTTTGTCTCTTCAGCCTTCTATGAGGTTTGGGAGTCACCACTGCAGCACATCACACTCAACCCCCAGGTTTGTTCTGTTTGGGCACAGCACTACCCTCAGAGTTTCTTGAGTAGTTACCTCTGCTTACAGCACTGTTGATGGCCTGGGTGCCTCATCACTTCCTGTTGAAGCTGCTTGTTTGTCTAGAACACTTACTCAGAACCAAACACTGCTGTTCCAAAATTCTTAGGTAAAACCTTAAATGCAATGAAAAATGAGCAGTATAGTGCCGCTTTTTTAAAAACGTGATGCTGGGAAAGAATACGGAGCAGGTTAACTCATGGGTTAACTCATGGCAAAATAGCCCAGCCACAGCATAAATCCTTCTACCACATGTGACGTTGAAAGAGATGGTATTGTAGTAAATTCTAATGACGTGTGGCAGCACCTTGGAAGCTGGTGGAAACAGAAAGCCTTGTTTGAATAAGCCATAGCTGATACATAAAGCTGGGCCATCAATCAGTCTGAGATTTGGCAAACACCTCAGTGTTGATCCATGTATTTCAAATTTAAGATCAAGAGACCTTTGGTCTACCCCATGTTTTCAATGATGGCTGAACTTCACCACTTGAGTCTAAAGCTCTAGGAAAGCACATGGTGAGTGCTGTTTGGTGGGCATGGGGGTGGTAGGGGGTGTGATCAATGGATTTTTAGAACTGCTTCAGTTCTGAAAATGTTTGTTGTCCTAACTATAAAGCAGGTGTACCCCATCTGGAAGTTTTTGGGATAGAGCTCTTGGTCACTTCATTGGAAAGCTTGTTTTATTTCTCCTGCCAAAAAATGTCATGCAGAACATTACCTCAGAAAGCAACATGATAAAAACCTTTATTGTTCCATCTTTGTCCATGTTCATTTTCTATTGAGAGACGTTTTTGTAACTGGTATACACTAGAAACCTCAGTTCCTCAGAAGCTTAACGTGGGGTAGCAAAAAAGCTTTCAAAACCAATTCAATCCTGTTGTCTTCAAGTAATGTACCAAGGAATCTCTAGGGTAAGAATCAGTTAGGTCTTCCACCTCCTCCCTTGCCTGTGCTCTTTGTCCTCATTTCATGCCAGGCTTTTACCAGTGGTTCTCTGTTCTTCCATATCAGCTCATGGCCGTAGGTCACGTACCACCTGAGAAACAAGACACTGGTTCAAATAGAAGCTCTCTTCCATAGCCAAGGCAGAGGCTGACCGCTACAATCAAGTAACTCAAATGCTTAATAGAGGACACAGTGAGGCAGAAGAACACTGCTGCAAAGTGGCTGTGGCACTTGTTCTAGTAGGAGTCAAGAGTTGTGTTCTTGCTTATCTCAGCCCTGAGAATTTTTTCAGGTGAGAGTGAATGGTTTTCATGACTTTCACATCATGCTCTTGTGATTTGTACTTAAAGATGCAGAACGCTGTTAAAAGGCTACTGCTGCTCGTGCAAATCCTTCCAGACAAGATCAAGTAAAAGTACTTTTTCCTATGTAAATACAACTGCCCCACAGTAAGTGGCCACTTCCCTTTCAAGGTGAATTTTCTTCTATAAATGTGTAAATGAAGATGTGAAGGCTCTCTTCAATGTGCTGGGGAAAGCAAGACTGCCCAGCCAGCCCAGGATATGGTGACAGGACACCTAATCTATCATTCCAAGGCAGTTCAGCTCTTCTTTCAGTTCTCAGCATTTGCTAACAATACTTTCTGCACAACTGTGCAGCATTACAAGGGTAACGGTGCGTTGTGTTCAGTGATATTTAAGACAACTTTCCTGACCTGCCCCCACCACAACTTCAGAGAGATAAGATGAAACACAGAGAGGAGAAATGTAGGGTATCTTTAGGTACAAAACAAATGTTAGTAACTACAGACTTACATTCCAAAGAGAGCTCCCCCGAGGTGTGCAGCATGGTCAAAAAGTCTCCAGCCTAGAGCTAGCCCCACAGTGTCAAATGCAATGATGGCTTTTAAAGCCTGGAAAGGAACAGAACATGGAAGGGACAGGATCAGCCACTGCATGTAATGGCCACTGATTGCAACAGAGTTTGCTATTCTGATACAGAGCTCAAATTTGGGATCAACAAACATCCCATAAAATTTGTACCAAAGCAACTGCTGTAAAGAAAAGCTAATTCTTTTAAACCAACACACTTGGTCCTTAGGAGTGCTGCCAGAACACAGATGTGAGCAGGTACAGAGTGTGTTCTTTTCAAATACTCAGTCTCTCTCAGTCTTTTGTTTCTAAAGCTACACAATCAATCAAAATCAGGTCAGAAAGAAAAGGCAGCTGCTTGAGAGTACAAGCTGTAAAAGGCACCACAACATGATGTGACTGCAACATTCTCATTCACTAGCTTAGATCCCTCTACATGTGTCTTCCCAAATGCAACCCTCTCATGGAGGGAACACGTGGGGCAGCTGCATCCCAGTAGTTTTAAAAGCTGACTGCAGGAGACGAAGTTTAGAAATGCAGTGATGGGCAGAGGCCAGTGAGATGAGGCTTAACACGGCCAAATGCAGAGTCCTACACTTTGGCCACAATAACCTCCTGCAGCTATGAACTAGGGGATGAGTAGCGGGAGAGTGGCCTGGTGGAGAGGGATCTGGCTGAAAAGGAGCTACCAGGGTGCCCAGGTGGCTCAGAAGGCCAGTGGCATCCTGGCTTGTATCAGCAATAGTGCGGTCAGCAGGGCTAGGGACATAATTCTCCCCCTGGACTGGGCACTGGGGAGGCCTCTCCTCCCCAGTACTGGGGTCAGTTCTGGGACACTCACTTCAAGAAAAGAGATGGAGGGGCTGGAGCAGGTTCAGAGGAGCAACAAGGCTGGGGAAGGGACTGGAGGGCAAGTCTGATGGGGAAAGGCTGAGGCAGCTGGGGGTGTTTAGCCTGGAAGAGACTCACAGAATCATAAAGGATTGGAAGGGACCTCAAAAGATCATCTAGTCCAATCCCCCTGCCACAGCAGGATCACCCAGACCAAGTCATACAGTCAGTCTGGGTTAGAAGGGACCACAGGATCATCCAATTCCAACTCCCCTACCATGGGCAGGGACAACCCACCCTAGACCAGGCTGGCCAGAGCCTCATCCAGCCCAGCCTTAAACACCTCCAAGGACAGGACTTCCTAGGCAACTCATTCCAGGCTCTCACCACTCTCATGATGAAGAGCTTCCTCCTCACATCCACTCTAGATGTACTCATCTCCAGCTCTGCTGCATTCCCCCTAGCCCTGTCACTACCTGACTTCCTAAAGTCTCTCCCCAGCCTTTTTGTAGGCCCCCTTCAGGTACTGGAAGGTCACCTTGGAGCCTCCTCTTCTCCAGACTGAACAGCCCCAACTCTCTCAGTCTGGCGTCACAGGAGAGGTGCTCCAGCCCTCTGATCATCCTTGTGGCCCTCCTCTGCACTCGCT
>VXBP01001301.1:86900-145411 GCA_013400115.1 Rhinopomastus cyanomelas
CACAGCAGGATCACCCAGACCAAGTCATACAGTCAGTCTGGGTTAGAAGGGACCACAGGATCATCCAATTCCAACTCCCCTACCATGGGCAGGGACAACCCACCCTAGACCAGGCTGGCCAGAGCCTCATCCAGCCCAGCCTTAAACACCTCCAAGGACAGGACTTCCTAGGCAACTCATTCCAGGCTCTCACCACTCTCATGATGAAGAGCTTCCTCCTCACATCCACTCTAGATGTACTCATCTCCAGCTCTGCTGCATTCCCCCTAGCCCTGTCACTACCTGACTTCCTAAAGTCTCTCCCCAGCCTTTTTGTAGGCCCCCTTCAGGTACTGGAAGGTCACCTTGGAGCCTCCTCTTCTCCAGACTGAACAGCCCCAACTCTCTCAGTCTGGCCTCATAGGAGAGGTGCTCCAGCCCTCTGATCATCCTCGTGGCCCTCCTCTGCACTCGCTCCAGTACATCCACATCCTTCTTGTAGTAAGGGCTCCAGAACTGAAAGCAGTACTCCAGGTGGGGCCTCACCAGCGCAAGACTCAGGGGGAACCTTCTCCCTCTCTACAACTCCCTGAAAGGCCTGAAGCTGCCAGGGAAGGGTTAGGTTGGATGTTAGGAAGTCTTTCCTCATGGAAAGGGTGATCAAAGCCTGGAATGGACTGCCCAGAGTAGTGGTGGAGTCCCTATCTCCACAGGTGTTGAAGGACAGACTGGCTGTGGCCCTTAGTGACCTGGTCTGGCTGACGTGCTGATGTTAGGTCCTGGGCTGGGCTGGATGAGCTCAGAGGGCTTTTCCGGCCTCAAAAATTCTGTGATTCTGTGAACTGCATAGTAGGGCTAAAATTACTCTGGGCTAAAATTATTCCAGTGTTTAAAGTGCCACAGCCAATGTAGCTCTTGTCTTCTGATGAGTACTTCATGGCAATGCTCACTGTGGCTCTGTGAGTATTTCTACTCTGACCAACTCTTTAGATGTAGGGTACCGTGAGAAAAAACAGGTCCACTCAAGCAGAAGTGCAAGAAAAACATGAAACCTACATCTAAGAACCTTTGTCTTCCATATGCCTCAGAAAACATACTACATCTTATGGTCTTGAAACGAAATCTTTAACTGCTCAAAGTAAAACAACGTTAAGTAGCTGGTCAAAGCTGATACCAATTAAAGCAGACTTGAGATGTACATGAGCAGCTTTTCTTACTTGTGGTGGCAGATGTGTTCAGAAGACCTTAATGGAATAAAAAGAGGAGTCCTAGTACTATGCATGAAGAAAAGCTTCCGCAATTTATTTCTAAACCCATCAGTGTCCTTAGAAGTATCAAAAGAAGGGATCCAAACGAGGAGTCAGGTATTCCCTGCAGGGCTAGAATACTCTCAAGATGTGAAATTCTGGTTTATCCCATCCCGATCAATTTTACTTCAAGGAGAGTGAATCAGTATTGGATTGGCCTGCAACAAGTGTTCCTGTAAAACATCCCTCACCACAAAGAACAGCATGTGCATTGTGTTTCCTCAGATGGGTGAGCTGAAGTCTGTCACAACTTCCTTCCCCGTTTAGTATCAGATTTGAAACAGACCCCCAGAGGACAGAATTTAGAGTAATTCTGCAGTCACTACACACTTGTGTAATGGCTGAGCTAGGCTACTACAATTCTGAATCAGTCTCTGGGACTTCCGTGTTGTATATTCTCTTTCAAAAGAGATGTAACCACTTAGAGTGAAGAGGACACGTACTCAGATATGGGAGAGGTATGGGGAAAAGGTTTGAAGGGGAGGGTTTCTTTGAAGATCAAAGGCACTTACGGTTCCTGCTGTAAATGTGAACACTGGAAGAAATATAATGGCTAGTTTTGCTTCTGGCATCTTTGTACAAACGGCTGCAAGGACAGTCATTATAGCTCCTGACTGTAAATACATGAAAATACATCAAAATGAATGGAGATGTTACATAAGGGAACCTGTTTTCCCTTTCTCAAATGCAGCCCTGTGGTAACCCTCAAAGTACAAAGCACCACAGCAAAGTTCAGAATGAAAATAAAACAAGACATAATTCTTTTACATTGATTGATGAGATTATAAATAATGGGGGAAAAACATACCCTTTGGCTGCTCCAATTTAATTAAGAAATAACCCCCTGATTTTTACCGTAACGATCTATATTAATATGCTGCTTTTCCCCCAGTAAACACTAGAAATCTAATGTTAATTAATTAATTAAAGGAATAATTGTGACGCTTGTACCAAGCCAAGGAAAATAACAGATGGGACAGGCACAAGAAACCTTTTATCAATTAAACACTCAATTCCATGCAACACAGACCATGGGCTTTTGTATCTGTGAGCTATCTCAATGGAAAGGCTGTGAATACAAGCAGTGTGCGCCAATTTCAATCAAGTTGGATCAGCAGACTAACTGAAAGTAACTAGATCCAGATATCATTTATTCATGAGGTAAATGGACACACAGAGCACTGCCAAATATTTTAACTTGGGGACAGCTCAGCAGACTTTCTCATTCCAATTGAAAAATAAGAATCTGACTTCTGGCTTCTATCAAAATAATGTAGTAAAGGAAGTTACAAAAACCTTTAGAAGTTGTTATATGGCTAGGTGCACCTCGAACTCACGGCAAGTTAAGTGTTTTAAAATGTTCTACACCTAAAAGTACTTATGAAAGAACAGCCAGTCTGTCTCATACCTTCCATACCGTGAGACTTTTGGCAGAGTGCTGCCCTTCCCACACAGCGGGTCCCACAGCTCCCACTGGTATCACACACTGATTTTGATTGTCTGATTACATTATCTTTTTCTGAAGGATTCTGTTTTTAATTTGAGAAGACTTGATATGCAATTTATAGCACCGAACTATCTGTTCGGTGACAAGAGGTCAGGCTGCTAAGTACTCATTTACAAGCTATTAGCATGAAGCACCATTACTTCTGTGCTGCTGCAAGAAAAGAGCTAAGGCATTTAAAGAACAGGCCCGTTCTCGCACAGGAATCACTGCCTGGTTACTTGATTTTGGTAACGCTTCCTAGCTTCCATGATCTCAAACATGTTCTTGGCTAAAAGCAGGTTAAATAATACAGCAGCCTCTGAATATGGCTTCAGGGCCTCTTACAAATTCTCCCATATCCGAAGATACTTACAGCTCCCAGAGATGGCTCAAACCTTCTGGTGGCCATTTTAGCAACATAACTTACGAAAGTGGAGATAACCCCTAGAAAAGAAAAAAAATACTATGGGAAACAACACCAGCAATGCAGACATGCATCACAGTACAACTGTCTTATCTGAACACAGAATCATAAAGGTTGGAAGAGACCGCCAAGATAAATTAAGTCCAACCATCAACCCAACCTTACCCTGCCCACTAAACCCTGTTCCCAAGTGCCACATCTATTTGTTTTTTGAACCTCTCCAGGGATGGTGACTCGACCACCTCCCCGGACAGCCTCTTCCAACCTCTAATCACGCTGTTAGGGAAGAATTTTTTCCTAATGTCCAACCTATACCTCCCCTGACACAACTTGAGGCCACTTCCTCTGGTCCTATCACTAGTAACTTGGGAGAAGAGACCAACTCCTATCTCTCTATACAACCTCCTTTCAGGTAGCTGTAAAGAGCAGTAGGGTCTCTTCGCAGCCTCTTTTTCTCCAGGCTAAATAACCCCAGCTCCTTAGACGCTTCTCATCAGACCTGCCTTCTAGGCCTTTCACCAGTTTTGCTGTCCTTCTCTGCACCTGCTCCAGCACCTAAGTGTCCTTGTATTGTGGTGTCCAACACTGAACCCACTACTCGACATGAGGCCTCACTAGTGCTGAGTACAGGAGTATATTCACCTTTCTAGTCCTGCTAGCCACATTATTTCTGGTGCAGGCCATGATGCCCTTGGCCTTCTTGGCTGGCTCATGTTTAGCTGCTGTCAATCAACACCCCCAGGACTTTTTCCACCCAGCAGTTCTCCAGCCACTCTTTCCCAAGCCTGTAGTGTTGCAGGGGGTTGTTGTGACTGTAGTGTAGGACCCAGCAATTGGTGATGGTAAGCTGCCTAAAAAAGCCAGTGTACATGGGAGAGTTTTTTGTTGTTGCTGTCATTGTTTTAACCGTAATTTTTTTCCCCATGTAACTCCCAAGACTCTGCATTAAGAGCTATTTTGTTTTGGTAGCTAAGCATGGCTTCAAGCCAAATACTTGTACTGTCATGGTATTTTGAAGCCAGAGCTTAAAAAGCCATCACAATTTTTCATGACAACAAGTTAAGTAGTGCAGTCAACATGGAGCAATGTGTGGGATGGAACAATGGCCAGCTGTTGCCACACAGCGACTAACCATGCACTTGACTTCTATAAATAACATATTTGTGTTGGTCAAGTGTTGTAAATATATATATTGGATATTACCAGCAGAAAGATAGACTGCAATGAACTGCTCACTTCCCAGAAGAGAGACAATGCTGCTGGAAAAGCTCCACAGAACATACATATTTGCAGCCATGTGGAACAGAGAGAAGTGACTAAACGTGGAGAGCAGCATAGGAGAACACAGGGCTCCTGCAAAAGAGGACAACAGAAAGAGGCAGTGTTTTCATTTGCTTCAACTTACACATCCTGGACAGTAGATATCAAGACACACTATAGGCTAACAGTGCTGAGAATTCTCAAATCAAGCAATGGAATAAACTAAGACAGGTAACACATCAAATTCCACCACACAGTTTAGGAAAGTTAGAACATTCATACCGCAGAGAGAAGCAAACTGGACAACCAGGTAGTTCTGAAAGTCTTAACTAATGACTGAGGAATGTTTCCTATAAAGCACATGACACCTCCTAAGCTTTGCAAAGAAATAGGTTTTATTTCTATAGGTAGTAAGATTTTATGAGCAACATTTGCTACAGAGAAAAACTGGTTTATTTTTCAAAAAGCTACCATCTCTCTCTGCTGAAACAGCAGTCTTGAAAAGGCAAAAACCCCAATTAGCAGGTTTGGAGGGTAACATTATCTAAAATAGAAGCTTTTGGGGTGACAGCTACTTAGATGTTTGGCTTTGGAGAGCATAGGGAGGGTTGGTTTCTACTTTTTCAGCAGAAATGAAAGACAGCAGAAAGAACTCTCCTAATGCCTATCTGCTTCAACCTTTTACTTCTTCCCTGTAGAAATGACAGCTCATTGTTCTCACACTAAATACTAGTAACTTGCTTTCCTAAGCTAACACAGCAGAAGTGTTTGTGGTTTGGTTGGCTTGTGTTTTTCAGTATGGCCCAAAGCACAGTGCAGGCAACACACAGACAAGTGTTGTCTGTTGCTGAAAGCACACATGGCATGTGATGGCTGTTCCATCTGCATCCCACAGAACTCTGAAGGGAAGGGGGAAATAAATCACATTTGAGTCTAGTTTACAACTGGCACTACACAGCACAGTTTATTTTCCTCCTTCCCAAAGTGTGTTCTGATTCCCAGGAGAATGAGGAGAGCAGTAGGGGCTGCTATCACTGGATGAAGTGCCTCTTCACCTTTACTGCCTGCAGTGAAAAGCACATCCATTACTTCTGTTTCTTCCACCAACAAGTTCCTGTCTAGACAGAATGATGTGTTTGGGCATGACAGGGATTGCTTGTGGATGATGAAGCTATGAGTGAGCCACACATTGCTGACTGAACCTTCTGTGGTGTGACCAGAGGTTCTGTTATAACCCAGCATCGAAAAGTCACTGGAATTAGTGTTCACTTACTGGAGGATGGATCTGAGGTGAAATATGTAAACATAATCCGTCTCATGCCAGGCAGCCTCCATAAGCAGAATACAAAGACATTTGCAGCTATAATACCTAGTAAAAAGGAAAAAAGAAGTCGAAAAATTATGAACCTAACACAGCATGAATGGTTCCTGCAAACAAACATACAACGAATTATAGTCATTCTTCACTGTTTCTTAAAAGCAGCATCATTTAAAAGCCAAGAAAAATACTGAATGCTGTATTATACAGTGGAAGTTCAGAAATACAACACTTAATTGCAATTAGCATACAGTGTAGTGCATGCAGCAGTTCACAAAATCTGCACTGAAGATGTTCAAGCTGTGGTTTCCACCTCCAATGCCACTGTAGAACAAATGAAAGAATGGCCAGTTGAGCAGGTCTCATTTCTTGCCTTCCTAGCTGTTTATTTCCAAATGTTGCATTTAAACTGTGCATGGAAAGGAAAGGACTGGGGGAACCATACACATCCTGCTCATTTGAGGTGAGGGAGGAACTCTGGTTCTGAGAGAATTGTAAAGAGCCTGTTTAGAGATCAGGGATGGAAAGCTGGGTTGGTGTTGCTAAGGCACAGCCAGCTTTCGGAGACAGCAAACGTGCAGCTTTCTACTCCACAGATGTTTACAGCAATCTTATTCAAAATAAGAATGTGAAATGTAAGAAACAATGATGTAATTTTACTGTTTTGTCTTTAAAGTGCTTTCTCTATCCAGACACTTAGATATTTAAAATGGAGAAAATAACTGCGATTCCTGTACACAACGGTGTCACGTAATTGCTATGTGAAGTTTAAAACAAAATGTAGGAACTGTGAAAAACTATGATAGATATGAGAAGGGTTGTGCCAGGGGAAGTTCACGCTGGAAATTAGGAAACATTTCTTTAATGAAAGAACAGTTCAACATTGGAACAGGCTGCCCAGGGACATGGTGGAGTCCTCACTCATGGCAGGGTTCAAAAAGCCAGTAGATGTAGCACTTAGGTCATGGAGGTGTTGGGTGGAAGATTGGACTTGATGATCTTAGACATAATTTCCAAACTTAATAATTCTGTGATGAATAATTCTAGAACCAAAATTGCAGTCAGTCTCCTCTTTGGACACTCCATGCCATTCCAGCATGGTCTTTTATTACAGAAAGTATCTTCCCTGCAAGGTAGAACATGTTACAGAACCACCAGTAAGTTCAGTACAGTAAGACCAACACTCTTACAGCTATCAAGTATCCTAACAGCTCAAATAGAAACCGTTCTGCTCGTTAGGTTAACTGCACTTTGAGGGACACTCTTGAGGCTACAGAATCTGAACCTTCACTGTTCTTGCTGCTGTATGGTGACCTGGCTGGCATGTAGAGTAATTCAAAGCATTATACTTATTGACAGCAGTTGTTAATTGAGCAGCCTGAGATTATTTTTTGCCCTGAACACTTGGTGCACTCAGTAGACTATATATGTCTATTCCTTCTAAAAGAGCATTAGAAGTTTTCCACAGTTCCTGAGAAAAACATTATTGGCAGAACATTCTAACTAATCGTCCAGGCTCTCCCACACAGATGCACCAAGTTTTGTAATGCATACAGAAACCAGTTTGTGAAGAGGACGTGTGGCAGCAGCAGTGTACGTGCAGGTGTAAGCTTACACATGCTTCGTGCCTACCCACCTAAACGCACTATGAAAGCCATCAGTTTGAACATACTGTACCTGTTTGCCATATTTCTTTTCCTGTGAATGTCTAATACTTGTAAGCTAACACAAACCTGTTACAGTCCGCTGACCCTCAGTCAGGCTATTCCACCAGATGTTAACCTGTAAGGGAAGTGCTGAACATCAGTGCCACTGCAGAGCATTTCCACTTTGAAAACCAAGTCCTGTAAGGTTCTACCTCTTCTTCAGAATGGAAAGCATCTGTTTGAAGTCTAATTAAGTAAATTGATTTCCAACTTTGATTTCTGGCAGCTTAAGCTTTTCAAGTTGGCATTTCCTTGTTCAGGAATAGTTATCCACTCTCCTTTTCAAAGACTATCCCAGTTCAGATGAAGAATTTCTTCAGAAAGAACAGGGTTACATCCTTTTACACAACCCCAGGGGATACCTGTGCTTGTACTGAATGAGGATCAAGCTCCTAATGCTTACTTCAGCAGGTTAGCATATAAGCTCTGCCTTGACTGAGCCTAACCTTGATGCTGTCTAACATCACACCACCCACCTTTGAGAGATTCCACTTTTGTGCCAGGGTCACTTTTGCAGAGGTGGCTCACAAGATGTGGAATCCATTCCCCCTTGCGTCCAGCTCACCCAGCCCTCCTCCAAACCCCTGAAAAAGTTTATTTTGAGTGCAGTCAGCCCAGAGACAAATTTCACCCCCCTTTACCTTTCTCAGAATAATTTTGGACAAAGATTTAATTGATAGCTCAAAGGTCTTCCAATCATACTGGTGGGGATAATGTCATAAAAGTTATCTGTAGTTTGGAGGCAGGAGGAAGTAACGCTGTGTGAAACAAACAATTCACTGTTTGATGCTGATGTAACAGCTTCATGACATCTTTTTGTTGTTTAATTCTTTGGCATGGGATACAGATACTGGTATTTCCTGCAAAGCTGTCCAGTATAGGAACACTAACCAAACATGTTCTACAAGAAGATGCTGTCAGAAGCTATCGGGGGATCCTGAACTTTAAAAGTAGAACTTCCAGTTGAATTTAGAGGTTGAGAATTTAAGCCCATTAACAATAGTTTTGTAGGTTGTTTTTTGGGGAGTGTTTTTAATAGCTAATCACCAAATCTTCTCCTTTAGGTTTTAAAGGAAAAGTATAAAACCAAAATTATTTAAAATATTAAGTGGCAACCACAATCTCACCTGCAGTTCCTACCCACCAAGCAAGAACACGTGCTGGACTGGACTAGGACAGAGTTCATTTTCTTTACAGCAACTCATACACTACATTGTTTTTGACTAAACCAGTTTGGATCACACATTAGCATCCCAGGTTTTGCTGAACAGTGTTTGCACAGCCTCAAGGCATTTCCCATTTCCTGGCCATATAATGCGATGCCCAGCAGTAAAAGGGAAGAGGGGATTTTAGGAAGTTTAGCCACCTTTTGCTCATGAACTGGCTGAGGACTGGTCTAACCCCCTCTCTGCTCTCTTCTACATCCTGTGCTTACTAAACAGGTTTTTGGTGGTTGTTTTATCTTCACCCTCAAAATGCTTTTATCCCTCCTTTCATCTTTTGAAGTTTTGTGGGGGAAGTGAGAGCAGCTGCATGGTGCTTTGCTGCCCACCAGGATTAACCCACTCCACAAGCCCACTTCAGTGCCCACACCACATCACAAATCCAGGTCCTGTGTGTCCCACCCAGCACCCTGCATGTCACCAACACCCACTCAGTCCTATTTCCCTTGGGTGAGTAGACCCAAGAGAGTGATTGAGTCTGGTCTATCACAAGCCACATTAGTAACCTCGAAACAAATGTAAATCATACACTGAAAATGACACCAGCAATAGTTTTTGGATGGCGACTATCAGCTTTACAGCATGTATGGCGACACTTACGTTGACCTTGCTTCCCAAACTCCCAAGTATCTGCATAGAAATGACAACTCTCCTACAGAAAAAGCCCCCTCATAAGTTGTGATGTCAAGGTTGAAAATATGAATGCTTTTCAGAAGCCAGAGAATTTTAAAAAGTCTTTATGCTTAAAGTTCAGATTTAAGCTGGCTCTGTCCACTCCAGGCATTCATATTAACTTCTGAGAATAATTAGAGCAGGAATAGATATTTAATAGTGGTGAAAAAAGAAGCTACCTAGTTTATATGAACTAACTATTGACCGCCCTTCCCTGCATTTCAGGGGGCAGATGGTCTTTTTCTCTAGTGTTTTTGCAGTGCTCTCATGAGTTACACTTTTCTAGAACTAATTCTACCAGTCTTTCTTGTTCCTACTGCAGTTTGATGAGAACCTACTACTTCTCGAAGTTGCAAGTCTAGCTAAACCGGGCAAGTACCTGTTGAACGAGCGCTGCCTGCAGACATGCTCACACCAGGGGTAAGATGTGGTTGGTTTTACACCCCACAGAGATCCACCTGTGTGCCCACAGGTTGGGCCTGGCACCACATACCTGCTTTCTGAAGTCTCCCCTCTTCTGTGGTCGTATTTTATCCAGCCAGTCTGCTCGAGCTTCCTCAAAATAGGTTTGGACGCGTGACTTGAGCGACTCATACTGCCAGATGGCAGCGGATCCAAAGGCAGAGCCTGTGAACTGGGTGACATTGGATGAAGTCAAAAGTTTTGATATTCAGAAGTTTTATGCTGAAAACAACTGATTCCTAGGACAGCCTCTCCAGGAACATGGTGGGGTCCCCATCACCGGAAGTTTAAAAATGATGGGACAGGGTAACAGACAATCTTATCTGGGCTCCTGCTCACAAAAGATTGGACTAGATGACCTTTCTAGACTTGTTAATAGCCAAAATGAGGTTCTTTTACCCAGTGGGATAACAGCCAGTCTACACCCAGAGCCAAGGAGTTCCTTTACTGCAGCTTTGCACAAAGTTGGGAGGGGGCTGAATGACCAGCTCTGGATGTGTTTCCAAGTCATGGAGATCTGGAGCTTAGGGACAGGGTTTAGCAGTGGCCTTGGGACAGCTGGGTTAATGGTTGGACTCAATGATCTTGAAGGTCTTCTCAAATCTAAATGATTCGTAATTCAATGATCAGGAGAAATAAGATTCACCAGGGTCAGGGTCTACCTGCCCTGCTGTTTAGTATTACAACGCAGATGGTTCAACCAGGGGACATTAGGACCTTGAGTTACCTGCTTAAACTGACAACAACTTGACTAACATCTTCGAGCTTTAAGTGCCCGGCTGGTAGGACACCAACCGTCCCTTCCACTCTTTGCGGAAGACTAAACGTCTTTCAGCTGCCCAGTTCCCCACGAACTAGAGACACCCCGGCTCAGCACAACCCCCACGCATTACTTCCGGCGGCACAAGCAGGGAACCACTCCGGCCCTGCCAAGTCCGTGGTAGCCACTCACCCCCACGGCGAAGAGCAGCGGCTTAAGCAGACGGCGAGGCGCGGGGCGGCCGCCGCGGCTCGGCGGGGGCTGCGGCGGGCAAAGGCTGCGGCGGGAGGGCGGCGGGACAGGACCTGCCTCGGCGGCGGCTGCCGGGAGAGGCTCTTCAGTGCGCGGCCGCGCCCGGCGGAATCCGCGCTGCTGTTCCAGCAGTACCGTCAGCCTGCAGGGAGGGGAGAAAGGCGGCGATCAGCGCACCGCCGCAACTGACCCCCGCACAGCCGCCTTTCCCCTTCCCCTCACCAACCCGGCGGTACCTGCGCGGCCGCGGGCCGGAGCCGCGGGCCCAGCACCACCACGCCATGTTGGGCGCCACCCCGCGCGCCGAGCGCTTCCGGGGCAGCCGGGCGCCATCTTGTGGTAGCAAGGGAGACTGCCGGGGAGGGGTGGGGTGTAGGGTGCATTTAGGGTATCGGTGCGCGTGCTCCCTCTGCTGCTGGAGAGGGTCTGTCTGCGTCGTGCCCCTGCCGCCATGTTGGGAGTGTCGTCCTAGCGTCTCTCCGCCATGACGGGAGTGGCGCTGCTGAGGACCCTGCGGCTGCCATGGTGAGCGTGGCAGTTCTTCGGCTCCTTCGTTCGATCGCAGGCTGGTTCGGGTTAGAAGGGACCTTAAACTTAAGCTAGTTCAAACTCCCACGAGACAAGGCTGCCCTGAGGCAGCTGCGCCCATCGCCCTCCTGCCCCCTCACCCTGTCTCAGCACCTTCCCTGAACTCACTGTGCTTCGACTCACCCTGCCTCAGCATGAAAGACTGCGTAGGGCTGATCTGGTGCAAGGCAGCTGCCCCTGCCCCACAGCCTGCTTTCAGAGCTTTTGAACGCACTGCCAGGCTCTGGCAATAGGGCTGCTATTCCTGACACGATCTCCATGCCAGTGGTGCACCCAGCTAAATCCCAGCAGGACTGGCAGAGAGCAGCCCCTGCCCAGCAGGTGCTGTGAACACCAATACCCTCCTGAAACTGAACGAAAAAAGAAAACAGGAATGTTTGCTTGGAAAATTTCTTGTAGGTTTTAAGAAGTTGGAGGCACCTTTCTGGTTATCTCTATGGCTGTGGGGGTAATTAATGGGACAACCCAGTGTACACACACTGGTCATCCTGGCGTCCAGATCAGAGTGCTGAGCTGCCGAAATCCAGCAGCTTAATAAACCCCTCTGGTTTGTCTGGAAGAAGCATGGGAGGACAGAGGCAACAGCAGAAGTTCTGTGTTGGTATGAGCACCCACTCCACCAAACAGCGCATGTGCTGTCTCCAGCACTTAGAGGTCACTGGACCAGGCTTAGGTGACCAGACCCAGTGCTGAAACTGTGAGGTTGGTGTCAGTGCAGTCCCTTCAGCTCAATGTAATCTGTAGTTCATTGCGTGAAAAGGAAGTTAGCAGCAAGATGACAGTGATCTGTGTATTGTAATTGTGAGTGGCTACAAAGCTGATTAGATTATTAATAAGTCACAGCAACTTCAGGAACACGATTACAAAGTCTAGTTGTTTGGAATTGGAAAGGAAATGAATGAACCTTGGTCCTCTTCTTATTTATTTAGTTTTCTAACAACCAGTGAAAAATTTTGCCTTCACAGCTCGAGGCCAGATTCTGACCTGATGAATCCTACCACTGTAAGATTGTGGTGGGAAACTGCTATAAGTGGTTTAGCACTGTATTTAAATCTGCATTTTATCTCTTTCTGATTGCACTGGTGGCCATCGGTCAGCATGTGCTTGAACTAAGATGCTGTTGGGAGGTTCAAAGTCATATATTGCTGAAGTTAAAAATTGATATATACATGTATGCATTGTAATCAGTGTAACAGTGTAAAAGAGGTTTTCAGCTTTCCAGTTTAGACACTTTTGTCACATGTTTTTGCCTCCAGAGACCTTATGATTTGTTTGCTTAAGTGACTTCCTTGCTTTTCTTTGTTTTCTAACATGCAGGCTTGGGCATTACTGGTGGCCCAGAGGGAATAAAGTGTCATCAGGACTGACCAATGGGTTTGTGTGGTAGTAGCAGGGTGAGGAAGGGGAAAGTGACAGTGGCTCACTGGATAAAGATGAAGGAAAAGGAACAACAGCAGCAAAGTGGTTTTACAGCTGTCCTTGCTTTGGGAGTCAGGGAGGTGCCTTTATTGACTTGAGACATATCTGAAAGCTCAAAGCAGTTTTGGTTTTGAATGTGCTCCACTGGACAGGTGCCTCTGCATTGGTTGCTGATTGCAGGACTTAAGTGCTGCCAGGGAAATACAAAGAATATAAAGGAAATGTTTTGGTTTTTTTAAATAACCAAAAAAAACCCCTCCTGCTTTTTTTTTTTTTCCCCCCACCCAGAGTGCCCTTGTTTTACTCACTGGAGACTTCAGGAGAGGCTCTAGAACTCTGTGCTCCTGCCTCGTGTGGTCTGTTGAGATGTGGCCTGTTACCAGGCTCCCCGTCGTCACTGAAAGGACTCCCTGGACCCTACAGATTCAAATACCAGCACTGCCTGGTTTGCTTCAAAGTAGTCTAGGGTTTTTTTGCATGCTTGTATTAACAAGACCTGGAAAATAAACCGCTGTCTTGGACTATGCTGTCCCAGTTCACTCTTCTGGCCACTTTGCATCTCCTTGTGTGTTGAACTGGCACCACGAAGATTTAGACCATGGGCACCTTTCTGTTAAGGAGTACTCACTCGCAGTGAGGAGCTCGTGGATGTTCTGTCAGCTCTAACAGGTGCATTAATGTGGGACGGTCATTTTAGGGCTGGGAAAAGGACTCTTACAGTGGTATTTGTAGTCCTGTGATAAGATGGTAGAATCTGGGTCAGGGTGGAGGAAGAGTGTTATTCTGTATTTGTGAAATCTACATTCCAAGCCTCCCCACTTTGGAACTTGTATTTTAAATTGTTGAATTTAAAATTAATGTATTTTACATTAACATATTTTAGATTGTTGTATGTTAAATTCCTGTATTTTAAATTCTTGTCCTTTAAACTATTGTATTTTACAGAGAAGTTAGTGTTTACAGTTTGCTGTGTGTCCTATCCTAGTGATGGTGCAGAGTATAGAATTTTATCTTCCTTACTGCCTCGGTTAATCACAGTGAATTGTGATTGTGCAGGTCATACCCGTTTAATGGCAGAAAGGTTAACTGAGATTATTGGTCTGCCCATGTGATGCTTGTATTTGTTCCTTAACTAAAATGTCTAATTCATGCTCTCTGTTGGCAGGTCTGTGTGTTTTGAAGAGGTACACGAATGCTTCCTCCTCAGTTTGAGATGAAACTTTTCTACAGAAATATACACACTTTTAAGAGTGGAATAAACCTCCTTCTTTACTTGTGCAAACATATACTGAGTACTGCACCCATTCAGTAGGGTTATGGGAGGAAGTGTGAATGACCCTTTTGTTTTTTGAGTTTGTTTGTATTAATGCAGAAAACATGCATATTCCTTCTGCATGTTGAAAGACCTAAGACCTAAAACAACTCCTAGAACAAATCCTGTCTGTGGTTTTTTGCCTTTTTATGCCATATTATGCCCATATAAGATGTCCTTTAATGAAAGCAGCATCGTGGTGACAAGTGCCACAAATTTTCAAGCAAACCAATCACTGTGAAGATTGTTGCAGTTTTTTTCTGTATTGCTTGGAGTCTAATGGAATGTGAGCAGCTCAGCAGCACCAACAAAGCCAATCAGATGCCAGTGGTTAATCTGAGCATCTTTGGTACTAATTTAGATTATTTTGTTGTAATTCTCTTATTTGAGCCCTCCATTTTGCTGAAACTTCTCTGTAGCAAAAAACTGTAACTGAGCCTTTATGCAACAGTTGGGCAGAGCATTGTCCACAGGTCCTTGATTTTTAGAATGGGGGGAAAGGTCCTAAAGAGCACAAAACTTTTACTTGTTTGATCAAACACAGATCAAACACTTCCTTACCAAGTGCTGACACTGGTGTCCAGCAGGGAGGCAGATGAAACGGGTCAGGAACACACCATAGAAGTGAGTACCAAAATTCTGTTTCCCATTTGTGATGACAGGCATTGTAACTGGAAAGTGAGTAATTTATTAAAGAATTTGATGCTTTTAAATTTAGAAGAATTTTTGCTAGCAAACAAGTAAGAGGTGAGTGAAATAGCCAGTTCAAGTAATTGTGCCGGGTGCTCTGGTTTTGCTCTGTTGGTATTTTTAAATGGTAAACACTTACAGTAATAAAAGTTAGCCTAAGAAAGCACTCAGATGTCACAGAATATTTAAGTATTTAAAATATCTAATGGAATTTAGATTACAGCTGTACAAGTCCCTGATGTTATAAACTTGTTTGCAAGTAGGTGTCTTTTTCATGTGTTTGTAAAGGTCAGCCTTGTGTCATGGTAGTTATGTGTACTGCCTGTGTATAAACTCTTTCAACAGGTTCCTCACATCAGAAATATTGGGAGGGTTTTTTTTGAAACAGAGGAATGGCATCGTCTTCTCTACAAATCTGTGCACTGCTGTTGGCTTTGGGAGGATTCACCGTCTTACTTGTTACTACCGTGTCCAACAGATGGATGGTTACGGACACTCTGACAGTGTTGGTCACCACCGACTGGATTTCTGAAGGTCTTTGGATGGACTGCGCTGTGCCTGATTTGGGATCAACACAGTGCAAGAAACTTCTCTACATGTTGAGTTCGGACAGTAAGTGTGTTTGGCAAATAAAGGCCAGGGATGGAGTTTTATTCTTTCTAGACAGTATGTGAGGATGTTTGGGTGGTTTAAGTGGAGTTTGTAACAGAGGCTCTGGACAGGATTTGTGCTGACAGGTTAAAGGGCTCCAGTGAATACTTCATGCTGCAGTTCAGCTCAGTAACTGCTGTGGATTTATTGCCATCTGTGTTGTGTTGACATAGAGGAATGGGTGATACACAGTAAATCTAAGTTTTTTCTTTCTTCTTGTGGAAGAAATAGTATCTCTTTGCCTAATTCTTAACTACAAGCAGTTTGTATGTCAAGGAATGCTGGTCTTTGCTTGTGCTTTGGTGTGGCACAGCACTGCTTAGATATTCCAGAACTTTTTTGATTCTTTGTGCTGGAATTTCTCAGAGTTGGCTACTTAAACTGAAATATGGCTATGTGACTGATGTTGTGGTATTTTCTGAGGCAGTCCGTACTAGCAGGGTAGTTCATGTGCAGGTAGAAAGAGAAGAATTATCTTTGCATGGACTCAAAAGTCTTTGTTTGGGTTATTCTGGATTTTTAAAGTATCTTTCCAGCAACAGTGTTTTCAAAGTAAAGGACTAGGAAGTTCTTGGAAATTCTTTCCTCAGAAAGCTGAGTGTAGGATTGGTAACAGTTTGAAAACAGGTATTTTGTTACATTTTCTGTCTGAAACAGAACGTTGTGTTTATTCTTTTATGACTTTCAGTGTTGTGCAGTGACTTTATGAGTTACATAATGGAACCATCACTTCAAGCCTCCCCTGTTTTATAGAGCCCTGATTGCTGTCATTACTGTTTATCTGGACTCATTGCAGCTGATTTATGCTCAATGCGTGTGCTCAAAGCTTACAAATACCTACTCTCACAGACTCTGACCGCTTGTTTTTCTCAACACAGACATGGACTCCACTGAAGGCAGAGTTGCCTAACTGTAAGGTAGATCTCTAAAATGTGTTAATTTAACTACCAAGAGTTAACTCTCAAGATTCAGCATATTCATGGTGCTTCCTCAGGGCTCTGGTTTCAGTGGTATAATCTGCCACCTTAACAGTGTTGCCAGTTTAAGAATAAGTATCAGCAATGAGGCTGAAATTTGTGGCCTCAAAAGGAGGCTAATTATCTGCTTCCAAGGATTTTAAAAACTCATCGTGTCATAGACAATGTCAGCTTTTCACACCACTCTGCTCCCAATTCTGCTTCTATATAAGAAGTCCTCTGTGTAGTCACCAGCATGCCTAGATTTCATCTAGAAACTTAGATACAGGTTTCTGGAAAGTAACAGTAATGAGATGTGGGCCAATGATCCTTCAGCTCTTGCACGTGGCAGCAAGATGGCCTGGGTGCTGGTGTGGCAGCCCTGCCTTGCCTTATGTAACAGGAAGAAATAGATGTTTCAGCTTTGTCATGGAATCAAGCAGAGTCCAAGTGGAGAAAATATTTCCCAGGAACCAAAGAGTTTGTGGTGAACTGAAGCAGTTGCTTCCCAAAGGTTCTCTTCCATCCCTTCCTGTGGCCTTCATAACTGGAAGACAGTATCTCTGCTTGGTAGGGCTGAGTGGGTCATCTTCAGCTGTTCAAAGAACAGTGTGTCCCCTAAAAATCAATGTGAGGTTCAGGCATGTAGTATGGCTGCCTGCGGAATATCCACTTGACAGCAGATTTCTGCCTGTAAACCATCTCTCAGCCATATTACATGCCACTATGCTCTGTTCTGGGACTACGAGAGGGGTTAGGAGCAACTTCTCTCTTTGGTCATATATGGCTGTGGTCACATACAGTCACAGCTTAGCACTTATACACTAGTATTTTCTTTAATCAGGACTCTTTTGCAATGACTTTTCCAGTTATTCCCATTTACTGCACTTGGTTTGCATTGCAGAGTGATCATGGAGTGCTCAAATTGTTCTCATGGATGAGATGAAGCACGGGAAATGTGCTCCTGGAACATACTTCCAGACTCTGAGCTGTTGACAGACGTTCAGCGTGCCTGACTAGGTTTATGTGCGTATTTTGTGGCTGCCTGTTGAGACAGATTTCTTGATTAGGAAGGGATTTTAAAAAAAAATAAATTCTTATTTGTTTTTTAAACCTTGGCAGCAGTGTGACATCTGGACACACTTTCTTCAGTGTTCCAACCCAACTCACCTTTGCAAGTGCTGTCAGCAGAACCAATCACTGATGTCACCAGGGTAGCATATGTGTGTGGATAAATGAATCTAAACTCTTTGAAGGGCTTTTAATGAAATGCAGATACTCCAGTATACTGGTACAGTGTGGGAACTGGCTGTCTTTGGGAGGTCTTGGATTCACCATTGGGTTGGCCGTATGATCAGGGACCATCTCTAGATGTGGGGATAATTAGTGTAATTAGGTTTTCCTTGCTTGAGGAAAGGCTGAGAAACCTGTGACTGTAGTTTGGAGAGAGTGAAAGAGGATCTCATCAAGGCATTTAAATATCAAAAGGGCAAGGGCCAGGAGGATGGGGCCAGTGTCTTCACAGCGGTGCCCAATGGCAGGACAGACATAAAGTGGAACACAGGAGTTTCCATCTAAGCATGAAGAAAAATGTTTTCCCAGTGAGGGTAACAGAGCCTGGGACAGGCTGCTCAGAGAGGCTGTGGACTGTCATGCTGTAGACGCATTCCAAACCTGCCTGGATGTGTTCTGTGAGATCTGCTGTTGGTGGTCATGCTCTAGCAGGGGACTTAGACTAGATGATTTTCAGAGATCACTTCCAACACTACCAATCTCTGATTCTGTGATTTTATATGCCATCATTTTCCAGACTGCAGTGACTTAGAGATGGGATTCTATAAAGTCACCTGAGAAGATCCATTCTTGCCACACACCGTGTAGTTTCTTTAGAAAGGCAGAAGTACAGAGCTACTCAGGATCATGCTGGCTGTGCTGCCAAATCTGTTCTTGTTTAAATCAGTGGTAATGGTCCTCTTGTCTGCCAAGGGAACAAAAATGTCATGGTGGCACTGCAGTTATCCTGCAGCTGAACCTGCCAGCCTACGGGGTGATCTAAAAATGACCTTTGAGTTATTAAAAATAAGTCCAAATGTAAGTTGGAGTAGATGATCTGTTAGGTGTCTTCCAATCTTAGTGATTCTATGATTCTGTGAAATACATTGTATGAGCAAATTGAGACCATCTCAACAGCTAACCCCTCTGGTCATCTTTGTGTAAATGCCATGAATCTCTTACCAAGTTGCCTCACAGCATGATTGTTTTATGAAGAAACTGTGACTCAATTTCCTGGAGATAAGAGCCAGGTTATCACTGCAAGAAATGGTTAACCTTCTTTGGAAACTCAAGCAGATTAATGTTCATGTGTGCTGCAAACTGAGCCTGGGATTTTGTCTAGTCAAGAGCAGAAATTTAACATACTTTTGTTCTTTTAATGCCAACATATGGTGACCAACAGATGAAGGCAGCAGATACATATTCTTTCTCTTAGAGCTGTTTCCTTTCATCACTGTAATCCCTTGTGAGAGAGGTCTGTCACACTGGGTCATCCATTCCCTTATATTTAATGTCTGTGGAACATAATTATAATTGTATTCCAGTGCAAGTGGAACTATGTTTAAGGCCGACTGTGTTTAACCATAGATCAATAGACTGTAAAATACTAATGGAAACCACTCATCCACAGACTTAACCTTCCTGGGAGAAGCTGGTGGTACAGTTGCTATAGATTACTCATGACCATAACTCCCCTAAATGTACTAAATTTTCTAGCAACAGAATGAAGTTCCTGTTCTCAAGAATTTTTGGATGACTAAGTCAATTAGAAAATACCATGGCAAAGCTTTTTGAGTTAAGATCAGTAAATGATTTTCAAACAGTTTTAGTCTTGTGTACACCCGAGTTGACTTCAGAGGAGAGACAAATAAAATAGTGTTATACTAAAAACTTATCACCCTTACAAGATATTTGGTAGAAATACTGACTGGATTTTCAAGTCTGAGACTAAGACCTGACTCATTCAGTCACTTCTCATTAGAAGAAGAATTAATGCTAAGAATTAATATAAAGAATTTTATACAAGACGTTAGTAACTTTATCATGAACTGCTCCCACTTCTTATTGTCATGAACCCGAGTCTTATCTCAGGGGTTGAGCAAAGAGCAAAGGTAGCCTCATTTTGGAGTGAAACGCAGAGATAAAACAGGAAGGAGGCTTCTGAAAGGCTTCACTTGATTGTAATCTAATTATAGGCATATTTAACTGTTACAACTCACAGGCATGAGTGCTGCCTTGGAAATCGTTGGTCTGCTTTTGTGCTTGGGTGGGTGGGCAATTATTGGAGCTACTTTGCCGAATAATTATTGGAAGGTCTCCAGTATCCATGGCAGTGTGATCACAACGGTCACATTGTTTGAAAACCTGTGGAAGAGCTGTGCACAAGACAGCACTGGAGTATCCAACTGCAGAGACTTTGACAGTATGCTCGCGCTGCCTGGTATGTGACTTTGCACCATCTTGTTTATACTGCTCAAAAATCTGTTAGGAAGAAAAAAAAGTAGAAAGACTTTTGTTTTGGCAAACTGGTAGTGCTGGTGAATAACTGGCCAAGAAGGACTTTTGTGGGATGAAGTAATAAAAATCTCTTGAGCAGCAGAATGTGTCAATAACGGCTATAAAATAAGGGAGCTGAAGCCGCTAGATCAAGCGTGTGTTTTCATAGGCATTTTAAGTAGGGTGGAGACTCTTTTGTAGCGTCTGGTGGGAGGAAATTAGTGAAAGACATTTTTGAAAATATCTTAACAGCAGTTCCATGGGTATTTGGAATTATTGTATAGACCTTTTGCAGCACTTGATAGCTAATGCACCATAGCTGGTGTTTTTCTTGTAATAGGTAAGAAATATAGTAGTATTTCTTAGTAAAAAATAGCTAAATGTGGTGATGGGTTTTGTGTATTGAGAATGAAAATCATAGATGATGCAAAATGTGCAACGACTGTGTGTTTTATGTGTTATAACAGACTATAAGTTACACTCTGTGTGTGTGTGTGTGTGTTGTGAAGTAATATAATTGTCAGGATCTGGTAACTAATGTCTTGTTGAACGTGGCTCTAAATGTCAGGGAATTTAGACCCACTGCTCCTGTATGCGATCTTCAGCAGACCTGTGGATTGTTGCCCGATGTTCAGCTAAGGCAGTGGGTGAGGTTACAGACAACAAAGCCAGGTTTTACTAATGTTGAATAATTTAGTATGTACTTATCCCTAAATAAAACCAGCATCCTACTTAGTTCAATCTACACTGGGAAGTGGCTAAACTAATTTGGTAGGAGGATACTCCTCATCAGAAGAATGTTTAGTTGGAAGGTGGCTTTAAATTCACTTTCTCCCTCAGTCTGAAGTAAACTGATGGTGTTGATCAGCAGTTCTCTGAACGTGGCTGCATCCAGTTGAGCAGGAGCCAGCAGGGTGCCAGGTGGCACAAAAGGCCAATGGCATCCTGGCTTGTATCAGCAATAGTGTAGCCAGCAGAACTAGAGATGTAATCCTCCCCCTGGACTGGGCACTGGGGAGGGCTCCCCTCCAGTACTGGGGGCAGTTCTGGGCCACTCACTTCAAGAAAGACATTGAGAGGCTGTAGTGGGTCCAGAGGAGTAATGATGCTGGGACTGGAGGGAAAGTCTGATGAGGAGAGGCTGGGGGAGATGAGGGTGTTTAGCCTGGAGAAGAGGAGACTCGGAGTGACCTCCCTCTCTACACCTCCCTGAAGAGAGGTTGTAGTCAGATGGGGGTCAGGCTCTTTTCCCAGGCAACAAATGCCAGGATGAGAGGGCAGGACCTGAAGCTGCACCTGGGAAGGGTTAGGTTGGATGTTAAGAAGCTCTTATTCACAGAAAGGGTGATCAGAGCCTGGAATGGAGCACCCAGGGAGTCCCCGTCCCCAGAGGTGTTTAAGGACAGCCTGGCTGTGGCCCTTAGTGCCTTGGTCTGGCCAATGTGGTGATGTTAGGTCGTGGGCTGAGCTGGATGAGGAGCTCAGAGGTCTTTTCCAGCCTCAGTAATTCTGTGATTCTATCCAGTCTTTAGGGAATAATCTGTTCTTTTCATCTTTCAGTGTTATCTAACAATTGTTTTTAAAATTCATGTATGTATTAAGGGAACATAACCCTATTTGGACTTCCTAGACCCAGCAATTGCAGTATCATATCCATCAGACTTGTCCTCTGCCAAGTGCTTACAAGAGTGTGCATTTGGTTAGTGTGTAAACCACTTCACAGGGCAGCTCAGAACTTGCTGCCTCTGACAACTACCTAAAAGGAGGTTGTAGTGAGGCTGGTGCTGGTTTCTTCTCCCAAATTGCTAATTATAGGACAAGAGGAAATGGCCTCAAGTTGTGTCAGGAAGAAGTTTTTTCCTGAAAGAGTGGTTGGGTGCTGGGACAGACTGCCAAAGGAGGTGGTGGAGTCACCATCCCTGGAGGTGTTTAAAAACTGAGTAGCTAGAGCACTTGAGGCTGTGGTCTAGGGAGTAGGGAGATGTTGGGATAAGGGGTGGACTTGATGATCCTGGCAGTCCTTTCTAGCCATAATGATTCTATGACTTTAGGCAACACCTTGCCAGAGACAGTTGAGACAAGAGAGGAACCTGCCTTAGTTAATTCGGACTGAGTTAGGGATAAATTGATCAAACTAGGTGTACATAAATCCATGGGCCCAGATGGGATGCAACCACGCTTACTAAGAGAGACGGCGGAAGTCATTGTTAAGCCACCCTCCATCATCTTTGCTAAGTCATGGGGATCAGGAGAGGTGCCGAGGGACTGGAAGATAGCAAATGTCACTCAAATCTTCAGAAAGGGTAAGAAGGAGGACCCAGGTAACTATAGACCAGTCAGCCTCACATCCATCCCAGGAAAGGTGATGGAACAATTTGTACTAGAGGCTGTCTCCAGGCACATCAAGGACAGGAGGGTCATTAGGGACAGTCAGCATGGCTTCACAAAGGGAAAGTCTTGCTTGACCAATCTGATAGCCTTTTATGAGGGCATAACCAGCTGGATAGATGATGGCAGAGNAGAGGGCCAACGGCATTCTGGAGTGGATCAGAAGGGGGGTGATTAGCAGATCAAGAGAGGTTCTTTTCCCCCTCTACTATGCCCTGATGAGACCACACCTAGAGTATTGTGTCCAGTTCTGGGCTCCTCAGTTCAAGAGGGATGTGGAGCTGCTGGAGGGTGTTCAGCGTAGGACGACGAGGATGATGAAGGAAGTGGAGCACCTCCCTTATGAGGAGAGGCAGAGGGAGCTGGGTCTCTTTAGCTTGGAGAAGAGGAGACTGAGGGGTGACTTCATTGCTGTCTTTAAATATTTGAGGGGTAGTTGTCGGGCTATCGAGCCAGGCTCTTCTCAGTGTCATCTAGTGATAGGACGAGGGGCAATGGGTGTAAGCTGGAACATAGGAGGTTCCACATCAACCTGAGAAGGAACTTCTTCACAGTGAGGGTGATGGAGCACTGGAACAGGCTGCCCAGGGGAGTTGTTTACTGGAGATGTTTAAGACCCGCCTGGATGTGTTCCTGTGTGACTTGGTCTAAGTGATCCTGCTGTGTCAGGGGGATTGGACTAGATGATCTTTTGAGGTCCCTTCCAATCCCTGATATTCTGTGATTCTGTGAATCTGTGAACCGGCTTGGATTCTACGTATCTACAAAGGATGCTGCCTCTGAGGTTGTCCCATGTATGCAGATGTAGGCAGTGGGGGCTACATCTGGTTGGCACCTTGGTGTTGATGATAAAAAATTGGGTTTTAAAGGACTTGGAGGAGGATCAGAGCAGTACAAGTCTGTGCTAAAGTAAAAGAGAAGGGGAAGTGAGAAACTGTAAGATTTCTGGAGAACTGTTGGAGCAAGTCCAGAGGTGACCTTGAGGATGATCAGGAGGCTGGAGCACCTCTGCTATGGGGACCAACTTAGGGGGCTAGGGCTGTTCAGACTCAAGAAGAGAAAGCTCTGGGGGGACCTTATAGCAAACTTCCAGTACCTAAAGGGTCTACAGGAAAGCTGGAGAGGGTCTTTTTATGAGGGACTGTAGTGACAGGACAAGAGAGATGGGTTCAAGCTAAACGAGGGCAGATTTAGATCAGATGTGAGGAAGAAATTCCTCCCTGTGAGGGTGCTGAGGCCCTGGAACAGATTGCCCAGGGACACTGTGGTTGCTCCATCCTGGGAAGTGTTTAAGGCCAAGTTGGATAGGGATCTGGCTAACCTGCTCTGGTGAGAGGTTGCTGCCCATGGCAGAGGGTTGGGACTTTGTGGTCCCTTCTAACCTAAACTGTTTTATAATTCTAATGCAGATAACAACATGCATTCAGCAGGAAGTAAAAATGGAGCCAGACAGAACATAAATTGCTAGGCCAGGCTCTGAAAGGGAATTTGTGAAGATTAAGTTTTAGTTCTTTGAGAGAAGATCAGTTGCACTGTTGAGAAGATGGCAGTGTATTTGACAGGTGTAGGCAAGGGGAAGTGGAAGAGAAAAGCAGCCCCACAGAGAAAAAATGGTTTTAGAAAGATGAACTGAAAAGAAACAATGTAGGAGACAATCACAAAAAAAACCTGAGAAACTTGAGCAACCACGAAAGAGGAAGAAAATTAGATTGGTAGCAATGAGAGCTGAGGAAACATCAAGACCTCCAAGAAATACCTGTAGTACTTGCAGATATGAGCCAAGGCAGACTGCACATTTTCATGATCAAATTAGTTGTGTTTCAAATTGCCATTTGGAAACTGAGCTGAAGCTGCTGCAGCACAAGATGCCAGGGATTGGCAGCAGGGGAAAAAAAACCCAGCAAAACTAAAAGTGTCTCATCAGAAGAACCTCAGTGATTTCTCAAGAAGTCTTCCTCCAGGCAGCTGAGCTCTGGTTTCCTCCAGTTATTCTTTTGTGCATGGGAAAAGCCAGCCTTGGCTCTTTGAAACAGGTTTGAAGCTTTTAAATTTCTGCCCAAATCACAAATGTTTGGAGTGAGGAGCATAGGATTGAACCCATGAGTGGCTCATCTGGGTCTCTAGTGACAACTAGATCAAACATTTGATATAAAGCAATCACTTAGCTGCCGCATGCTTTGTGAGCTTTTTTTTCCCCTGTTCTTAGTGAGGTTCCAGAGATGTTTCTTCCAATGTCAACATTTCAGGATGATTTCTTACAATTAGTGTTGATATGAATTGACTTTATATCTTGTTAAATAAGCTCATTTTTAAGAGCTTTCTGTTCTGTAAAGAGACCTCCACAGTGAAGCCTGTTGAGGTTGCACTATCATGATACAGGAAGGGTATGGCGTAAAAACTTCTCTGTTAAAAATGGTACAGCCAGTGGCTTTCAGCAGCTGGTCTGAGGGTCTTGTGTGTCCTGAGAAGAGATGGATAGTCCCATCCAGTGCTGTAGGAGCCCCAAAGAGAGAATGGGAGTTGAGATGGAAATTGTTTGATCCCTCTTACGGGTAATTCCGGCTGCCATGCTATAAGATCCCAAACTAGGAAGTGATGCTGGAGTTGAGTGCTTGTCCGAACATTGTCCTCACTATCTTCCAGGACAAGAGGGCAGGAACAGAAGCTGCCAGGGAAGGGTTAGGTTGGATGTTAGGAAGCCCTTCCTCACAGAAAGGGTGATCAGACCCTGGAATGGAGCACCCAGGGCAGTGGTGGAGTCTTCATCCCTGGAGGTGTTTAAGACAGAGTGATTGTGGCCCTTAGTGCCCTGGTCTGGACAATGTCGTGATGTTAGGTCCTGGACTGGGCTGGATTGAGCTCAGAGGGCTTTTCCATCCTCAATACTTCTGTGAGGCAAAAACTCTTAGTGTAAGAATTACACTTTGTGGAATCTTTTAACTTTTATTGTGGTGTGAATGTTTTCTCCCTGAATTCTAAAATTAGTGCTTAATGAAACATTAATTCTGTGTATTTATCTCATGACTGCTTACAATGTCTGTGATAGCTCTGAAGCTTGCAGGACCAATACTCTTAAGCCACATGAAGAATGAGAGTAGGAATCTAGCACTTTGTTCTTTTTTTTTGTGTGTGTGTGTATAGTTACGGACTAAATCACACCACAGAACTAGAGAGCAGGTTACCATGGAGAACATGGATGTGATTAGGGAACAAAAGCTCAGATGTTACCATCAACGATGCAACTGGCCAATTGAATCCAGTTTGGGCCCTTTAGATGTGGGGTTGGAATCACAGAATCATAGAACCATTTAGGTTGGAAAACCCCTTTAAGAACATCAAATCTAAGGCCAGTGGCAACCGTGACCTGCTTCAGGAACAGTGTCGCCAGCAGGAGCAGAGAGGTGATCATTCCCCTCTGCTCAGCTTTGGTGAGGCCACACCTTGAGTCCTGTGTCCAGTTTTGGGTCCCTCACTACAAGAGGGACACTGAAAGGCTGTAGAGGCGACAAAAGTGGCTACCAAGCCAGTCAAGGCTTTGGAACAGGTGTTGTGTGAGGAACAGCTGAGGGAGCTGGGGCTGTTTAGCCTGGAGGAGAGGACATTGAGGGGAGACCTTGCTCTCTACAACTACTTGAAAGGAAGTTGTAGAGAGGTGGGAGTTGGTCTGTTCTCCCCAGTGACAGGATGAGGGAAAATGGCCTGAAGCTGCACTGGGGGAGGTTCAGGTTGGATGTCAGGAGGAATTTCTTTGTGTAAAGGCTGTCAGGCACTGGAACAGCCTGCCCAGGGAGAGGGTTGAGTTCCCATCCCCGGAGGTGTTGAAGAGAAGGGTAGCTGTTGTGTTGGGGAACAGGGTATAGTGGTGCTGATAGGGCCAGGAGAAGGTTGGACTTGATCTTGAAGGTCTCTTCCATCCATGACCTCTCCATAGCAGCAGGTCTCAGCGACATGTCTCAGCTCCTACAGCATGCTCGCAATGAATTTTTTACTTCTGCTAATCACTGTTATTTCTCTGCACAAGATTCATTAGCTTCTGTGCAGATCCTGATTTGTTTTCTCTGTTTTTCTGCCTTAGTTCATATCCAGGCATGCCGCGCCCTGATGATTACTTCCATCCTTTTGGGATTCCTAGGTGCAGTGATCTCGCTGCTTGGTTTGAAGTGCACAAACATCGGGTTGAGCGATGAAGATGGAAAGATGAAGTTTGTTGTCACGGGAGGATTCCTCTTTATCTTAGGAGGTAATATCGAGGCTGACATGAGCATGTTCTCAGTACTTGCGTTGCTTTCACAGACAGACTAAATAAATGAACACTTGTTCTTGATTTAAAGCTGCTACAGCCACTGAAGGAATCATTCACCTGTATGCTTTTTTAACTGTTTGTGGTAGGTCTGTGCTCCATGGTGGCTATTTCTTGGTACGCTGCGATGATTACAGCTCAGTTTTTTGACCAAGTGTACGCTGGAACCAAGTAAGTTGATAGATCTGTCATACCAAACTCCATTGTGTGTTACAGAGAGCTGTTCCAGGTTTCAGAACCCAAATGGATCCTGTTAGCCAGTTCTAGAGTAAGAAAAATTTGTCTTCAGGGAATCTTTTTGCCACAATGACGTTGGTGAGGAGGGAGGAGAATTCTATTCCGTAAGACTTAGTGAGTAAGTGGGTAGTATCAACCCCACATCTGAAGGCTTTCTGTACTGTGTTTACTTTTTTTTCAATTAAGTGTCCATCTCAATGCTACAAAGAAAAAGGGGTAAAAGTCTTAATTTTCTTTGGCATTTAGAACAAAACAGGTACAAAGTTCTAGCTGTGGCTAAAACATGATGCCTTCGATCTAAAAGAAAATGAAAAGAGGTACAGGACCCAGGCTGAACTGTGTACTAGTAAAAACAAATGACAAGAGGTGCAGGCTGGAGGCTGAACTGTGTACTAGTGACCTGCAGACAGCTGAGAAATGTCACTGAAGTGTGCCGCTTGTCTCAAGGAAGCAAAAAAGTACTTCCAATGCTCAGCTAGTTAGTCTTGATTTCTGTATTAAGGCTCAGCATTTGTTTGCCTTATGAATTAAAATGGAGCAAACTTTATGTGACTATCAGCTCATACAGTTGTGCACGAACACATTCAGGGCTTAAAAGCCCTAATTCTTGTCTGATATAAAAGCAGGAGCCTTCACAACCACATGCCTGCTTATGGCACCTTATGTAGGTCAGTAGATTTAGCAATGAGGCACAAGGGTAGAGATGACTGTGCCTCTCCTTCGGACAAGAGGAAACAGAGAAAGGGACATGTAAGATAATGCTTGTGGAGCATGAGAGAGCTGATGGGAGGAAAACTACTGAGTGTATAGTTTTTAGGTCAGTAAACTAGAAAGCGCCAGGATCGTAACCGAAGTGTTTTCTAAGTTTCCTGAGCTCAGGGAAGTCAGAGGTGAAGTGCTTTCTTACAAATCGAAGTACTTTGATTGTGTGTTTGTCAGTTTGCCTCATGTTTTCAAACAAGCGCTTACAAAGCAATTGCACTTGTGAATAATTTTTATATCCCCTTCAGAGAATTATACAGAAGGGTAATAAATATGTTAGAGGACCGAAACAACTGTTGATAAGGGATTTCAGTTAGTGGGATTGTTAATGAGTTTTATAATTACCGGGCATAGCTTTGGTTCTTCAACATCAATGCACGTTAATCAGTTACCAGATTGTTTGCATTCAGTAGCTAAAGAAACTTTTTCCTTTTTTTAATGTCTGAACTTCATGTTTAAGGCTATTGATTCACTGAGCCATTCTTCTTGAGTTAACGTCGATCACTAGTAAAGCCAGATGTCTTTGGAGGAAGTTTGTGCTCCTCAGACTTGATTGTAAGCCAGTATTGATCTGCACTCCGCAGCCTGACAAATCTGGTTTTGCGTGTTGTGTTTTCTTTGGTCTAACTTCAGCAAATCAGCAAAGTGAACCTCTGCTAATTCTTTAGAGGACTTTCTCATTCAGCTGTGAAGGCAGATCTCTCCTGAATGTTTCCTCTTCCTGCCTCAAGTGACAAGTGAGCACTGGGTAGCATGGAACATTCCATAGTGTTTGTCCAGCAACTGGCTGTGATGGGTTTTTGAGATAATTATGACCTTCTTGTTCCGTGTTTGGAAAGTGCCTAAACCAGTGAAGACCTTGTGGCTCATGTAGAGTAAAAACATGGAGAGCAGTGAACCTGTGGCAACCTCTGAAGCCTTCCAGTCAGCAATTAGTTCTGCAGTCAGAAGCTTCAATGCTTTTAAGTAATTACTTGTTTTGTTTACCAGTAGAAAGGAAACATCCCAACTTGGGTTTCGGTACATCTACGCAATCCACAACACTCTGCCCTCATAGCTCAGACAGCCTGAGCGAGCCAAGAGAAACCTTGGGTTTCATTTTTTGTGAAACTCCTGCCAGACTTAGCAGTGTCCAGTCTTTGGGTCAAATGAGTTACTATCAATTATTATTAGAGGGTTTCCTGAAATGTGTAGTTTTGTACAGTAAAATGGGGACTGATTCTTTTTCAACCTGGGATTATTCCTAGCTATATTTAAGCCACGTGGCTCCAGTGTCTTCTGACTAGTCTTTAGTTTGAAAACTAGCCCTGTACAAATATATCCTTGTAGGTCATATAGCTTCATGTTCACAGAAAGCTAATTGCTCTGTTGTTGGGGTTTTCTCACAATACAGACAGTAAGCTACGAATGAATCATAGAAACATTAGGGATTGGAAGGGACCTCAAAAGATCATCTAGTCCAATCCCCCTGCCACAGCAGAATCACCTAGACCAAGCGATACAGTCAGTCAGGGTTAGAAGGGACCACAGGATCATCCACTTCAAACTCCCCTGCCATGGGCAGGGACACCCCACCCTAGAGCAGGCTGGCCAAGAGCTTCATCCAGCCCGGCCTTAAACACCTCCAAGGATGGGGCCTCCACCACCTTCCTGGGCGAATGACTTGTTTTCACAAAATTACTTCAGTGGCACAGGCAAAACAAGCATTAAATGAGTGTTGTAGCCATTTATAATCAACAGGTCATTAAATAGACGCGAGGATTTATCCATTCTTGTCTTTGTGTTTGAAAGTTATAGTAAATGGCACAAAGGCCTGTATCTAGTGGAGTCCCTCAGGGACTGGGACCAGTACTATTCAATATCATCAACGACCTGGGTGAGAGACCAGAGTGCTGATGATACAAAGCTGGAAGCAGTGGCAAACACACCAGCAGGCTGTGCTGCCATCCAGTGAGACCTGGACAGGCTGGACAGTTGGGCAGGGAGCAATGAGATGCAATTTCACAAGAGCATGTGTGGAGTCTTGCACCTGGGCAAGAACAACCCCAGGTACCAGTATAGGCTGGAGACTGACCTGCTGGAGAGCAGCATAGGAGAAAGGGACTTGGGGGTCCTGGTAGAGAGCAGGATGACCATGAGCCAGCAATGGGCCCTTGTGGCCAAGAAGGCCAATGGCATCCTGGGGTGGATCAGACTAGGGGTGGTTAGTACATCAGGTTCTCCTCCCCTTCTCCTCTGCCCTGATGAGACCACATCTGGAATATTGTGTCCAGTTCTGGGCCCCTCAGTTCCAGAAGGACACATAACTGCTGGAGAGAGTCCAGTGCAGAGCCACAGAGATGATGAGGAAAGGCTGAGGGAGCTGGGTCTCTTGCGCTTGGAAAAAAGGAGACTGAGGAGTGACCTCATTAATGTTTATAAATATGGAAAGGGCAGGTGTCAGGAGGATGGAGCCAGAGTCCGCTCAGTGGCATCCAGCAATAGGACAAGGAGCTGTGGGTGCAAGCTGGAGCAGAGGAGGGTCCATGGCAACAGAAGGAAAAACTTTTTCACTATGAGGATGACAGAGCCCTGGCACAGGCTTCCCAGTGTGGAGTCTCCTGCTCTGGAGGCATTGAAAACTAGCCTGGATGCAGCCCTGTGTGACCTAATCTAGGGGATCCTGCTGTGGCAGGGTGAGGTTGGACTAGATGAACAGCCATAAAGCCAGATCTATTCTCATCTGCTGAAGGACCTTCCAGTGACCTGATTTCTGCGCAGACTAGAATTTGCATTGTTTGTGCACCTTATGGCTCAGTCTAAAACAGCGGCTCCGTGATCCTGTTACGTGAAGCTTCCATTAACTCTTTTGTGTTGCAGGTATGAACTAGGAGATGCTCTGTACTTAGGTTGGGCTGGATCAGTTCTTTATATACTCGGTGGGATCTTACTGACTTGTTCATGCAAAGGGAAGAAAAAACAGGATTACAGGTAACCTTGGATTTTATCAGTTGACACAGTAGCTGCTATTATATCCCATTTTCTGCCTGTATACAGCTGTGTCTGTCTTGCCCGTGATGTACTTCTGTAGCCATGTAAAAAGTACCAATAACAAATGTGGCTGTTAATTCAGTGCTGCAGCGCGCAATGGACTCATGACGGCCACGTGCTGGTAGCATTGAGACACTGTAATTAGCAATACTGTGCCATTGGTGGTCACCTATAACTAGTATTTGGTAATTTGGGGTGTGGCTGAGCGTTCTGGAAAAAATTATACAGTCAAAGAGCCAAGTATTGCCAGAATAGTGTGCGCTGTGATCAAGTTTCTCTGCGGTACGTGCTCCTGTGGTACTGCATTCTATGGTTTTACTCAGATGCCATTTATTTTGCAGGCATTTCCTTCCCAAAGCATAGCCAGCAGATACTCGTCTTGTTCTTTATGGAAATGCCTTGTTCTGCATTAAATTGGGAAAAAGAAACAAAAAGAGTTTCTGGCCTTAATATTTCACCTTGCTTGGGATGTTTTGTGTTTCAGTCTTAACTTATTCACACAAGGAGAGGGGTGTCAAAAGTAGCAGAGGTACTTGTCTACCCAGAAGAACCCAGATGCTCGGAGGCTGTACTGGCTAAGCTGGAGAGGGTGGTAGGATGGCAGGAAGGACATTCTTACTGCTGTGTATTCAACCTTGGGAAAGTTATGGTAAAATACCTAAGTGGGAGTCTTCCCTTGGCACTCCATCGTCTAAGCTGAGGCCATATAAATTTTATAGTAATATTGAATCACAGAATTATTGAGGCTGGAAAAGACCACTAAGATCATCAACCCCAAGCTATGACCTGACATCATGGCATCATCCACACTGGACTTTATATCTCACTCACCAAACTTTGATATGAAACCAATACCTTGAAATACCTTGAAAATCAGGTAAAGCTGACACATGAAGTAGAAGTTCTGTGTGATGAATGCCAGCTGAAGGGGTTGGCTGCAGATCCTTCTGTTTGCCTTGCTTATCATCTTCATTCTTCTGTTAAAAACTGCAGCTTGCAGCAAGTCATTAAGGTTTAGGTTGTCTTATGCTTCAGGGTCTTGGCTCAGTTGCTCAGAGGAAGAGCACACGTGAGGTGGGAACAAAGAGGTGGCTACGCTGCCTGTCAGAGCACAGCCCTTTGCCCTTAGCTACAAGCCTGACGAGAACAACGGGCCTTTCATTTCTGCACATTTGTAGAGGATGTGCTCTTGGTGGGTTGGACACAGACCTAAATGAGTCATTTCCTAGGTGCCTGAAGCCATGGCCATGTGTGTAATACCTGCTCTTTTTGTTTTCTGCATTTACAGCTGCAACAGATACGTGTATTCTGCAGCGCAGGCTCCTCAGAAGCCCGTCTACACCAAAAGCGAGACGATGATAAGCAACAAGGAGTATGTCTAAACATACCTTTCGCATCAGCCGTAACGTCAGTAGGTTATGAACTCAAGTGAAGACATGAGCTAGTTCCAGGGGTCTGCTTCCAAGCTGCAGTCCTTCATCTTATTTTGAAGCAGCACAAGGAGGAGGAGGTATAACCCTACCATTTTCTGTGTAAATAGGAATGGTTTTCCAGGAACTGTTTTCAAAGGTACATAGGTTTCTACAGAGAGCTGTGATGTGGAGTCCTGCAGCATGAAGCGTTTCAGCATGCCAAGAAGTCTGGTAATGTTTAACCACAGCGCGCGGTGTGTCCTGACAATCGAGAGCAGCTGTCTCTGTTTCAGCGGACTCAAACATGCGGAACTGATATGCTGTAATCTTGCAGTTAGACATGTGTGGTGTTTTCATTAACATTCAGCTTCCTGCTTTTGTGTAGCAGCTTCAGCTTTTGTCAGGAAATAAACTTTATTTCAAAAACCAACTGAAATAGAGTTCTCAGTGTTTGTGTATCCTGGCCATTAATAGGGACAGAGTCTTTGTCCTGCAGGCTTGAGCTCTCATGTTGTACTGTCACCTCCAGACCTGGGGATGTGCCATGAATGTCTTGTTGGTTGTAGCACAGGTACCACTGATACAGAATGAATCCAATACAGCTGGGAGCAGAGAAAGCATCTGGTGCGAAAATGCCTTGTGAGAACTAAGGCGGCGGTGCCCCCAGTTTTATTTTATTTCTTTATTCCTATTTCTACATTTTCAGCTTTTACAAGAATCCTGTTTTAACTTTGAGCAACCTTTATCTTTGGGAGCTTCTGAGCACCTTAACTGTCTAGTTCGTGTCATTACCCATTGGCTCTATTTGCCATTGTTATTCCACCATTAGAATTTCTGCCTTAAACTTCTCCACTGCTGGGAGCATTATGTTTACCTTGCCTTAGAAATGACAGGGAGTGAACTTCATCTCATACTGATGCTTTGAGCAGGTTCACAGGTTTCATAACCTGTCTGTTTTTCAGTTACAAATGTATTCATGCAGCTCAACAAAACACCCTGGCCCTTCACTCTACTTTTACTGTCTTATGATAAACATAAGTGCTGCCTGACTCAGAAGTTCTGTGCAGCTTCCCTGGTAGCCCACTGGATAATTTCATAGGGCAACTGCAAGTGGTTTTAGCAGAAAAGGTTTGGCCATGTTGCCTACATGCAGACGCAGCTGACTTGGGAACTATTAGGGCATGAATTGGGCTCTGATGGCTCTGGTTAGGCTGAGCAAGCTAAGCTAAAAGGAGTTAGGACTACTTTTAGATCACCAGTGTCATCTTCTTCTCTCCACTGTCAGCTGCTGGTCTTACTGCTGGTCTTAGCTGCGGTGTTTTGGAGAATCATTTCAAAAGCTGAAAAGAAACTTCACTTGAGTGGTGGGAGCTGAACTTCTCACCACTGCCTGTACATTGTGTCCTCTGGAATTTTAGGAGGTTTTGTGATGGTATTGCATAAATCCCTATGCAATCGTTCATCCGAGTGATCATTGTTACCGTCCAGAGGAAGACACGTACTGACAGCGCTAAGCCTTTCTCTTTTATTTTTAAGGTTCTTTCACCCATTTTGTGTTTCTCCCTGCTTACCCGCCTCTTTCCCATGCAACTTGATGGCCATGCTGTGAGTGAATTTAGGAGCCACCAGCCCAGCCTGGGGACTAAGGCATTTTCTGTAGAGGTGATGTCTGAAGTGTTTTTTTCTTCTTCTTCAAAGAATCTGAAGGAAGCCCCTTCACTCTCTGTGACACCTCTTCACACAGTGCTATTTTTAAGTCCTGTGCTCAGCAGCTCAGGCTGCTTTGGTATCTGCAACTCTTCTTCGTATCTCTGCAGCTGAGACCAAAATCCTGCATTGGGTTCTGCTACCGGTCTCGCAGCTTTCACAGTCTAGGAAAAAGGAGAGACAATGTAGGAGGGCAAGTAGCAGGCAATGGGAATTTTCTTCTCCTCTTAGGCTTTTGAGAAGATTTACTCTGGTGTTGCTTTGGCTGCAGGCTTACAGACAGATATTTTTGGTGAGCTGACCTCACCCTGCGCTTGCTAAGACCTCCTGATCTGTGTTAGAGAATGGGTTCCTGAACAAAGACCGGACACTGAGCCGTGGAGTTTGTCATCAGCACGAATGTCTCACATGTTGGTGGTGACCCCACACATGCTTAAGACGGTGAAACCATCACGTATCTGCATGCCTCTGTCTTGTACTGAGCAAAGCAGTTGTGAGACTCTAGTGAAACACAGATCAGAGAGTGTCTTGGATGGGCACCTGCCTCGCAGAATCACAGAATGATTGAGGCTGGAAAAGTCCTCTGAGCTCAATCTAGCCCAGCCCAGGACCTAACATCACGCTTAGTGCCAGATCAGGGCACTAAGGGCAACAGCCAGGCTGTCCTTAAACATGTCTGGGGATGGGGACCTGCCCTGGGCAGTCCATTCCAGGCTCTGATCACCCTTTCCATGAGGGAGGGCTTCCTGACATCCAGCCTAACTCTTCCCTGACAGCTTCAGGCCCTGCCCTCTCATCCTGGTTGCCTGGGAGAAGAGCCCAATCCCCACCTGACTACAAACCTCCCTTCAGGGAGTTGTAGAGAGGGAGAAGGTCCCCCCTGAGTCTCCTCCAGGCTAAATACCCCCAGCTCCTTCAGCCTCTCCCCATCAGATTTTCCCTCCATTCCCTTCCCCAGCATCGTTTCTCCTCTGAATCCGCTGCAGCCTTTCAATGTCTTTCTTGACGTGAGTGGCCCAGAGCTGCCTCCAGTACTGGAGGGAAGGCCACCCCAGTGCCTGTAGAGATGTAGAGGAGTACATCTCTAGTTCTGCTGGCTACACTGTTGCTGATACAAGCCAGGATGCCACTGGCCTTTTGTGCCACATGGGCACCCTGCTGGCTCAGGTTCAGCCAGTTGTCAGCCAGTACTGCCAGGTCCCTCTCAGCCAGGCTGCTCTCCAGCCACTCATCTCCTAGTCTTTAGCTGCAGGGCATTATTATGGCCAAAGTGCAGACCCTGTTAAACCTCATGCCTAATGAGGCTGAGGTGCTATTTTGTGAGATGTTCCCTGGCTCTTTAGCAGGTAGGGCAGATGATGGTTCTTTGCTGCCATGTAGGTAACAAAAGCAAATCCTGCAAACCAACTTGTGCACACTCTCGTCGCCATGTCGCTCACTGTCTTTATGTCTGTGGCTTTAACGCCACTTATTATAAGGAAGCAAGTGCTAGGAAAAAAATTACTCACAAAATAAGCAGCTTTGTGTGGCTGCTACCAGTCCTTAAAGCCTATTTGCAATAATCTCTGTCCCAGAAACCTCACCGTGAAAGCTCCTTTGTCAAAGATGAGGGAGAAGGGGTGTGGAAAAGCATACAGTGGAATTTTTAAATTCAAATGTTGACTCTCTCTGTGACTGCTAAATGATAGGTGAGAGCATGAAAATAACCCCACAAGAAATCCCCGTTGGGCAGAATAAGCCGTGCAAATCTTACTGACATCCGGGCAGCCATACAGTACCTCAAAGGCGTCCTGGAGCGGGAGCTGTCGGTGTCTCATCAGATAAGCCATGCAGATGGCAGCCGAGCGGCTGCGACCATTCTTACAGTAAACTAAGCACTTGCCACCGCTGCGCACAGTCTCTTCTATAGCGTCACTGCACTGCTCAAAGTACCGGTGCAAATCTTCTGCCGGATCATCAAACACAGGGATGCGAATGCCTCGGACCCGCTGCAGTTCAGGGAATGGCTGCTGCCTGGTGACATTAATGCAGAAGGTGATTCCCTCTCCCGCGAGCAGCTCCTCGTCACAGGCTGCCTTGGCGTTGCTGATGAGCAGCGAAGGGGTGACTTTGCAGAGCTGGAGCATCAGCTGTCGAGGCTGCAGTGCCACCGGCACCCGCTGTTTTGGGACGCTGGGGGATCAGGGTGCACGGTGGGTTCCCCCAGCACAGTGTACAGGCTGCATTGCCAACCAGGCTGTGCTATATTTATCTCTGCTCAGCAGTCCTGAGAGTAAGGGCTTCAGGCAGGTCCTAGTGCCTGCTGGTCCTGAGTATTTAAACCACTGGCAGAGCCCACAGAGCATTGGTAAAAAATGTATTTGTCAAAAATACTGCCCCTGTGCCTGCAGCAGCTTCTTGCAAGAAGCTGAAAACCTCTCTTCTTCACGGGAAGGCTGCAAAGAGGCAGCACTGATCACCGCCAGCTCACTGCCACACACTGCCATATTGTCTCATTGCTGCTCACCTAACAATAAAAGTGTCTTTGGAGGGCCCAGGAAATTATTTACTAGTCTGGCTCAACATCGTAGTGCTAATCTTTCTGGACTTCATCAGCAGTCTGATGTGGTGCCAGGTCAGAGAGCATCTTGCTTGTGCATGCATGGACACGTGGTAGAGCTTGTCAGCCTGGCAGGGATGGGGTGAGGGCTTGCCTGGGGAATGCCACATCAGCTGCTGCTGGGTAGGTCCCGCAGGGCAGGACACAGGGGCCAGCTACTGCCTGGCAGAGCAAATGTGTGGCTGAGCTGCCTGAACACATCTCTTCCTGACCATAACCATTTGATGAATATTTGCTTCTGGCATAAAGAGAAGCCTCGGCCATTGCAGCAGCAGGGCATGGACTAGTCCTGTGAGTGTGAACCACAATGCCAGCCAGTAAGAGCTCAGCCGTGAGAGATGAAGATGAGCCTTTATCCCATCATGGAGTGAGGGGAAGCCAGCCTCCCACACACCTACCAGCACTGGTGGCAGTGACAGCCTGTTTGGAGGGTTTATTCTGATAAAAATGTCAGGCCAATAGCAAGAACTCTCTTTTTGGCTGGAGACGTGACCAGTGTGCTGCTCTTGTGGCCAAAACCTTAACCTTTACTCCACATGGCTTTCACTGATTCATACAGGCAGCAGCAGCAGTCTGGCAGCCTGCTCTGGGATTTGCTAAACATGCCTGGTGTGACTGACTGAAAAGTTGTCCCTTCCAACTGGGCTGCCCTGTCTCCTGCCCCTGTGTAGAGGAGGAACCAGGAGCAGGGTAGTTCTCCCTGCGTGGAGAAGACTTATAGGCAAAGCACAAATGCCCTCTCCTGGCAGCTGCCTCACCTGCAAGAACTGCAAGGTTCATAGTTTCATCCTCTGGCTAGAAAAGTTCTGATGCCTGAGGCCACATTTTGCAGGGGGCTGCTGGGGGTTTTCTAGATTTGATGCCACTGCTGTTCCGTCACGTCCGCTCTTAACGATTTCTCAGCAGTGAATTCGCACACGTTCAGTGTTCAGTGTCTTTACATACAGCAGAAATGTTTGAAAACATTCTCACTACACGGGCACCTCTGCAAGTGGCCGTGAATCACAGGATTCCAGAGCTATTGAAGCGGGAAAAGCCCTCTGAGCTCATCCAGCCCAGACCAGGACCTAACATCACCACGTCAGCCAGACCAGGGCACTAAGGGCCACAGCTACTCTGTCCTTCAACACCTCCAGGGATGAAGACTCCACCACTGCCCTGGGCGGTCTATTCTAGGCTCTGATCACCCTTTCATTGAGGAAAGGCTTCCTGACATCCAACCTAACGCTCCCCTGGTGCAGCTTCAGGTCCTGCCCTCCCGTCCTATTGCCAGATGCCTGGGAGAAGAGCCCAACCACCACCTCACTACAACATCCCTTCAGGGATTTGGAGAGAGGGAGAAGGTTCTCTCCTTCTCCATGCTAAACACCCCAGCTCCCTCAGCCTCTCCCCATCAGACTTTCCCTTCAGTCCCTTCCCCAGCATTGTTGCTCCTATAGACCCACTCCAGCTCCTTAATGCCATTCTTGAAGTGAGTGGCCCAGAACTGCCCCCATTACTGGAGGGGAAGCCTCCCCAGTGCCCAGTCCAGGGGGAGAATTAGCCCTGTTGGCTGCACTATCACTGATACAAGCCAGGATGCCATTGGCCTTTTGTGCCACCTGGGCACTCTGCCGGTGATGAACCGGTCATGTTCAGCCAGCTGTCAAGACCATAATGTGACACAGACGAAAAGGAGGTGACTGGTCTGTGAATAACTTCACCAGGCAAAGACCAACATTTCTACACCTGTCTGTATCTAAGTCTGTGCCTGTGGGGCCTGGATAGCTGAACCTGCAGGATATGAAACTCAATCAGTAGCGACTCACTCAAGGGTATCACTCAGTTTATTAAAATTCAGTGATTTTTGCTTCCAGACAGATACACTTTTCGTAGTTTCCAGTTGCCAGGTCTCTCTCAGACACTTCATGAGCGGCTTCTGAAGCATCACCTCGGCTCTGACACTCACCCACTTCTGCAAGTGGACAGGGCAGAGCTGAAGCACAAACCTTTCTGCTGCATCAGTCTCAGACTACACACTTGAGACTGACCATCCCCATCATCGCGGCGGCCCAGTGGCCTGCTTTGCTTGGTGTTACCTTTCCCAAGAGTTCAAGGCCACAGTACGTAATTCACACGACACTGTGCAGTGCCAAATACCGAGGGTACTCCTGGTTCCTTGTGCTGTTGTGCCGTGACTTCTCCGGCATCTGTGTGTGAGAATGTGTAACGTAACCGTTTTGGCGACTACAGGCAGGTTCAGCCTGGTACAGCCCTTGTGTCTGAAGTCCTCGGGACTCGTGCAGGTCCTGCCCTTCCTCTGTGCCTTAACAAGGAAAAAGAACCAAAACTCCAAACCCATCTGAAATGGAGAAGAAATAAAACTGACCTGTCAATACAGATTGAAGTCTCCAGCCTTTTTATTTATACAAGGATTCAAAGAACATATTTCAACTTTAGATAAACAGTGCAAGAGAGTTACAAGTACCTTGGTAACAGAAAGAAAGAGATAACTGTCCAGCTATGCCAGTAAGTGAGATAATTCTTACTCCTGCTGGTAGAAATGCATCTCTTTAAAGCGAAGGTGCACTGTAGATAGTTTCCTACACCTTAGCCCCTACCAAGCCCATCAGAAAACAACAGGCAGTTTTTCATGTGTAAATGATACGTAGCTGCGCTCTCAAAAGCCTTGTGAGACCCTTGCCCGCCGTTAAAATATTGACGTTATGGCACGAAAGAGCAGGCTGAAAGACAGAGACACTTGGAAATCTACTACTTCTGGTTCTTCCCTTGCCAAGAACAGACGCCTTTGTTAATAGCTTTTCCCTTGACCGCCCCCCACCCTCAACACCCCTGTGAATTAGGAGGCCTCTTCATAGAGAAATCAAACCAGAATGTCAGGAATCATCCTCTCAACACCATCACAGTGTTCCTTCCCAGCCACCTCCAGCTGTTGGAGACACCATTTCACGTACTCACCAGCCCCTGCCATGGCTACAGCCCTCAGCTCACCACATGCCTGGGGAGGTTCTCACAGTGGCTTTGAGCCCAGGAAATGTCATTTGTAAGTGCTGAAAGGCCCCAGGCTCTGTGCCAGCCCCAGCATGGACTCAGGACTTCTCTGGACCTGGGGTGACCTCAGCTTGTTGAGCTGTGCCAGTGGTTCTCCAGCCATTGGGTAACTATGGGTTGCTTTAGGTTTGCTTTAGTTTAGAGTGATATTGAGTTGCTACCCTGGTGGAACCCCGCTGTTTTGGCTCCCCAGTGGAAGGTGGGGTGGCCAAGTGCAGCCCAGGGCCACCATACCGCAGTGGGTTAGGGAAACCGCTTCAGGGCAACAAAGAAAACAGAAAAGATCAGTAACTGAGGACCAATAGAAAGCAGCAGCACAGGCAGCCTCTGTGAGAAGATATGTGGAACAAACCCAAGTGGACCCAGGGCTGAGAAGGAAGGAAGGGTCGACACCACCATCATCTACCTCATGACAAAGCGGGAGAAGAGCCCCCAGCACTGCCCTTGGCCATCTGTGCAGACCTCAGGATGCTGGTCCAAACCCCTGCTCAGCTCCAGGAGGACTGAAGCAGTTGCCCTTGGGGCCCAGAGGAACTTGGAAGTGGGGGCTCAGCCCCAGCCAAATTGTGAAGATATCAGGAAAGGCTTCTCCTGCATAACAGTTTTCACTGAATTCATGAGGCTTTGCCTCGAAGATCTGGACAATCGGGGTTTGTCCTTGTCCCAGGACTAATAATTTGGACTATTAAATTGTTAAAATATTAACCAGACAATCAGTAAATTCTTGGCTTGGCAGTGAAGGTCTGTTCCCCATGGGACCCGTAAGGCGCTCTGGGGGGCTGGCAGCCACCACTGACAGCACAGAAAAGGAAACGACAAGGACCTCCTTTTTGATCTCCCTTTTGTTCTACAGAGCAAAACACAGACCTTGGCAGCACAGACCTCTGTGGAAACCCAACTGACTGGGCTGGAAGAGGGTGCAATGCTTTCATGCTTGCCCCAGTCCTACCCCCCAAATCTTTCTCTTTGGATGTGAAGCTTCTGCAGAACTGGCTGTGATGGTTTCTGTAGCTGAAGGCTATGGCTGTGCGCTGGCCACTCTGATCGAAAACAAAGGGAAAAAAAAGCTAGGAGCTCATCGCGGCAGTAAAGTGACCCCGGAACTCGCCGTGTTTGTGCGTGTTAACAGAGCTGCATAAATCCATGACTCGTGTTTGTCCCTTCCTGGGTTATGACTGGACTAGTGGTGGTGTCTGTCCTTTAGCCAACACTGAATCACTGAAGCTCTTTGGTTGGAAGAGACCTTTAAGGTCATCAAGTCCAACTGCTAGGTCACCCTTAACCCCTGTCCCCAAGTCCACAGGCTGTTTAAATCCCTCAACATCTGCCATCCTGACTTTCAGTTCTGAAATGCTACCAGCTTAGATGAGTTTTAACCTTACGAGAAGGCAAGTAGAGGGCAAAAAGCTACCAAGTCAGTAATGCTGGTCACTGTCTGGGAGAAGGGCAGTCAACGCTGGCCCCAAAGCTCTGCCCAGTAGGGTGGTTACCTGGCTCTGCCCCAGGAAGGGTTGGCGACAAGCTCTGCGCTGGCTTTCGCTATGACATCTTGCTCTTGTTCTCATCTCCCTTTGAACTGCACACCCTAGAAACTGCTAATATTAGACATGTGGGGTGTTTTAAATCCCTTTTCTTAGGAAACAGGCAAACCCCCACCCCGTAAGGTTTGCTCAGTCCAAAGACACATCTCCTCTGTCAGGACACAGAGGAGAAATGCTCCAGCATTGCTGTGCACACCAGCAGAGCAGGAGAGAGCCACATCTCTGCCCTCCCTCTTGCCCACAGTACAAACACACTTGAAACCCAAAACCAACCCCGTATGAAAGAAGCCCAGTCCCTGGGTGTGCTCTTGGCCTCCAGTCCCAGGAACTGTGCTGTATCTAAAACATCATCTGCTAAACCTACATCTCCAGCTGATGCCTGCTGTACCCACCAGGTACAGGAGCCTTCTGGAAGCCCCTAAGCACATACAGCCCTATAAGCACAGACACTCCTACAGCTACGTGAGAACATTTATATCTTTCACTGACCACCCCCAGTCTCAAAACCCAGCATGGAGTCCAGCCCACCAAGCATGTTGGGGTTGGGGCAGCAGTACATGTGCCTCAGAGACTGCTGCGTGGTGGCATGGGATGAGCCTGGCCCTTCCTTGAGCCAAAAGGGAGCTGCTGGAGGGTGTTGGACCCACTGTCTTACCTTGTCCCTGCAACAGTTAGGGAAGGTGTGTGAGAAGGTGGGGAATGGATGGGGAAAGCAGGAATTTACTCAAAAGCCTACAATGCAACAGGAACAAACACAAAATGAAAAAAACAGAATCCCATACTAGTCGTGCCCCTCCCTCACAATCCTCCCCGGTAGGTAGGTGCTACCTGGAGTCAGTCTTCTAGGTAGGGACGTTGCTCAGGGCTCATCATTGCCTGTCCCACTCTGCCCTGAGGCAGCTGCCTCTGGGGGTCCCTCACAACCAGTCAGTAGGAAGTCCCTGGTCTTATTCCCAAAACTAAAAAAGGGATTCCCATACACATCTGGGGCCAGAGGAGGAGGAGGAGGAGGGGAAGGAGGCAGCACAAGTGTGTGTCAAGCGGAGGAGCCCGCTGTGTGCATTTTCATCTCTGTGTTACCTGCGTCAGAACTGCACTGCCGGTACAAATCGGACCATTATTGGGTACAAAATGGCTTTCCAACTAGCATGCAAGGAAAAAGTACCCCAAACCCCAACCCCTAACACTCATTCCCAGTCACTTAGATGTAGGAGACCTACATCCCCAATTGTCTGCTCAAGAAACCCACTTGTGACCTTTCCAAAGGAAAACAGGGAGTTCTGCGTTTTTTGGGTCCATCAGCTGCCACCAAACTGTTTCCGTTCAACCCCCCAGGCCTGCTGATGCTCCTGCAAAGTGAAGGGGTTGCCTGGAAGGGACTGACGGAAACCCTGTGTCAGCCCGGCGCTGGTAGCCACTCCCAGTGTGTGGGCGACGCGCAGGGGTGCTGATGCTCCTGGGCCGTGGCTGTCAGCGAGGTCAGGGCAATTGCATATTCCAGAACAGAGCTGCCAGGGGGCACCCCGTGGGCTCCCCTCCCGAAGGCCTCTCAGCAAAGGCTTCTTTCAGCCCCAAGAGCCAGTCTGTGGCGATAACAAAAGTAAAACGATGAGGTACAGAAAGAAGGGCCCAGCATCGGGGGAAAGACCAAGAAAGAAGAAAACAGCTCGAGCACTGCCAGAAATAGCAAACAACTGAAACCTCTTTCTCCACCTTCTTTTTTTTCCCTCTTTTTTTTTTGTTTTTTTTTCTTTTTTTTTGCCAAGGAGAATTAAATACTTCCTTTGGTTGGTTGGTTTTGGCAAAGTGAAGCCCTCGGCCGCAGTCTCTCTCCTAATTATGCTAGCGAGTTACCGCCACAAGTGCTGTGCGGTGATGAGAGCCACTGAGAGGAGGAAGAGGAAGGCAGAAGGCAAAGATCTGCTGCTGGTCCCGGGGATGCCGTGTCCTGACTGCTTGGGGATAGCGTGTGTTTCTGGCTGCCTGGTGCTGGGGCTCTTAGAAAGTCTTTTGCCGCAGACGTCGTCAGGACAGCTGTCGCCACTTCCCGAGCCGCTCATGTCGTCACCTGTGCAGAGACAAACACGGGGTGAGACCCAATGGCTTTCCTCATGTCCCTGCCTTCCCCTCACTGCAACCATGGGCAGCTCTGCCCACCAGCCCTGCCCTGGCCACCTCCTCCTCCCCTCTGCATCCTCCACTATGGCATGCAATCCCTGATCTCCAGCTGACTTTAACCACCCACTGCTGGAAACCTCTGGAGCAGATGGGAGTCTCATCAGCAGGGCTGGGCTGGGGCTGGAGAGAGCACCCAAACAGACTCTCTGCAGCCCTGAGGAGAGGGCAAGTTGCCCGTCCTATCACCATCAGAGCCCAGCTGCAGGAATGCCACTGCTACAAGGACTCTGCCCAGCCCCTCTTGCCCACCTTGGACCCCTCTGGTGCTGCTAAACTCACTTGCGTCCTGGAAATCCACGTCATTGCCAATGTTAGCATTGCCTAGCCGGTTTGTCATGATCTTCAGCTGCATGATCTGCTGGCGAATGGTCATGTCTGGCTTGGTGATGTCTACTTCCACCTCTGGGTTGTTAATCTGGTTAGCCAAGCCATCCCCCATCACTTCAGGCAGGTAACTGCGAAGGAAGACGATAGGTTCAGGTGTCTTCCCCCAGCTCAGCTCACCTCTCCCCGTTATGGACATTTGATTATCCTCCAGCCTCTTTAACCCCTGCAGAAGCTGCAGCCAGTGCTGTCGGCTTGCTGAGCACCTCCACACCCTGGCGTTTGCTGTGCTCTATGGCCATCTGAGCCACGCTGCCATGGCCAGACCCTGGGCTTGCCCAGAGGCCACCTCAACTTGCTAGTGTCCTTACAGCATCACTGCCCTGGCATGGAGAGGTGGGTTGGACCAGGTGGGCCCCCAGGGAAGCTTCAGTAAACTGGGAGGTCTTGGCAATGCCCCAGCTCTTCTGCTCCTGCAGATCTGCAGCACAATCTGAAATAGGGAAGAAGCAATGGCTCTGCCTTGAGAGACCAGCCCAGCAGGCCCACTGAGAGGAGCGCAGAAAGGTGCGTTTCCCACAGCTACCTGTCTGCCCCGAGAGCCAACCCTGAGCTGCCAGCCATGGGTGGGAGGTGCTCCTGTGGCTGTTTGATGGCAGCACTGCAGAATGAGAAGGGGTAGAAAGACGTGTGTGCAGTTCTCAGCCACAGCTCTGGAGTCTGTGAGGTGAAACCAGCCTTGCTGAGTGCATGAAGAATTGCAAAACTGCTACATTAGCCCAAAACTGTGTGGTGATTTCACAGTGAGTGCGCTTCAGTACTTCGTCCTCCCACTCGCAGCTGAAAGACAACAGGCTTCACTTTGCCAGGCACCAAGAAACGTCTGTGGACAAGGATAGACCTTCAGGCTCAGTCCAGACAAGTGGGGCTGGCTGACATGATGTCTAAGCACCTTTTACCAAACCGTCCCTCTCTCACCCCAGAGAAGTGCTATCCTGGCACCCTGTCCTTCTGCATACCTGCCCTTGGTCATCCCATTCCAACACTTGTCGTCTGCTGCTGAGCTGGCCATTATTCTTCTGCTGCACAGGCTGCTGGGCAGGGTGATCCAGTAAGTCTTGAGAGCGGTAAGATTCCCTTTGGCATCCTGAACCTGTGAACAAAGTGGATGCTCAGGGCTTGGAGAGCTCTAGGGTACCCCAGAGCTGTGGAAAGGACAAGGATTCTGCCTGGGTTTTTCTTGTTTTACCATTACAAAGTCTAGTTTTATGCAGACAGGACCATCTAACCAATCAAGCCCAAGATCAGAGCATTCTAACAGGTAGGAAGTCAAGGAAGGCAGCCAGAAGACCTGCGTGGTTAAACATGGAGTGGCTGGGCAAACTGAAGAGGAAGAAGAAAGTCTATAGGTCATGGAAAGAAGGGATGGCCACTTGCAATCATTACAAGGCTCTAGTCAGAGGATGTAGGGACACAACTAGGAAAGCCAAGGCCTCCTTGGAATTAAACCTTATAAGAGAGGTCAACAAGGACCACAGAAAGGGCTTCTTAAAATACATTGCAGGTAAAACTAAAACTAGAGGCAATGTAGACCCACTGCTCAATGAGGTGGGTGACCTGGAGACAGAGGATACAGAGAAAGCAGAGATACTGAACACCTTTTTTGCTTCTATCTATACTGCTGGGGGCTGTCCTGATATCAAGCCCCAGACTGCTGATGCCCCAAAGAGACAGTCCAGTGCAGGGCCACAAAGATGATGGAGTGGAACATCTCCCTGATGAGGAAAGGCTGAGGGAGCTGGGTCTCTTCAGCTTGGAGAGAAGGAGGCTGAGGGGTGACCCCATTAATGTCTATAAATATTTGAAGGGTGGGTGTCAGGAGGATGGAGCCAGGCTCTTCTCAGTGTCATCTAATGATAGGACAAGGGGCAATGAGTGTGAGCTGGAACATTCGGACGTTCCACATAACTGTGAGAAGGATCTTCTTCCTGGGGAGGGTGACAGAGCCCTGGAACAGGTTGCCCAGGGGGGTTGTGGAGTCTCCTTCTCTGGAGGCGTTTAAGACCCACCTGGATGTGTTCCTGTGTGACTTGGTCTAAGTAATCGTGCTGTGGCAGGAGGGATTGGACTGGATGATCTTTTGAGGTCCCTTCCAATCCCTGATGTTTTGTAATTCTGTGAATCTGTGAACCCGCCTGGATATGTTCCTGTGTGACTTGGTCTAGGTGATCCTGCTGTGGCAGGAGGATTGGACTTGATGATCTTTCGAGGTCCCGTTCAATCCCTAGTATTCTGTTATTCTCTGAACCTTCCCCTAAATGAACCATCAACCCCAGCAGCCAAAGCTGCAGGTTACAACAAGCAGGCTGCAGTCTGCTTGTGGAGTGACATGAGGCTGATTAGGGGTCTGGAGCGCTTGCCTTATGAGAAGGGATTGAGAGACCTGGAACTTTTCAGCTTGGAGACGAGAAGGTTACGACGGAACTTAATCACTGTTTATAAATCCATGGAGACTGGGTGTCAAGAAGAAAGAGAATCTATATTCACTTGCACTCTGTGATAGGACAAAGGGCATTGGCTGTCAGTTGGAGCACAGCAAGTTCCATCCAAACATGAGGACAAACTTCTTTACTGTAAGAGTTACTGATCATTGGAAGGGGCTGCTCAGGGAGGCTGCAGAGTCTCCTTCTCTGGAGACTTTTAAGACCATCTAGATGTGTTCCTGTGTCACCTGTCTTAGGTCCTATGATCCTGATTGAGCAGAGGGGTTTGGACTCGATGACCTCTGGAAGTCCCTTCCAACCTCTAATGATCCACGTGTCTGTGTACACACTAAGGACTGCTCTGGTACCGTGAGATTAACCAGAAGAAGGTCATGTTCTGGGCCATGAGGGCAATGGTGAGAAGCAGTCCTAGGTGGGAGCCAGTGGGGACGTGGCAGGGTGGGACAGGCAAGTGTGACATGTCTATGAGTGAGAAGTCTCTGAAGCACAGAACCATGGCAGATCCCACAGCTCACTGTCTGCAGAGTCCAAAATCTCCACGCAGAAGGATGGCCGGCCCCATTATCCAGGCTGGACTGCCTGAGGCTGAATTGCACCAATGGCAAGGAGCCTTTTCAGACAAGTTTGGCACCAAATTCCTGACAAGTTGGTTATTGGCCACCCAGAGTCCAACCTGTGTCAAGGTGAGTTCAGATCTGTTTATGTCACAGCCGCCTGATCTTGTGGAGACTCACAGCAGCCCGTGAAGTGGTCTGCCCTGACTTACGGGACACAGTGCTGTGACCAGGGCTCCCAGAGCACCAGCACAAGTGTCCTGGCACAGCAGTGGGGAGACAAACTCACCAGCATCTCCAGTGCTTGCGCAGAGGATTTTGCTTCCAACGCCACCTTCCCTCGTCTTTTCTTGTCCTCGCTGCTGGAGCCTTTTGTGCTGATTTTGGGGTTTCCACAGCCTTGGAAAACCTGAAAATGAAACGAAACTCTCCATCCCGTGTTCTTCTATTATTTCTTAAATTAATTAACACTCCACAATTCTGGTTTGAGGTTTTGTACCTTCTCCTTGAGTTAAAGAGAAGATCTTTCATATCTGCAAGATCTTGAAGGTCTTTTCCAACCTAAACAATTCTGTGATCTCCACGATGCTGGCTTTGTTCCTGGTTGCGTTACTCTGTGCCAGTACGTTTCCAGCACCCTGCGACTAGTTTTGGTTTCAGCTATCCAGTGGCATGCTCAGCTCTGACCCCAGCATGTGTGTATGGGTAAGCTCCCAGTGTTGACGTTACATTATTTGCAGCAATTCTCTCTGTTCCTATTACAACTGAGACGTAAAATGCTGCGAAGAACCAGCTGGGAATTGCTCACCCTGACAACACATGTGGTGTGGGCTTCAAGACTGCAGAGCTTCACTGATTTGGACAAGGGACTGAGGTGGGACTACTCCAACGACTCTTGCAATTGGCACCTGCAGTCAGCAATCAGGGCACTGCAAAGCCAGCAGACGTGTCACAGTCGTCTGCCAGGGTGGATGTTCCAGAGGCAAATGAGGAAGCAAAATTGATTGATCTCCTAACTTTGGATACCTCTCATCATGCTAACTAGCCACCCAGGCCTGTTTTGCAGCCAGAGGAGAGCAGAAACACTCTGAATCCTCAGACTTTGCCTCGAGGAGATGACCTGGAAGAGAAGGCTTGCAGGGCTGGCCTAGGCGAGTTCTGAGTTCATCTGACAGTGACAGCACCATCCTTTACCTGGTCTCTTTGCCATGCTCAAAACCAGAGCTTAGTGCTGCAGCAACCTGCAGCTCCTCACCTCTGCCACCAGTGCCCACCAGCAACGACTGCCACATTAACCTGGTCAGCAAGAAACTGACCAAACACATTTGGTTGCTCCAGTCAAGCACCAGTCAGACCATTTGCTCCTTTTCATTTTAGCAGATTTACTCTATAGCCCTTGGAAACACCTTCCTTTGTAGATGGTGCAATGTTTTTCCACAGTGTGGGACAACCTCAGTGTCACCAAACAAGGGAAGAAAGACTGGCCTCTCCTGTCAGAACAGAAGCCTACGTGAGCACTTGGAAGCATGCCATTGTGGCTTCAACGTGTGCCAGAGAATTCTTTCTTGGCTAAGAAATATTGCTGGCCCTTCCTTTCCCCAAGACTCAGTTGGGACCTGCCCTGCTCCTTTCATCTGCAGCTCTGCTCTAATTGTCGGGTAGCTGCAGGATGTGGGGAATGTCTGGGCAAAAAGCAGAAGCTCCAGAGGGCCGGTTTTGTTCCCAAAGCTTCTCTTGTCTGGGGCTACAGACATGATTGTGGTTAAGTGGATAAATACAGAAGACCACCAGAATGGCTTCATGACACTCTCCTTGCAAGAGAGGTGAGCATCAGGAGAGCCTGCTTTATCCTCTCCAGACGGACTGCCAGGCTGCCACTCTGTCCCACAGATACAGCCGCATAGCCCAGGGCTTTCTCTGCAGAACATCACTCTAAGGCAGGTTAAAGCAGCTGCCTGCTGTTGGCAGGGACTGTGCACTTTCTGCCTTGGCTCACCCAGTGCACATGAGGCACAGAGGCCCCTGACAGCAAATGCCACCATCCCTGCCGCCGTCACTGCACATGCAGTCCCATATCACGTGTCTGCACCTGAAGCAGGCCGGCTGGTCATGGCAGGGAGGAAGACGTGGAAACACTGGAGGAGGATTTTGTCTGTGTGAGATGGGTGGTTTCCTATCATTAAAAGAATGAGGATCTGATCTCACTGATCCTTCATCTCCTTTAGTTGAACAGTGAGAACAAACCCCATTTGGCCCTGCACCCTCAGCCACAGGCTCTTACCTTGGCTGTGATTGAGTCTTTATTTTCTTGCAGGTTAGAAATGGCTTCGGAGATCCTCATGTGAATGGTCCCTATCACAGTGTCTACGTTATATGGTCCATCGATCCGATCAGCCACCACGACCAAGGAATCTAGTGCAATGAGACAGAGACAGCTCTCATCAGGCTCTGCACAAGCCAAGCCAAAGGTCACATTCGTGCCCGGCAGGACAACTGCTGGCCACAGCATGTGACACAGGCAAAGCCACCCTCAGTGGCACAGGGAGCAGAGGTCACTTGTCACAAATGGTGAAGGCAGTCTGTGCTCACACATGGTGACCAACATTTCCTGGGGTGCTGCACAAAGGAAAATGGGAAATGGTTGCAGAACTATTAGCACACAGCAGCCAGAACTGGTCCAAACTCCTCCCACTCAGTGCTTGCCTTCAGCAAAGCACTGCAGCCAGCAGAAAGTGGCAGAGTCAGGGTCATTAAGTGCTGAAGGTACTGGGTGTGAGCAGTAGCTTCTATGGCAGTGAAAGAGTGAGAAAAGGAGTCATTGTTTTCACCAGCACCTCTGGAAGGATAACACACAACCAGTCAATGCAATATCAGGCTATCAAAGCAGAGAAGTAGAGCATTAAACTGGCGAACAGGACAGGGAGTGACTGAGGGGTGTCTCTTGCTCTCAGCAGCTCTTATCTTGGAAAGTGCTGATGTCCACATGCTCCTGCCTGGCCTAGAAGCTCCTGCCTGGATGGCTGCTCTGGGACCGTGCTTGGCTTACAAAAGAAGTACCACCCTCTGCCTGCTGCCAGGGGTGATTCTCCACGCTCCAGCTGGGTCTGAAGTGAGTCAGTCATACACCTTCAGCACTTGGGGCACTGGGCAATGCCACTGCAAAGGATAGTTGACATCCTCAGTGCCCAGCAAGATCTGAAGAGGATCTCAGGGCAGGGCTCAAACTGGGTTTAGACATAAAAAATGGGATCTTAACAAGTTCTGGCTTTGCCAGTCAAAAACTGTTATTCTGAAGGTCACTGCTGCTGCCTCCATCTCCTACCACTTGTGCTTTAGTGGCCCAGAAAACAGGACACACTGAAAAGTTATCAACATTCAGAGACTTGAGTTATGCGTGACATTAGATGTATGTAGTGTGGTCTGCATCCCTCAGAGCGCACAAGAAACCTCCTGGCAGCATGAGGAATCTCTCAGAGCACTGGGGTGGGCTGTGCTCATATGGAACAGAAAGTGCTACATGTTCCTGTGGCCTCACCACACGGGTGACAACTAGTGTGATGATGGCTTTGTGTTGGTTCTTCTCTACACAAAGAAGGTCAAATCCCGGGGTCTAGGTTGGCTCTGAACCATTTGCAAGTGGAATACATCATTAGGAATGATTAATTCTTCTGTCCTGAATCCTGATACTTCACCACCCATCAGCCCACAAGGAGACTCACAGCAGATGGTGGGATGCTGCAGAAAAGCTTATTCAGCGTGAGTTTGTATTGCTGATATTATTCATGAGCAATGAAACCATCAGGTGAATTCTACTCTGCAGTACAACAGAGTGTCAGTAAAACATGTCCCTCAATCTGCACCATCCCCATGTGCATGTGTCACCTCTCTACTGCCTTAAACATCGACCCCAAATTTCCTTTGAGCTGGAGTCTAGCCAGCTGGGGTACAACCATAGACTCATAGAGTGGTTTGGGTTAGAAGGGATTATACAGTCCAAACCCCTGCCATGGACAGCGAAACTTCTCACCAGACCAGGTTGCCCAGAGCCCCACCCAGCCTGGCCTTGAACACTTCCAGGGATGGAACAGCCACAACCTCCCTGGGCCATGGACCACTGGCACTTCAAACCTGCTAGAGGTCAGCCTGTTGTCTGGGCAAGCCAGCAGGACTTGGGAAAGACCCCATGAGGTCTGTGTGAGGTCTGAGCAGAAGAATTAGTTTCACACAGGAGTGACTTAATAATGCACATCTCTGCTCCTGAGCCCACTTGCAAGAAGGTTCTCTTGGCTGTTATGTGACGGACGCTCAGATGCAGAGAGGTCTCAGAGAATGACTGAATTGGTCAAAGACCTGAGGGACAGCACAAACCCACAGAAGACACCTTCTCACAGAGTAAAAGAAAGTCTAGTTTGTGTTGAGTAAGGGCAAGTCAAATGACTCCACTCAAACCTCAGCTGGTCTGGAGCATAGACCATAAAGCACAGTTTGTTCAGGTCTGTGATACAGGATTTAACAACATGCAAAGTCAGTACCCCTGTAACAGGCACTGGGGAGGCTTCCCCTCCAGTACTGGGGGCTGTTCTGGGCCCCTCACTTCAAGAAAGAGATTGAGGGACTGGAGCAGGTCCAGAGGTGCAATGAGGCTGGGGAAGGGACTGGAGGTAAATGGTGAGGAGAGGGTGAGGGAGAGGCTGGGGGTGTTTAGCCTGAAGAAGAAGAGACTTGGGGGGACCTCCTCCCTCTCTACTACTCCCTGAAGGGAGGTGGTAGTCATATGGGAGTCAGGCTCTTCTCCTAGGCAACTAGTCCCAGGATAAGAGGGCTGGGCCTGAAGCTGCACCAGGGGAGGGTTAGGTTGGATGTTAGGAAGCCCTTTCTCATGGAAAGGGTGATCAGAGCCTGGAATGGACTGCCCAGAGCAGTGGTGGAGTCCCCATCTCTGGGGGTATTGAAGGTCAGACTGGCTGTGGCCCTTAGTGCCCTGATCTGGCACTAAGCGTGATGTTAGGTCCTGGGCTAGGCTGGATGAGCTCAGAGGGCTTTTCCAGCCTCAATAATTTTGTGACTCTGTGCAAGTCACATCTTGGAAACAACAGGCATTGATTTTCAGCACTTAAAAAAGATTTTGCTGGTTAGCTTGAGCAAGAACGGGAACAGGACCTGCAGCCTCCAAGTTGATGTGCTCCTTCCCTCCGGCCCAGTCCTGCACCAGCACTGCTTTCTAAAGCTGAACACGCCATGGATGGGGTCACGTTTTGTTGTGTTCTGGGAAATAACATGTCCTGCAATATCAAAGAGCTTTCAATTTGAATTTAACTTTGCAGCCACTCAGGTGTGGCTTTGTGGTGTCATCTCTGAGACTTTATTTTCTGGATGATTTTAGTTTGCAGAGGCAGCAATGGTGAGATAACAGACATTTAAATCAAAGGCTACACCCTCAAATTAGTGATAAATTATGTTTGAACCACTTACCATAAACTTAGCCCTTAATTTCACCTAATTTGACAAACTGAAACTCTGTGTTTAGTGCAACAAAATCCTATCCAGCTTGTAGAAGGGCTTGGAGAAGGGTGAAGGATGGAAAACACCAATGAACTGCTACTCTTGACTCTACATCTTGCTCTAGTCCCTGATGAAATTATGAGTTCTCTGGCACTAAAGTGCACATTTGGAAATGTAATTTGAAAGAAGATCTGGCCTCCCCCAGTCATTACTCTTTGACAGTGTCTCTTGGGGAAAAGGAAGCCAGAATAAACACAAAATACACCTGAAATTGTCGCCCTATCACTCAAGAAGACCTGTCCATTGACCTTTCAGGAGATGGGCAGGAGAGCAGTGACCAGTAACAGCTGGCTTGCTCTGGTCAGAACAGCCAAAGTGCTCTCAAAGTCCTGGTGTAAACCCCTGGGGAAGGGAATATTCCTCCTCCTCTTTTGCAGCAGCCTCCCAGGTTGCTTCCTCGGGGAGGACTTCAAATTAGCTGCTGTAAGTGGCCACTTGGTTAATGAGCCCTGGGTCAGTTTAAGTACCATTCCATCTCTGTTTTGCAATGTCCTCTGAGAGGCAGGGGACACTCTCTGAACCTCTGGTCTAAATGTACAGCCTGGCAGAGGAAGAGAAGCTGGCCAGGTGATGCTCTGTGGACACCAGGAGGAGTGAGAGCTTCACCAGTGCAAACAACCTCCAGTGACAGCCTGAAGACGGTGAGAAGATGTGTGCTGCAACCCAAAGACACCATTTTCTAAACACAGAGCCTCACTGGCTTTCAATCATGTCCTTCAGCTTCACAAGCTACTCCTCAGCCGTAGCTCACACTTAAAAATGAAGCCATGGGCATTGGAAAAACAGCCAAGTGATACCTGAGGCCTTCATAAAAGAAGAATCTCCTGCAGAAATGCTTGCTGGTGCTCTCCAGCCTGTGTTGCACAGGAGGTCAGAGCACACCACCACTGCGTAGTGCCTGGCTTCAAACTCAGTGCAATGGGACACCTCTGAACACACAGCCCACTGCAAAACATCCATCAGCTGAGCCTCGTGACAAAGCTACTTTAAATAACAGCAGTCTAGTTTGCCCACTCCTGACAACACCTGTCTCTTCCCCCTCCTCCTCTGTTTGTTTAAGACACCTCTTTGCATTCAGAAATGGAAACAGGATTCTGATCCTTTTGCTCTCCACCCATGGAAACAATTTATAGCTTCGACGAGGGGAAATGGCTTTAAGAAGAGCTTCAGATTAGATATTAGGAGAAAATTCTTAACAGTTGGGGTGCTGAGGCACTGAAACAGGCTTCCCGGGGAAGTTGTGGCTGCTCCATCCCTCGAAGTGTTCAAGGCCAGGCTGAATGGGGTACTGGGCAACCTGGCCTGGTGAGAGGTATTGCTACCCATGGCAGGGGGTTGGCACTGGATGATCCTTAAGGTCCCTTCCAACCTAAACCAGGGTGTGATTCTATCATTCACACCTCTAGACCAACTCCCAAGGAGGGGAGCAAGTGCTTCTCCTGTGCTCTCACAAGTGCTCTGGAGTGGAAGATGAGGCAGCTCTAACACTGTTCACATGTCAGAGTTTCCACACTTGGGAGAGAAGGAATAACAACTTGAATGCAAAGTGTGGGTAGTCCCAAATGAGCACTGGCAAGATGAAAACTCTTCCAGACCTCATTAGCCAGCACTGTCCTTGCTAATTGTATTAAAGCAAAACGTCTTGCAATAATTTCTAAACATCAGGTCATGGACAGAGAAGCTGCGGTGTAAAAGAGCTCCAACGTCCCTGTCTTTGCTCACCAAATGCTGCCTCACAGAGTCCAGAAAGTGCCCAAGAGGCAGCTGCACCATGACAGAGGAAAACTGTCTTACCCATCAGGTACTTCCACTCAGTGTTCAGGTCAGCTTGGTTGGCCAGGCAGCCCTTCATGACATTCAGGCAGTAGTTGTTACATGGCTTCACGCTGGACATGCCCCGGCAGTGTGGGCAGTACATCAGCTTCATGATGGCACGAGTGCACTCGTGGCCGAGAGATACCTGGGGGAGACAGAACAGAGTCAGGAAAAAACCCTGTATGTGGGCACCCCCCTTCCGGGAAGGTCTGGTGGCAGCTACGAGAGCCAGAGCTGTCCACTGGCTGCGTGTGACATGTGTGTCCCTGTAGCCTCTGCAGTCACAGCTGATGCTGTGTCCGTCTGCCAGGAGAGTTTGTTGTCACTACCTGGCAGATCACAGAATCCTAGAACATTAGGGATTGGAAGGGACCTCAAAAGATCATCTGGTCCAACCCCCCTGCCACAGCAGGATCACCTAGACCAAGTCACACAGGAACATATCCAGGCGGGTTTTAAACATCTCCAGAGAAGGAGATTGACAACTTCCCTGGGCAGCCTGTTCCAGGGCTCTGTCACCCTCCCCAGGAAGAAGATCCTTCTCACAGTTATGTGGAACGTCCGAATGTTCCAGCTCACACTCATTGCCCCTTGTCCTATCATTAGATGACACTGAGAAGAGCCTGGCTCCATCTTCCTGACACCTACCCTTCACATATTTATAGACATTAATGAGGTCACCCATCCGTCTCCTCCAAGCTGAAGACACCCAGCTCCCTCAGCCTTTCCTCATCACGTAGATCACAGAATCATAGAATCATCATGGCTGGAAAGGACCTCCAGGGTCATCGAGTCCAACCTTTTCTCCTAGTGTCTAACCGCTAGACCATATCCCTAAGCGCCGCATCCACTCGTTCCTTAAACACCACCACCTCCCTGGGCAATCCATTCTGGTATCTAATCACCCTCTCAGTAAAGAATTTCCTTCTAACATCCAATCTAAACCTCCCCTGATGCAACTTGAGGCCATTTCCCCTCGTCCTATCATCACTAATTGGAGAGAAGAGACCAACACCAGCCTTGCTACAACCTCCTTTAAGGTAGTTGTAGAGGGCAATAAGGTCCCCTCTCAGTCCCTTCATCATCTTTGTGGCCCTGCACTGGACTGTGTCCAGCAGTTCTGTGTCCTACTTGAACTGAGAGGCCCAAAACTGGACATAATACTCCAGATGTGGTCTCACCATGGCAGAGTAGAGGGGGAGGAGAACCTCTCTTGATCTGCTAAACACCCACTTTCACTCCAGGATGGCGTTGGCCCTCTTGGCCACAAGAGCACACTGCTGGCTCAAAGTCATCCTGCTGTCCACCAGGACCCGCAGGTCCCTTTCTCCTACACTGCTCTCCAACAGATCAGTCCCCAGTCTATACTGGTACTTGGGGTTGTTCTTGCCCAGATGCAAGACTCTACACTTACCCTTGTTATACTTCATTACACTTCTCCCTGCTCAATTCTCCAGCCTGTCCAGGTCTTGCTGAATGGCAGCACAGTCTGCAGGGGTGTTTGCGACACCACTGAGCTTTGTGTCATCAGCAAACTTGCTGAGAGTTCACTCTAATCCCTCATCCAAGTCATTCATGAATAGATTGAACAGGACTGGTCCCAGTACTGACCCTTGCAGAACTCAGCTAGATACAGGCCTCCGACTAGACTCTGTTCCATTGACCACTGCTCCCTGGCTTCTATCCTGCAGCCAGTTCATGATCCACCTCACATCCATCCAGTCCACGCTGCCTCAGTTTGGCTGCAAGGATGCTATGTAGGACTGTGTCAAACGCTTTGCTGAAGTCAATATAGACCACATCCACTGCTCTGCCATCATCTATCTAGCTGTTTATTCCCTCATAAAAGTCGTATCAGGTTGGTCAAGCGTGACTTCCCCTTGGTGAAGCCATGCTGACTGTCCCTAATGACCCTCTTGTCCTTGATGTGCCTAGACAAGAGATGTCCCACCACACACTACATCTCTGGACTCCCCAGGGGATGCACAGTGGGGGCCTGGACATGCATGCTGGCCTCTTTGGAAAGGAGGACAGTGTTGGGGAAAGACTGAAACACTTCCAAGATCTCGAGTAATTGAGAGTACTCGACATGGGAATTGACTGCTTTGCAAAAGTCACAAAAGTATCTGTGCCACCTTCAGTTAAACCATCCCAGTGCCATATGTACAGAGCCCAGACAGCAGCCTCTGAGCACCACAAAATCCCCCTGGACCATGAGCTACGGCATAGTCTCCCCTCCAAGTGCCACGGGCAAGGGGTATGTCACTAAGGGATAAAATCCAACTGAGCAGACCCTGTGGAGGTGCTGGCAGAGCTCAGCGCTCCCCCCCTTACTGCTGCAATGTCTCATCCTCTGTGGTCTTTCTCCACCTTTGCTCAGACCCATCTGTAGTGCCCTGCTAGTTCTTTTAAAGCCAATTACCTAACTAAGCAGAAGAGTCTCCATGCCAGTCACCCTCAGGACCAGATACCCCAACAGCCTAAAGGGGCAAAAGTGATGGAAGGAGCAGAGATGAAGCTGAGATGCTAAGAACTGTCCCAGCCTCTTTAATGCCTGTGAGAAGTACTTTGAACATGGCCTTTTGAGTTTCTTCTTAACCCAAACAGAGACTGCTGCCCCATCTGGGCACCGGGAACAAGCCCTGAGATGCTTGTGCATGCAAACGACACTCCACCACGGCGCAAGGGCTGAGCCAAGGCTCCCCAAGCACACCAAGGCTTTGCTCAGCCTCCCCAGCAAACCTGCCTCTGGTCTGGAACAAATCCCACAGACTGACAGCAGCCCAGCTGCTGTGCGGCTCTGCTGCCAGGAGATGGAGGCTTTGTCCTGCTTCACAGCTTCGAGAAGCTAGCCCAGGCACAACCATCTCCTGTCTCAGGGACCCGGGAGGGGAGGCAGCAAAGCAGTGGGACTGGCGAAAAGATGACTGGTTTATTTTTCATCTCGAGGTGTAAATCATCATGAATGAGTAGCTACTGGAAAGACAACAGGCAGGAGCTTGTTGAACACTAGATGAAGGCCTTCTGAATTGCAGCATTTACACAGAAACCAGGAGATGAAGCCAGGAAAGGAGCTGTGACCTCTTGTTCCCCAGAGCATTTGTGAACATGAATTACAGAACAATAGAATCATCAAGGTTGGAAAAGACCTGCAAGATCATCAAGTCCAACTGTCTGCCCTACAACCCTCAGCCACTAAACCAGCTCCTGAAACACCGTCTGACTGTTTTTTGAAGTCCTCCAGGGACGATGCCTGCAGCCCCTTCCTGGGAAGCCTGTGCCAAGGCCTCCCCACTCTTTCTGGGAAGAAGCTTTTCCTAAGATCCAGTCTGAACCTCCTCTAGAACAACCTGACCGCTTTTCCTCTGGTCCTATCGCTAGTCCCTAGGGAGAAGAGGCCAACCCCCGCCCCATTCCCTTCTGGTAGATGTAGAGAACAGTGAGGGCTGAATGGTCTAAGTCGGAAGGGATCATCTAGTTCCAACCACCCTGCCATCGGCAGGGACACTTCTCACTGGACTAGCTCTAACCAGAGCATGTAACCATGAGCAATCAGATCCTGAGCACAACCTTGTGTTTCACCAGTACGTCCCAATACTGCTTGTCCTGGCATATCCAGCCATGGCCATGGAGCACCGTAACTGAGAGAGCACAGACCAGGGCTGCAGCACCCCAGCAGCAGAGGCACAAACAAGTCCCATAGCCCTTAAACCTGGGCCTTCCCAAGATACTGGTGAGAACTGGGGAGCAGCCAGTGGGTTGCTGGCACCCACACACACCCTGGGCTGTGCTGGGCAGCCTTTTGGACTGCAGGGAGCTGAGCTGCTGTGGCTGGGAAGTGGCAGGAAAGCACTAGTAAAGCACTGCCTGCACTGGAAACACCCCTGGGACGGTGTGGGGTGGCAGAAAGGACAACTACCAGCAGCTATTTGGGACCCTGCCAGTGCCTGTGGGGACATGCAGGGGACACAGAGAGAGGCAGGTGACAGCTCTTGGCTCAGAAAAGCACCTGAACACACTAAGGTTTAAAATATGGTATAAACCCAGCAACCGTGCTGGATCCACTCAGGTCACCGCAGGGAGCCTGTACTTAAATCACAGTATCACAGTATCACAGTATTATCAAGGTTGGAAGAGACCTCATAGATCATCAAGTCCAACCTGTCACCACACAGCTCAAGGCTAGACCATGGCACCAAGTGCCACGTCCAATCCTGCCTTGAACAGCTCCAGAGTTGGCGACTCCACCACCTCCCTGGGCAGGCCATTCCAGTGGCCAATGACTCTCTCGGTGAAGAACTTTCTCCTCACCTCAAGCCTAAATTTCCCCTGGCGCAGCTTGAGGCTGTGTCCTCTTGTTCTGGTGCTGGCTGCCTGAGAGAAGAGAGCAACCTCCTCCTGGCCACAACCACCCCTCAGGTAGTTGTAGACAGCAATAAGGTCTCCCCTGAGCCTCCTCTTCTCAAGGCTAAACAATCCCAGCTCCCTCAGCCTCTCCTCATAGGGCTTGTGCTCAAGGCCCCTCACCAGCCT
>VXBP01001301.1:145513-233566 GCA_013400115.1 Rhinopomastus cyanomelas
AGTAAGGTTTATTCCTGAACCCATGTTGGCTGGACCTGAGCCCTTGGCCATCCCTCAGGTGTGCAGTTACCAGTTAAATGAAGCTTGTGACAGGCCCAGTGGGCATTTCAGCAGTATCTCTGCTGCAGAACGTATCCTGCTCCCCGCATTCATTTTTGTGCCTGTCTTTGTCTGACAAACCAGAAAGGATCTCCACAGCCTGAGCATGAGCCACCCATGAGCCATTGGGTAGGGCCACCTATGCCCTGAGCCGCACAGAGTGGCACCTCCTCCTTGGAGCCCACCTCCTCCACCTGGCCTTGGCAGGCCTGGTGAGTGTGTGCAGCTCCGGGGCTCCCTGTGGCGCAGACAGCTGCCTGCTGTCCTGCCATCCTGCTGCCCATCAACCTCTCCATGGCTGTCAGCCAGCCCAAACTGCCATGCCCAGCCACAGTGACCACATCTCACCTCAATGGCCACGGAGCAGCTCTCAGGGGCTGTTGCCACCTGCCCTGGGCAGTAGGTGCAGATAATAGTGCTCAAGGCTCAGCTTCTCAGGGTCTAGGGGTAGAAAAAGCTGCTCTGGCAGCTCGGCAAAGATGGCTACTGGATGCGGGAGAGACGCTGTGTGTGCTGCCAGTCTGTCACTCTCACACAGTGGCTTTGTCTCATCAAGGACAGAGCCACACTGCCACCAGCAAGGTGGCTCTCCTAACCCTGCTCCTCTGCCCCACAGCCTCGAGCAGGTGACACATCCACCACCAGCTGCTGCTCCACTGGCTCTGGCAGGTGCCAGGTGCTCAGCTTCACCTCCTGGCAGAGAGGATAGGGATTAATCCTTGCAGGTGCATAAGGCTGGGCTCCATGCTCCTTCCCCACATCTCACACCTCTCCTCTGGCAGCCTCATGTCTTTTTCACAGGCAGCCTGCAGGGTGAACCACAAACAGAGGGATGAGATGGCAGAAGAGGAATTTCAGAGTTTTCATCATGTTTTTCTTGGCCAGAGCTCAGTTCCTCATTGTTCCTCCCCAGACCAAGGCAGAGGAAAGTGAGGGCTTGGAGCTCCCAGAGCCCCTCCCAGCCCTGATCCTTAGGAGTCCTTCCCCTGTACAGACACAGCCACACAACCAGAAGAGCACGGCAGCTCTCTCTCCTGCCTGCTCGCCCCTAGGGGACAGTCAGCTCCAGCAGTGGCACTGGGGAGACTGAAGTCATGGGACCACACACCCATCCTTACTGGCAGCTCCTTCCACATAAACACCCCACAGTGACGGAGAAGCATCTTTTTCAGGCTGGCAAAGTCAGGACTGGTCTCCACCTGCACACTGAGACATCTTCCGTTCCTCATGCTTCTACTTTCACCCTTCAGTCTTTAAAAGGACTGCAAAGGTTCTGACCCAGCACCCTGCCCTACAGCCAGAAGATGCCAGCTAGGACCTCTGACAGATCTGCAGTAACTGGTGAATCAACAAGCACCACCCTCTCCTCACAGAATCACAGAATGATTGAGGCTGGAAAAGTCCTCAGCTCATCCAGCCCAGCCCAGGACCTAACACCACCACATCGGCCAGACCAAGGCACTAAGGGCCACAGCCAGTCTGTCCTTAAACACCTCCAGGGAAGGGGACTCCACCACTGCTCTGGGAAGTCTGCCCTCTTGTCCTGTTGCCAGTTGCCTGGCAGAAGAGCCTGATCCCCACCTGACTACCACCTCCCTTCAGGGAGCTGTAAAGAGGGAGAAGGTCCCCCTTGAGTCTCCTCCAGGCTAAACATCCCCAGCTCCCTCAGCCTCTCATCATCAGACTTTCCCTCCAGTCCCCTCACCAGCCTTCTTGTTCCTCTGGACCTGCTCCAGCCCCTCAATGTCTTTCTTGAAGGGCCCAGAACTGCCCCCAGTACTGGAGGGGAGGCCTCCCCAGTGCACAGTACAGGGGGAGAATTACATTCCTAGTCCTGCTGGCCTCATCACTGGTGGCCTGAAAGCAGGACCACACAAACTCCTGCAGACAGAGTGAAAGTTAACATCATTCCTTCATCTCTGAATGATGTGGCAGGGTATGAAGTCACTACATGACAGTAATTGATTTCTTTGTGTCCCATCATCCTGGCCCAGCCTGTGGCTGGTTCTCCTTTAATGAGGCATAGTTCCGCTCTAACTTTAGTGGCACCTATCATCTCTTCTTAACTCAGCAACCTAGAAATTGCATTAAGATGTCAAGAGAATATGCACAATTCGTTGAAGAAGCCACTTCTCAAGGAACTGAGAGATATGGCTCCTAGCCAGGGTGCTTCTCAGCCAGTTGGGGCGTATAAATAAACACACAAAACAAAGCTAAACCCAGCTTAAAAACACTTCATTCCTTCAACACTGCTCAGTTAAAATCCACACAGAATCACAGAACATCAGGGATTGGAAGAGACCTTGAAAAATCATCTAGTCCAATTCCCCAGCCACAGCAGGATCACCTAGACCAAGTCACACAGGAACATACCCAGGCGGGTTTTAAACACCTCCAGACAAGAGACTCCACAATACCCCTGGGCAGCCCCTTCCAGTGCTCTGTCACTCTCTCTGGGAAGAAGTTCCTTCTCACAGTTATGTGGAACGTCCGAATAGTCCAGCTTACACACATCACATATTTATAAACATTAATGGGATCACCCCTCCGTCTCCTTTTCTCCAAGCTAAAGAGACCCAGCTCCCTCAGTCTTTCTTCATCAGGGAGGTGTTCCAGTCTCTTCACCATCTTTGTGGCTCTGTGCTGGACCCCCTCCAGCAGTACCATGTCGTCCTTGAGCTGAAGGACCCAGAACTGGACACAATATTCTAGATGCGGTCTCACCAGAGAAGAGTAGAGGGGGTGAAGAACCTCTCTTGGTCTGCTAACCACCCCTGTTCTGATCCACTGCAGAGTGCCATTTGCCTTCTTGGCCACAAGAACACATTGCTGGCTTATGGTCACCCTCTGTGTTGATCCCAGTCACATCAGTGGATACAGGCCCTCACTGTTTGAGTTCAGTAATGGAGCAATACAGAAAAAATACTATCTTGTGCAATACACCCAGAGCAGGGCATAAATCGGTACTGAGCGACAAATCACTTCAATTAAAATGACTTTTCGGCCAGAGAGACAGTAGTTGACTGGAGCTGCAATGAGGTCATACGACGGGAACAGGTGGCTGCCTCACGAAAAGCCCCATTCCACCTACCATAATCACTGACATTTCAAGGAGGTTGTCATCAGCTATTATCCTGGGACTGTGGCTCAGAGCAAGAGCCAAGCGCTGTGCTTTTCCATGGCTACTTTGCAGCGCCTGACGTGCCCAGGCTTTGTTGACGGAGCCACCTGAGCAGATGTGAGCTGCTGGAGGCAAGTGTTTTGCCAGAGCAAAAGATCTTCACAGAGGAGCTTTTACTGTGTCTCAGATGGAGCTGAAGCTCACATGCAGGGTTGCGGAGCTTGGGGCATGGCCTCCCAACACCACTGCTGACATGGTGCTCATGGTGTGGCTCCTCAGTGCTGGTATGTGCCCATCTGCCAGCAGAGAATGGGCACGGAGGAGGTGACACCACAGAAAATGGAGAACACAGAATCGCCTGAACTAGAAAAGACCTTTAAGATCATTGAGTCCAATCATAAGGTTGGAACGGACCTCCAAAGGTCATCTAGTTCAACCCCACTGCAACAAGCAGGGATCAGATTGCCCAGAGCCCCATTCAGCCTGACCTTGAAAGGCAACAGGGATGGGGCCTCCATCACCTCTCTAGGCAGCCTGTTCCAGAGAGCCCCCACTCTCAGATTCAAGAACTTTCTCCTACTGTCCAGTTTAAATCTTCCCCTTTCCAGCTTAAAACAATGACATCTTGTCTCATCGCTCCATGCCCCACAGTTCTTCCCCAGACTTCTGACAGACCACTTTCAGGGACTGGAAGGTCACAGTAAGATCACCCTGAGTGTTCTTCTTTTCAGGCTGAACAATCCAAACTATCTCAGCCTGTCCCTGCAAGAGAGCTGCTCCACCTCCAACAAGCCCTTGACTAAACCACATCCTTCTGTACCACATCTACATGACTCTGAAATACTTCCAGGGATGGGGACTCCTGCAGGGATGAGGACTCTGTCACCTTCTTGTGGTGGACTTCTCAGCATTGGGAGTGGCACTGCTTCCCCTCATTTTTCCTCCTCCTGTGCAATGTTTAAATCAATTACACTAGAAGTGATGACTACTGCAAGCAGCATTGCTGAGAGGATGGGCTACAGGATTAACTGCTAACTGGGTTCCTTGCCACCCCAACCAATTCAGCAAACATTCAGCGTGAAAGGCTTCTAACAACAAAAAATCTCCTGTCCTGTGTTTTGAGGAGGCTCAGGGACAACAAGCAGTCACTGGCCCTCTCTTCCAGCACAGACACACCCAAGGAGAGCCATGGGACCCTTCACACCACCTAAACCAACCTTTCTGAAGCAGACACAGGGCAGTGAAACTACTTGTGGAAGGTGAAAGCAGCTCGAACAGGTGACACAGCCCTCTACAGACACTCGAGGGTCTGAGGACACCTGAGAACCCAAGCTTTTCGGGACACATAGAATGGGGTAGATTTTTCCAGAACACAGAAATAACACTTTCTGTCCTTCTTCCTTGCCTTCAAAGAACAAATCAAACCTGTGATTTACATGTTCCACCCAAGGCACCCACCTCTGCTTCACACACAGATTGCAAACCCAAGGGCCGTAGAACCATGGGCCACTTCTTGCTGACACTCATGATCACGTGCTCCTTCTTCCACTAAAGAACAGGGAATGATAGGTTGTGGGGCATGGTTTGAAGTTGGAAAAGGGTAGATTGAGGCTGGACATGAGGAAAAAGCCGTTTAATCTGAGGGTGGGGGATCCCAGAACAGGCTGCCCAGAGAGGTGGTGGAGGCCCCATCCCTGGAGACATTCAAGGTCTGGGCTTTGGGCAACCTGGTCTGGTGAGTGATGGCCCTGCTTGCTGCAAGGAGGGTTGGACTAGATGACCTCTAGAGGTCCCTTCCAACCCAGTACATTCTATGATTCTAAAGGCCCAGCCCAGGTCCTGTGTTGACTTTCCAAATGACACCCACTGCTTTGTAGACCTGTCTTTAGCATAAGGTTTGGAGGAAGCCACAAGGGATGAAAAAAAGGGATGTAAAATTCCTCTCAGTCCAACCTACAGTCTCTCTGAATGTACAGTGGTGGAAGGTTTTTCCCCTTGTGAACTGGGCTCTTCTTTGACAGGTCACAACAGAGAGATGCAGAGAAGATCCATGTTTTTTGCCAATACCCTAATGCCTACTGCTTGGAAAACACTTAAGAGCCTTCAGAACTCCCTGAGTCGTATCAGACCACAGACAGGACCATGAGAGTTTTCACACCCTCCTCACTCCAAAACTTTATCCAAGCCAATTAGTTCCAGAAAACGTGGCTGGAAAGGCTGAACTGTGGGATGCAGAGAGGAAGGTCCTGGGAACAGTGACCAAAGAGCACCAGAGCTGCTGCAAGCTCTGAACATCATGTCCAGGAGTTACAGGATCTTTCTGATGTAGCAATGATCCTCCCTCCTCCTCACAGCTTTCTCAGCACTGGAGAGAGGTTGAGCTTTAGGAAGCCATAAGCCCCTGGAAAACTGCTGTAACAGTGGCTGACACAGCTGCAAGGGATGAGTCCCTCTCTGCTCCCCCTGTGGCCACACTGCCAGGCTCTTCCTGCATCCAGCTCCTTTGGCACACAGAACCTGCATCTAGGCTGCAGATGATGCTTTTGAAGTGCTGGCTTCAAACAAGGGGGAAAAAAAAAGAAAAAAAACCCCCAAGCCCATCGCCAGATCCTTCCTCCTTTTGAAGCCTGGTTTAAAAGCCAATGAGAACCTGTAGCCTAACTGCAGTGTGATGGGACGCCTCAGCCTTCAGAGGCCTTTAAGTACAACTTAAAGGCATTTAACACCAATAAAATAAACTGAGCTCTTGCTGGCATTTTCCTACCCTCCCTCTCCCTGTGCACATTCACGCCCAGGCTGCTGTGAGCCATCTGCACCTCCTGTGTCCCAGGGGGAGCAGGGTGAGGTACAAAGGAGGGAGTGATCTGGGGTAGGGGGTGGAAAAATAGGCTGCTGCGGTGCTGTCAGCCTTGCTGGGGTGTCCCTGCTGTGCTACTGCTCTCCCAGCCCCTTTCCAGCTCTGTCCCTCAAGGAGCAGTGCAGACCCAAGGTGGGCACCAGGACCTGTAGCACCCTGCCATGGCTTTGGGATGGTAATGCAGGGATGGTTTGGGTGGACACAAACCACCTCCAGATATGTCAGGTACACGCCACAGTGTGTCTGCACCAACTGTCGAGCGCATTTTTCCAGAGAGAAGGACTCCCTGTCTGAATGCCTGTTCTAACCTTCAGGAGCACCAAGGATAAGGTAGAGTCCCAAAACAAAGGAAGCTTTAAAGCCAGAGCAGGCAGCTTCCCAGAGACAGGGCCACATGCTGCACAGCTAGAGGAGGAGAGAACCTATGGCTGGAGACCTCCACAAGCCATGGAGCTGAACACAGCTACACAGTGGCTGCTGCAGCCGAGGTGTTTGTATGTCCCTCACTCACTTTCTTGTGTCTATTTTACAGGGAAATAGGTAGAAATAAGGGAAGTTTTTCCTGACAGCTGACAGTGAAAAACCCATTCAGGGTTAGTGCTAAAGAGAAAACAGGTCAGCTCTTCCATGCACAGGTCAAGCTGTGAACACTGGAAAACACAAATGGGTGTCCAAAGTCACCCCAATCACCCCAAACCCCTCTGCTGTAGTTGTGCAGTTTGGATACAGTTGTCAGGATGAAGAACAGCATCTACAAAAAAGGGCTGAGCAGGGGAGCAGATGTAAGGGAGTGGAGCATCTCCCTGATGAGGCTGAGGGAGCTGAGTCTCTTCAGCTGGGAGGAGACTGAGGGGTGACCTCATTCACATTTATAAATTACTCTACTGAGTCCGCTGTCAGACCCACCACTAAACCGCATTCCCTAACACCACACCTATGTGGCTTTTGAACATGTCCAGTGATGGCGACTCAGCCACCTCCCTAGGCAGCCTGTTCCAAGGCCTGATGGCCCTTTCAGTGAAAAAATTTCTCCTAATATCCATCTAAACTTCCCTTGGTGCAGCTTAGGGCTGGTCTTTCTTGTTCTGTCACCAGTTACCTCTGTATCTCCATGTGTTCAAGTGTGGCTGCTCCATGCACTGGGCTGTCAGCAACCCACTTCCCCGCAGCTGCAGGTGATCCCGGCCCTCGCTGGTGCTCTCCCCACCACACAGGCAGCAGCTGCCTGGTCCACATTTATTGCAACCCTGCTGTAATTAGCACCTTGACTACGTGTGCTAAATGAGCCAAGCTTCCCCATCTCTCTGAATCAAACTCACAAAGAGACAGCTGTGGGGAGGACAGAAATATGCATCCTCCAAGGTCTAATGAGTGGCATAATCGCTCCAGTCATTGTTTTGCGCTTTCTTTCTACAAACACACAGCCGCGACTCCTTGGAGCACAGGGAGTTCTAAGCCTCACAGAGCCCATTGCTCCAGATACACAGAGTATGCTTCTAGCCCCTTGTCAGAGGTCAGAATGTGAGTGGGGCGCAGGCAGTGGCTCCACTGATCGGGGTAGAGCACAGACGACCCCATAGTTTGGTCACCCTCTTGCTTTCACCTTGTTGTATTCAGCTCAGCACAGGGCAAGGGACATAGTGGATGGAGGCTGATGCCAAATCCGTGTCCTTCGTGCTCCAGCAAGCCAGAGCTGCTGTTAAGCCTAGGGCCAGACACACTGCCTGGGCACATCCCTGCCAGCCCAGCAGATGCAGAAAAAGCCCAAAACCACAATAAAAAATGAAGGCTGGGGTTAACCCAGCCAAACTGGGGCAGCAGAATGTGGGGCAGCAGAGAGTGGAGCCCACCTCATCTCCACAGCCAGCGGAGTGAGGGCATGTTCTGGGGGCCAGACCCCCTGTGAACCAGGAGGAGCTCAAACTTTGGATTCCTGTCTAGTTCCTAACTGCCTTTGAGTATCAATGATGAAGATTCATGTGGACAGACAGGCTGCTGTCAGGCTCCTCTCCCTGTAGAAGAAAACGCTGCAAGCCACCACCTGCCTATTCAGTGTTGTCTTCATTTGACACAGTTATTTCCAGCTGGTCCAATTTCCCATCCTTTAAAAACAAGATCAAATTGACTTTTAACCACCGGGTAAATATGGGAGAGATATATCTGCCTGCCTGCATTCTTTCTATTCTATTTGGAACACCTATGGGGTTTATATCCCCAAAGGGTTGTGATTTAAACATAATAACGGATAGAAATCCTGGAAAGTAAGACATGAAACGCATATGGACATGGCCAAAGCTGCAGCTGGGGTTGACTGTCCATACAAACTCCAGCATCACTGCAAAAATCCCTCCCTAGCTTTGTGTGCAGCAGTGCTGGAAAGGAGCAGTGGGCTGTAAGGGGTGTGGGTGGGTGGCAGGAGCTTCTTTACTAAGTTCATAGAATCATAGAATCACTCAGGTAGGAAAAGCCCTCTAAGACCATCGGGTCCAACCACTAACCCAACTTCCCATCTCACTGTTAAACCCTGTCCCTGAGCTCTAGATCTCCATGACTGTGAAGCATGTCCAGGCATGGTGATTCAATCCCCTTCCTGGGCAGCCTGTTCAAAGGCCTGGTGGCCCTTTCCAGGGAGAATTTTTCCTCATATCCAACCTAAACTTCCCCTGGAGCACTCTGAGGCCATTTCCTCTTGTCCTATCACTTGTTACTTGAGAGAACAGAACAACTCCACCTCTACATATGGGACAGGAGTTCACTGCACTTGAGCTGTTTTAGTACAGATTTTGTAAGTGTGTGAGGAAGATAAAATGAAGTGTTCTTCATTTTATCCATCCTATTTAATCCAAAAAGCTACTGGAAGTTGAAGGACAGAAGTCACCTATGTCCTTCCAAGCTATGGGAAAACATTGGATATGGGAAATGAGTGCCATCTTAAAGGACCCAAGGACCAGGAATGACCATACTGTCTTCGTTATATTATTGACTTGAAAGAAATGTGAAGCATGTTTAGGTAAACAGTATTTTCCATATGTGTCCAACACATTCACTTTGCCATGAAAAACATTCACAAAAATTCTATATTTGGGCTTTTTAAATTGGAATTCAGTTCCCATCCAAAGGCAGCTTGACCCACCATGTGTTAACAGCTTACTAGATGATCTTTCAAGGTCCCTTCCAACCCCAAACTTTCTGGGATTCCGTGATTCTGGGAAATAGGAAAGCTGCCATTTAATTTTGACTAACATAAAAGTTTATAAAATAAGCGGTATTGCTCAAAGAAAAATGTTCTGGTAGAGCAGAACCACTGGCAAAATGATTTAGTGAACAAGTTTATCATTAGTAGAGAAAATCATCACATTTTCTTTCAAGCTTGGAAGAGAATCAGCCTTCAGAACATCTACTGTGGAAATGCAAGTGACTATCAGAGTTGATTATTGAAGTGCATGGGCTCTTGCTTACATAACTGGTGTTGCCTCACACCAATCCCCACCACCATGGGGAAACTTCAAATCAGGAGCAAGAAGCAACAAAGATCTGGCAAAGGCAAGATTCTCCTAAGAAGTCACTTTCTGACTGATGTGCAAAATGAATTTGAAGTCACCTCCTCTCCCTGTCTTTGGAAACGGAATACAAATTCCATACTTCTTGCTGCCCCAACAACCCCACCTGCATGTGGCACATGGAGAACCCTGAACCTGCACATCCATCCCCAGCCCTGCTGCTCCACCCAGGCTGCAGAGAGCCATCCCAGCCCCGCATGTGCCCTGAAGACCCCCAGTCCCCTTCCCACAGCTGCTGTGCAGACAGCAGCATTTCCACCACTATCAGTGTGGGGGTCAGGCTGGTGGCAGGAACTGCGGCATGAAAAGCTTTAGATCTTGGTGTCAGAGTCTGCAGCCTGTCAGGGTGACTTTGCCTGAGAAGCCGTGATGGTAGTAAAGATGAAAAATGGTTGTGCCATTTTCTCCCTGGCTGCCCTTAAACTGAGGTCCAGTGCTTGGGTCACAACGACCCCTGCAATGCTGCAGGCTTGGGGAAGAGTGGCTGGAAAGCTGCCCAGTGGAAAGAGGTTCAGAGGTGTTAGACAACAGCTGCTATATAGGAGCTGGCATATGCCCAGGTTGCCAAGAAGAGCATCTTGGCTTGTGTTAGAAATTGTTTGGCTAGCAGGACTAGGGCAATGGTGGGTGTTCTGGTGAGGCTGCACCTTGAGTCCAGGGCTCAGTCCTGGACCCCTCACTACAAGAAGGACCCTGAGGTGCTAGAGTGTGTCCAGAAAAGGGCAATGAAGCTGGAGAAGGGACTAGAGCACAAGTCTTCTGAGAAGCAGCTCCAAAGCAACACAACAAGAGGAAACAGCCTCAAGCTATGACAGGGAAGGTTTAGGTTGGACATGAGGAAACATTTCTTCCCCAAAAGGGTTGTCAAGCCTGGACATGGTTTAGTGTTAACCTGCCAGTGCTGAGCTAATGATCGAACTCACCAATTTTCAAGCTATTTTCCAACCTAATCGATTCTATGACTCTGTGATTTGCTCCCACAACACTGCTCCTGTTTCCATCCCTTTGTCACCAGTCACCAGCCAAGGGCTGCCTGAAGCAATGGATTCCTATGAGTCTGGGTAGCTGCAGATGAGGGAAGAAACACCCTTGGGCACAGTGGAGAGGCAGCAAGGATTAAAGAAATTCCATGAAATCCCCACCCTTAGCTTAGTCAGGGCTGGCTCGTCCCATTTTAAGATATCCAGAAAAACTTGAACAGCACCTGCCCTCTTCTGGAATGCCCAGTAAGGCCAGCTCTGTGTGAGGACCTGAAACAGGAGTAGGACACAAGATACACTTGAGCTGCAAGTGTCTGGGAAGTAGAAACCAGGAGGGGTTTAATAGAAATCAGTAGCTTTTCTGGGATTGGAAAATAAATAAAACCCGAGGTAATCTAATGTTTCTGAATGCCAAAGCTAGGTAATTTATTGCTAGGTGTCCATTGAAATGGGCTTCCTCAGGCAGAACACTCGCCACTGCTCTGTACCCAGTATCAGCTGCCAGAGATATTTTTAAAGACAGCTGCTACCAGCTGACAGCAAAGCTGAACCCAAGCCTCTGATCTTAATCAAAGTCTTATTTGCTCTCTCGTAATGTCATTTGGTATAAAGCAACATGAAACATCACTGAAGCCAAAGCACCAGTTGCAGACTGAATTCAGCACCTCACATCTGCTTGGAACTTGTGTAAAGGCAAGGAGATGGAAAGGAGGAGAAGCAGGGCAGCTATTTCAGACACAGCTGAGGGCTAATAAGGCATCCACAAAGTGCATTTCTCACCCCAACATTCCTCTCTGTCTTGCCTAAAGTACTAAAGCCATTCCTGAAGACAACAGGGCCATTCTGGCATCTGTTCGAGAATCAGCTCTCAGGGAGGCTTTGATGAGGTTCATCACCAGCTCATGCAGATTGCTACAACAGCAACCCACTGGGTTAACTGCAACCCCAGGGAGGGCTCTGTGAGAGACAGGAATGGTTGAGACCCTCCTGGAAGACCGTCTGTCCAGGAGTAATGGGTTGCGAGGAGGCAAAAGCAAGAGGAGGATCTGTGCCTAGTCATGTAGCCCACATCCCCTTTGATAACCATTGCCAAGAGAAGGAGGAGAATTCAGACAGGGGGGACCAGAATCAAAATCCAGTGGGTCAGAAGGTGGGGAAGAAATACAAGGCATGTCGATACCTCAAGGCCTTCCCTGTTGCCGATGCCATGACTGCAGTTGCCCAGACAGCCTGCTGTCTGCCACTAGACTTGGCTACAGGCAGAACCACACACACCAAGCTGGAAATCTATGCCACGCAGAGGATTTATGAAAAATATTTTACTTTGGCCCCCCTGAAATCACATCATTCTCCTCTTTTCTCTCTCTTAAGTGTAAGGAAAGCATGATGCTAATGAGATGTGCACAGGTTTTTTGGGCAGCTGAGCAGCTGTATAGTCCCACCTTGATAAATGGAAGCCTTTGTCATTGTTATCACATCAATGTTTCTTCAATCAACTGCATCCAACAGTACCATCCTCTGCTGTGCCTTACCACATGTTAGCATCCCAAGGATTTACTTGCAATTCCATATTTGAACTCTCACGCTTGAATCACACCATGGTTCTCACCTGTAGGTTGCCACCTCCACACAGCAGTCACTTTTTTTCAGTATGGATATTCTCCTCACTACCTGTGCGAAAAACCTGAATATTTTGTTTCAGGACAATCACCTTCACGTGGCTCTGAAAGCTGCAGTGAAGACTACAGACAATTTCCTTCCTCCTGTGCCCCCAGATCAGTCCTGCTCATTTACATTTACGTAGCACCTTCCCTCTCTGGAGAAAGTACTTTAGAAACCCTCTCTCTGCAGCTCCAGCAATGTACACAAACAGACACAGCAATCCCATCGACAACCCCTGAAACATGTCTCTCAGCACGTATCCCCAGCACACTTGTGGCCAGCGAGCTCTGCACATCCTGTATCACATTGCCATCAAGGAGAAAAATAAAGTGGTGTGATTTAGGGACATGCCACTTCCCTTTCAGGGAAGCGTGAAGAAGCCAGACAAGCAACAGCAGGGCTTTGCCATCCGCACGACTAACATTCGTCGTGTGCTGCTGCACAGGTTAAAATGAGGAAAAACTCATGATGGGGTGAGTTGTACCTCACTGTGCTATCAGTGCCTGAAGAAGCCCAGGCTTGCTGCTCCCTTCCACTAGTGGGCCACCCTCAAGCAGTTTGTTTGACAAAACTTGAAAATGCCTTCTTAATTTGCAATGAAACCTTAAGGGGAAATAACTCTCTCACCAAGAGCAGCAGTTGACTGGTTCTTGCCAATCTGAGGATGGAAGAGAAGAAAGAACCTCCACATACCTGAGACACCTTTTTGACTACATCGCTGCCCACAAGAAAGCCCTGTGCATAGGAGCGTGCCACAATAAAGGCTCGGGTCGTTTTCACCTTGAGGTCCCTAGGAACCTCCCCAAAGGGTTTGTGCTGCTCCGCATGTTTCACCATGCAGTCCAGGTACTCGTCTGTGATGTGGTACTGGGGATTCATCAACTTGAAGAGCCGCTCCAGCAAGCGTGTCCAGAACTCATTGAGGGCTTCTTCCAAGTTGATGTTGGAGCCCCGGTAATAACGGCGCAGCTCGCTGTACAAGTCCTTGAACACTTTCATGTTTTGAGTGTACAATTCTCCGTACAGGCTCGGGAAAGCATCATAAAGGGCTTTTTCTGACTTGTTTAACAAATCCTGGAAATAACCTGAAAAGAAAAGAGAAAGGAGAAGGTGATGCGTCAGTTAGACAAGCGGGAGTCCCTGGGGCTATGCTGTTTGGGAGCACAACTGAATGGTCTGAGAAAAGAGAAGGGACCTAACAATGCTCTTCCCTCCAACCAACCTTACCAACCTCTCAGTCTTGAACCTTAGCTGGTAAGAATGAAAGAGAAATCCCCAATGAATGTTCGTCTGGGCCTCTTCTAGCAGTCTCACCTGGAACTGAAACTGTGGCTCTGAGCATATGAGGTGCTACAGCGTTACTCACAGGTTTTCTCTACCTGAATCAAAACGCCTTCTGGCACAGAAGATGATTAAACGTCACTACAAAAAGTTTTAGACACACAAGGACACCTGGATGCTGCTCAGGCCATGAAGGTCTATCCTGTGTTCGAGTTACACTGATGTATCAATATTAGCCTCCACACCAGAACAAAGGAAGATAAAGGTTTCATCATGAAGATAATCCAAAGTCTTCCACTGAGTCCTACAAAAGGCTGGAATTCCTCCAACATTGCCTGCTCTTACCACCACACCAATGTGCCCTGGGGCTCTGGGGGAGACTGCAACATCTTCAATTCAAAGAGAGACCATCCCCCAGACTCCTTTCCTGGACAGCTGCCATTCCTATCTGAGGCACTGATAGTTTGGGGAAGACAGCAGGACTTCATAGAATGTCTTTCTTTAGAAGGGAGCTTAAAGATTATCTAGTTCCAGGCCCACTGCCATATGCAGAGACACCTCCAACCAGACTGGCTTGCCCAGAGCCCTATCAAACCTGGCTTTGAACACTACCAGGGAAGTGACATCCACAACTTCCATCACCGTTTAAATCAGTGCAAAGAAAAATAACTGAATCATTTTCATTTCAATTAGACTTCTCGATTTTTTGGGTTTTTTGGAAGCAAACCTGATGATAGCATTCTTTAAAACACTTTTTGTGTGGAGCATTATATATGAAAAGCTGAGTTGGAGGGAAACCATTATTCAACTCAAATCAAACAGCGTGCATGTAGGGATATAAATTAACTCCACCCTGCTGGGCATATCAGAAAAGAAAGGAAAGCTTCTGCAAAACACATACTGCATGTGCAAAGCTGCACCGAACACAGTATTTTTTGAGGGAACAGCACTGACTACAATTAGTAAAACTCATTTCCAGTAGACTTTTGTTTATATTCACAGACTGTAAGGTCCATACGAGCCTTCCTTCACTAATAATCGCTCGTTGGCTTCAGAGATTTGAAGGCAGCTAAAACTCAACAAGATGACTCTCTGCACCTGCACCGCAGGCTCACAGAACTGAAACATCATGCAGTTTCAAGATTGAACCAAGTATCTGTTTCGTCCAATCACAAACACATTCTGCTCAACAGTTCACAATTTGATCAAAAGCTTTGAAAAGACTGGGAGTCCCTATCCCTGGAAGCGTTTAAGGACAGATGGCTTTGCCACTTAGTGCCATGGCCTAGCTGATGTCGTGGAGCAAGGTCACAGTCTGGGCCTGATGAGCTTAAATGTCTTTTTGAGCGTCAATAACAACAGTAATAACAATAATTCCATTGCGGTTTTTGCAATGTTTTTGCAAGGGAAAGAAGATCTTGCAGATGGTTCTTGTGTCCTGAAAGTGATTCTGACAGCAGCAGTTGTTTAAAGGGCAGGGTTAGGTTGGATGTTAGGAAGCCCTTCCTCACAGAAAGGGTGATCAGACACTGGAACGGACTGCCCAGAGCAGTGGTGGAGTCTCCATCCCTGGAGGCATTTAAGGACAGATTGGCTGTGGCCCTTAGTGCCCTGGTGTGGCCGTTGTGGTGATGTTGGGTCCTGGGCTGGGCTGGATGAGCTCAAAGGGCTTTTCCAGCCTCAATAATTCTGTGATTCTGTGAAAAGATTGAGAACAAACCAGGTCTGAGCAAAAGTTTTGTTTGTCCACTTTCGCAGGAAATAAAAATACATGATCTATAATATTGAATACAACCTCTGGCTTTGAAGTGTTGGTAGTTTGTATTTCCAAAGATTTGCACAGGGGATGCTCTGCAGCATCTTCTGAAGGGGCTCAGGTGCCAAGCAGACAAGTGCCAGGCAGACCATTCATCCTGGCAGGACAGTTTTTCTGGTCTGACTAATGTGGCTTCGTTTTTCTGTCCCAACAGCCATCCTGCCTGTATGAGGAACAGAAATGGCATTAACCTACAACAGACCCGAAATACAAAGTCTCTCTGATGCTGCTGAGACACCCAGAAGGTGCCCGGTATCTTAGTGCATCACTCCAAGTGCTGCCTGTTACCGCTAACCATCTAATTAAACCGAGTTCGAACTCTCCTTCTTGTGTAATCAGTGTTCCTCGCTGTGTGACAAGCAATGCCGACAGAATAAATTGCTCAGCAATCCAAGTGCGATGTAGCTTGGAAGTCAACAGCAGCAGGAGGAAAACACCATCAAACGCAGACTGATTTGTCAGTTCACGGTAAGAGGACACTCTTTGTGTTGCTACAGGAAAAACGAGATGGATATAGCCCTGTCCAAACATTAGGAGCTGCTCTCAAAAAAGTCCAAGCTAATTAAGAGCTAATGCAATGTTACTTCTCGCCTAAGTGAGAGAACACAATTACAACCAGCTCGTTTGTGGCTGGTTCTCGGAACGTTATCCTAGATTTTACACACTGGGAAGAAAGTATATCTACAGTATCTGGTGAAAATTAATTAGCAATTAAGTCTAAACATGCTTGTGATAAATGGCTGACCTGGCAGGGAATTTCAATCTCTATTTTGCAGCACTATGAAGTGCCATGAGAGATGTGCAGAAGGCTGTGCTGGGTGCTGTGGCCCTTGGCATGAGTTCAGCAAGCACTGCATGTACACTGAGCACTAACGTGTCCCATTAACCCTCTGTCTTCTCCTCATCACTCCCTGCCTACTAACACCCAACTTTTTACTCATTTAGACATATTTAGATTAAGAATGTGTTTTTCTCTACATAACACAACTCAGTTTGGATACCTGTCCTTGATTTCAGGTTGAAGCAGTTATTTATAGTACGAGAAGCACCCCATCATCTGCAGCTATGGTGGGTGGGGGGCCTGTAGGTAACGTGCGTGGTTGGAAGTCTCCATGATACAGTTGTCCCTCTGTTTCTGTAGGAAGTTAAAAACAACCACCCAGTGGGTCCATTTGAGTTTATTAACTCTCACCTGGTCCACCAGTGCTGGGTCTACCGTGGCTCCCAAAGGATGATTTGAGTGCTTAGCTCGGGTAGGGCACAAACACATGCAAGCAGTTTCATCCAGGTCCCATCCTGGACATATCACCAAGGCCTGACACTGCATTCTGCAAGCCAGCAGCAACAAGATCAACCTAGGTCTGCATTAATGCATGGCACCATGCGGCTTCACTAGCTTTGCGAATGGCAGGGACCAGGAGAAAGGGGTCATGAGGAGCCAGTACTGGAGTCCTGGCTGCAGGAGTCACCACTGTGCTGCCAGCCCTGGGAGCAGGCACACAAAGAGCTGAGGTGGCTCTGAAGAGCATGAACTTCCCTCTGAAATGGCTCATTTGTTTGCACTCTGAGTCACAAGAAAGTAGGTAATGTCACTTCTGGAGCCAGGTTCTCCGCTCCTGCCAGCCTCAGAAACTTGGCAATGGAGACAGACTAGCCAGAGACACCTTCTTGAGAGTCACCTGCTAAATCCATGACTGGGCATGTCCTTTGTCAACAAGTCTTCTCAAAGAACCACTAAGTGGTTGAGTCCTTCCTTGTCACTGCTGAACAGCCAAGGGCTTCACAACACTGCAAAGCCCAGGAGGTGATTTTCTAACGCCAGTAGTGCAGACAACTCAGACTCAATGTACCCTGGCACAGCTCCTCAGCCAAGCCTGTCCCTACATAAAACATCCCCTTTCACACTCCTGCTGTGAAAGTACTCAGCAGAAAAAGCAATGAAATGGGAGTCTGGGTGTTTTTTAATAATAATAATTATTATTGCCTCTCACTTCCAGGCTCAGAAACAAAACAACTGGCTTTGCTCAAATGGAATTGGCCTTTTGGCAAAGGTCTGAGAAGCATCTGCCTCAAACGCAAGAGTGCCAGAAAGTTATGAGTGAAGGAAGAAGTTTCTACAACCAAGACAATTCTGCAATCTTGGCTGTTGTTCCTCTTGCTGTCGTGGTGACAAAAACTTCTGAGAGAGCTGAAGTTTTCAACTGGAATCTCTTAATCTTTGCAAGAGAGATGGCAAAACCCCACCCATGCCCCTGTTTCACGGCTTCCCAGTGTTCACAGCTCATATTTTCACAGTTTCCACATTTTCACAGCTCTGGATTCAAATTGGGAAGCTGTGAACAGCAAGGCAAGGACTGGCAGTTTCTCTCTGAAGATGGGAAGTTCTGAGTTCCCTCTTCCTCACACTCCTCTGGCACCAAGGACTTAATCCAAGCTCTTTGATACCATTTGATCACTCAATATCTGGACACACTTTGGGTTCTCCAACTAATACACTGATGGGATGTGAATGGATATAGAAGAGAATGAAGACCATCCAAATGCTCTTTGGGCATGCAGCAGATCAGGCTTTCCTCAAAATCCATCACATTTTAGAGTCATATTAGAAAAAAACCAGGAAAAGAATTGGAAAGAGGTGACAGAATTACTTTTGACCTGAATATTATTAAAGCCTGAGGCAGAAAACTGCAGTACAAGTCTTGAGCACAATGTGGAGGAGCAGTACAGATTGGAGAGGATGAGGGAGGAAACACATTGCTCAGCTGATGCCATTCATTCCACAGTTAGACTGTAAGAAGACATCTGCTCCTAAAGGCAGATTTAGCTTGGATTGTTTGTTTTGGTGAAGACTCTAAGCAACACCTCTACTACACGTGGAAGTAAGTATTCAGAGGAGAGGAAAGGCATCAGGGTGCAGAGCTCCATGAGGAAAGAACCTCATGGCACATGGTATTTACAACCCTTCACTTTCCCTTGGGGAAGCAGATGCAGCACCCAGGACTCTGCTCTGCCTCCACCTGCCAGCTCCAAGCTCTCTCCTACTTCTTCCCTTCTGAAGACACAAGCAGACTGCTCTACCGCAGGACAGCAGCACTCAATTTTGCTTATGTTTTCAAAAAGCCCTGAGTAGTTCCTGCAGGAACTCCTAATGACCTCTACTGCAACCAGGGCTCCTCAGCTACCAAAGTACTACAGAAGTTTTACTGCACTAGGGTGAGATGAAAACTCTCCTGCTGGTTGGACAGCTTTGCATGGAGAGCCATAAACTGCCAGGGCACATGGAGGTGGAACAAAAACATGAGGAGGAAGAAATACCAAATACTGTATTGTGATTTATCAGGTCTGAGCAAGAACATGAGCCTGTGGTGGAGCTCTGGAAGGAGGCCGAGTGAAATACATTTACCATTAGCATCCCTGTGGTGTTTCAAGAAGATGGAATTAAGAACAGGAGAGAAAACTAAGCTTGACTCTGTGGTATCCTGAACACCAGTAAAAGCCGGAGAAGAAGACACAGCATGGGGACATGTACTGGATCTTGGTGATGGGACAGGAGTGTCCTCTCAGTGAATTTGCTGAGGACATGAAGCTGGGAGTGTTGGATGATTCACCTGAAGGCTGTGCAGTCATTCAATGAGATTTGGACCGTCTGGAGAGCTGGGTAAAGAAGAACCTAATGAAGTTCATCAAGAGCCAGTGCAGAGTCCTGCACCTGGGAAGGAACAACACAATGCACCAGTACAGGTAAGGAGGTGATCTCCTGGAGAGCAGCTCTGTGGAGAAGGACCTTGGCAGTCCTGGTGGACAACAAGTTCTCCATGTGACAGCCATGTGCCCCTGTGGCCAAGAAGGCCAATGGTGTACTAAGGTGCATTAAGAAGAGTGTGTCCAGCAGGCCTAGGAAGGTTCTCCTCCCCTCTACTCTGCTCTATTGAGACCTCACCGGGAACATTGTGTCTGGTTCTGGTCTATGCAGTTCAAGAGGGACACAGATCTACTGGAGAGAGTCCAGTGGAGGGCTTTGAGAATGATGAAGGGACTGGAACACTTGTCTTACAAGAAAAGACTGAGAGATCTGGGGTTTTTTAGCCTACATAAGAGAAGACTGAGAGGGGATCTCATTAATGTCTATAAATCCATGAAGGCTGGGTGTCAAGAAGGCAGGGACAACCTCTTTTCACTTGTGCCCTGCGACAGGACAAGGGGCAATGGATTCCAGCTGGAGCATAGGATGTTCCACCTCAACATGAGGAAGAACTTCTTTACTGTAAGGGTTACAGAACACTGGAACCGGCTGCCCAGAGAGGTTGTGGAGTCTCCTTCTCTGGATACTTCCAAGACTCTTCTGGATGCATTTCAGAGTGATCTGCCCTAGTTTTGGTCCTGCTCTGGCAGGGGGGTTGGACTTGATGGTACCTGGAGGCCCCTTCCAACCTGTAACATCCTGTGGTTCTGTGATTCTTTGTGCCAGCCCTGACCATGGGCTCAACTCCCACTTAATATACGGTTGCGCATGCCAGCACCCATTTGCTTCTCCAGTTGGCTTCAACGCCATCCTTGCAGTCAAACTACTATTAGAAGAAAATAATTCAGCAACAGATTTAAGCCATTAAAATCCAAATCTAATGTATTCATGTGTATCCTATGATCCTATGATTTTATTCACTAGAGCAAGTACAATGATATTTTATTTATAAATGAGTTATTACTCATTATTAATTCAAGCACTACCCACGGCTGTGCTGAAGTGCTGCTATCAACGCAGCAGCAGCGACACCATCTGGATTCTGCTTCCAGTGGGAAGCATCTGATGGATGCTTCCAATGGGAATAACCACAGGAGACCAAGTGGCTCAGGCTACACATGCAAATAGAGTCACAGAATGGTTTGTGTGGGAAGGGAGCTAAGAAATCAACTAGTTCAAACCCTCCTGCCATGGGCAGGGACACGTCTCACTAGACCAGATGGCCCAGAGCCCCATGGAACCTGGCCTTGAACACCCCTGGGGTGGGGCATCCACAGCTTCTCTAGGTGACCTGTTCCAGTGTCTCAGCACCCTCACAGTGAGGAATTTCTTTCTAAGGAACAGATCAGCATGTAGCAATCCCAATGGCATTTTCCTTGGGAGATACCTCTCTCCACAGAGTCAGTTTCACATTCTTGTGAAAGACCTGCTCTTGGGTAGCTGCTTCCTCAGTGCTGAGCCACCTTGGAGAGCACAGTTCCTCCCTACGTATTCTGGATCACTATCCTCTGCAACGTGTGTCTCATATTAAGTATCACTCCTGTTCAGTGGCTGCAGCCTAAGAGGCATAATGAGAAACTAAGACTCAGATTGCAAAGCAGCTCAAACAAATGGAGACAAAATTAGTTTTTGCCTAGTAGCCAAAGGATGACCAGTGTGAACAAATGCTCCAAGATACCAGAATTACAATGCTTTTAGATAGTAGTACAACTCTGAACGTTCAGGATTCTCTCCAATGAGTCACTCTGCATCTCATGGGGAGCCAAATACTTCATCTGCACTCTAGGTCTAGTGGAGGAACACAATCACAGAATTATTGAGGCTGGAAAAGCCCTCTGAACTCATCCAGCCCAGCCCAGGACCTAACATCACCGCATTGGCCAGAGCAGGGCCCATAGCCAGTCTGTCCTTCAATACCCCCAGAGATGGAGACTCCACCACTGCCCTGGGCAGTTCATTCCAGGCTCTGATCACCCTTTCTGTGAGGAAGGGGTTCTTAATGTGCAACCTAACTTTCCCCTTGCAGCTTAATCCTCTAATCCTGGTGCCTGTTGCCTAGGAGAAGAGCCTGACCCCCATCTGATTACAACCTCCCTTCAGGGACTTGTAGAGCAGGAGCAGGTCCCCCCTGAGTCTCCTCCAAGAGATGCTGTGGGTCAGTCAGGCAAGTGCCAACTCTGCCATGTAATCACCCCATTTATCACTTTCCTAGCATGACAGCAGTTAGGGATTTTGCCCTTTCTGCTTCTCCTGAAAGGCTGATCCAAAACATCTCCTCAAATGGGTGGACTCCTTTTCCTAGATTCTGGGCCAAGTTAATGTTTTAGTCATTTGGTCTTTGCCAAAGTGACCCTATAGTATCAACAGTTGTTTTTGTTTCCTGGTGTTCAATTGCTGAGATATTTACAGACAAAGTTTTGCACTTCATCAATACCCACACTGCCTGCTACACAGGCAAAGGTACTTGCCCCTCTTCACACCTGACAGACTCTTCCTTCCCCTTGATCATTCCACTCTCTCATCTCTTCACCTCTTCTGGTTGACATTCACTTTTTGTAACTGTGGGTGGTCAGAACCACAAAGAAGATCTTCTTTTCTTCACTGGGAATAACAGTATGATTACTGCAAGGACTGCACTTGCCTTTTTAAGGAAAGCATCACATTAGCATTTCACAGACTTTCTGCCACCAACTGGTGTGTCTCCAACATTCTCCTTTGCTGTTTCCAACCAATTAGTCCCCAGCTGTATGCCTCACTCTGCAATCCTGAATGTCACCTCACTGCTGTTCTTTTGGTCCTCATGGTTATCCACTGTTCGCTTCAATAGTGTCAACTTTTCCCAGTGCTGCATCATCAGTTAATTTCACAAACACCTTTCTGATCATTTGTGCTGGTCTTTAATGGGGCTGGTAACCAGGCTGGGCTCTAGGCCTGTCTTTGAGGTCCACAACTGGGACCTTCTTCCAGCCCCTGAGCTCTAATAGCTCTTTGTTCAACAGGGTGTATTGCTCCCCTCAGTTTAGCTAGTCCTTCATCTGATAATTTCTTTACTAATTTCTGTCTTCATCAGCTTAATTAACTACTGAAGGCACAGATGCAAATGCCTTTGAAACCTCCTGAAATGCGATCAATTGATACAACAGACATACCATGAGTAAGAGTATAACATTATCAGAGAATCACAGTACATTAGGGATTGGAAATGACCTCGAAAGATCATCCAGTCCAATCCCCCCATCACAGCAAGAGACAACGAATCGTAAGATTATTTTCCCCCATGTGTCTTCCCAGAATCAGAGCTGGCAAGGGATTTTAATTTTGGCTCCTTCTAAATTTATCTTGTGATACAGCTATAGACTTGCAGCGAACTTGGAGCTGCAAGTATTGACTCAGCGGACTCTTTTCGGACAAATTTCACTGCAACCTCTCTGCAAGATAAGGCCTGGGAAAGCATGTGGGTGGGATCCATCAGACAGGGTCAAGCTTGACCTGGTGGCTCAGTCTTCACTTGAGGAAAAAAGGGCACCTCCCTCTTTAGCAAAAGCTGCGCTTGTCTGTAGAGGTGCTCATCTCTCTCTAGAGGCTGTGGTAGGGGCTAGGATAACTAAGCTACACAAGGCTGAACTTTCAGATAAACGAAATTTTGTAAGAGTAATTCCATGCTTTTTCTTCCCCTCTAAGAAAATCTTCATTCAGAGGCAAACAATTACCATAGCTGTCACTGTCAGGAACACGAAAGGTGGTAAAAATAATTGCCAATACTGCCTCTTCCTTTCCAGGTTTATTCAATTGGACCCGAAGGGCTTGATTTCTCCAGCAGTAAAAGAAACTCAGAAATACCTTATAATATTAAGGCCGCTGGCAATTTTAAAGGTGCAATACACCATCTGGTAACTGCGCAGCACATACCTGTGGAGCAGAGGCATTTTTCACTGAAGAGAGAAAAGTGGTGCTTTCCTCCAGCCAAAAGAAACAGCTGGTTCTGCAGAAATGGGCTCTCCCAGCTACAGATAAATGGGACATGGCCAAGGCAACCACAGGAGAAAACCCACATGGTTTGTGTCTGTCTTTGACACTTTCTATGTTCAAAGACGGACTGAGGCACTCAAGCATCCTCACTGCAGAGTTTTTGAGATCAAACCTCCTTGTTTAAGTTTTCAAGAGGTGTAGGCTTCACACCGTGGCAGCAGGACAGAGCTGACTTGGGCTTTTTAGCTTTTTCTTTGCCCTCTGCTCAAAATGGTCTCTAGACAAACTATTTATTATTGGGTTAATGAGATCATTTGAATCTCTGCTTGCCACTGCATTTTTGTAGTATAGAGTATCGAAGACACATGCTCCTTGGGTATCTACATATCTTGAGTATCTGACACGTGAGCTTTCCCAAAGGAACAAGGAGGACAGACATTAGCAGCTGTGGGGATAATGTTGTAGACAGGCAAAGTTCCTATGTTATTATTGCCGGAGTTTATCTAGATCTGCATAAAGCTCTTAATCCCTCACTTTCTCTCTTTCTCTGCCCTCAGAAAAGAACTAGTTTCTTTGTAAGAATAAATTGCTTGTTCCCTCCCAGTAGGAGAAGGAGAAATAGGTGAAGAGGAGACAAGACAGCTACTGTTAGCAAGAAACCCAAAGTATGCAGCGTGTCTGTGCTTCCGACAGTCAGCAGGGGAAGGAAGATACAGTAACCCACTTCTGTTATGTGAACAACCGGCCAAAGGATACCAACTGCTGTTTTCGTACAGCTGCAGTACAGATATATTCTATCCAGATGCCCTAAAAGAAACGGAGACACTACAACACACTCTCAAGAATTGGGAGAGAACAGAAGGATGGTCAGAAGCACTCCCCCAGCCCTTCCATGGTGTAACCGTATGCTGCTTCTTTCCCCAGAGGATAGAGAGTGTCCCCTCTTCCTAAATTTTAGGTGCCTGTTTCAAAAGAAGCAAAAATTATCATTACAGATGTGTCTGGGTCAGAAAGGATCTCTAGTTAAACAAATTGTCCCAAGGCCACTGCTAAACCCCGTCTTTGAGCTCCAGATCTTCACAACTTTGAAACACATCCAGAGATGGTGATTCAACCCCTGGGGGCCTGAGGGCCCTTTCCAGGAAGAAGTTTGTCCTAAAGTCCAACCTAAATTCAGAATGACTAAAAATACTGAGGTGTCACAAGCTATGGACCCCAAGGTTATAGCTATACTACTACTGAATTACTACTGGCTGGTTTCACTGTGTTTCACTGAGATTCACAAAAGACCTTGTCCAACCTTTAAGCCTCTAAGAACTATTTCTGAATATATTTTCTAATGGATGTGAACGTATTTTTGTTTGTGGAGCATACACACACACTAAACATACTGCTGGTTAGCTTTATTACTTGTATATAAGTGTTTTAAGTAAAATCACATAATGACTGTGACCAGCATGGAAAATCTGCCACAAAATCTATTTGCTTTGGAAAATTGTTCCACAGAGGAAGTTGCTGCTCCACCCTAACTATGGCTTGAAACTCCTCCATCTCCCAGCTGTTCATCAATGTCTTTTTCAGTTAGACACAGTAACTGAGTGAATGCTCCCAGTTCAACAACTGGGCTAAATCCCCATGGATAACCACACAGGCTGCACCTGACTGCATGACGCAATAGCAAACTATAAATACGCAGTGAGTGTCACTTCGGCACCCTCTGCCTTCAGTCTGTGTGAACAGGACAGACAAAGGACATCAGCATTTTCACTGGCCTGCATGGAATCTTCACTTTGTGAAGCATCTGAACTACCAAGAACACTTTGCAGTCCTTAGTCAGGGGTCAAGGTAATGCCAAACAGAAACTAATTTCTGCCTGGGATGTCCCATCCCTCCCCAACAAGTGTGCTTTCCTCAGCCAGGGATGACCTGCAGACCACTGGTCACCTCGACAGGATTTATTCACCTCATCAGAAACTCATCTGGAGTAAATACAATTTTTGAAGCAGAAACTCATCAGGAGGAATACAATTTTGAAGACTTGGGAAAGTCTGCAAGAAGTTCAGAACTGTTTCTTGTCTCCCATCTATCACTAATCCTCATCCTATCCTCACTAATTCCATGGTAAGATGTACATAGAATAGTTCAGGTTGGAATAATAGGAATCAATCATAAATCACCTTCGAATCTGCCTTGGAAGAGAAGATGAGTGAGTACCTTGTGCCTCTCAGAAGTATCAGCTGGATACATCCACGACTGAAAACATCTGGGCTGCCATCATGCTCACAGAATAGAGATCTAAAATGCATGTTTAACAAAATATTGAACCATACTGACTACTGCTAGCCTTAGAGGAAAAAAAAAAAAAAGAGAGGAAAATACTTGTCCTCCTTCTCTTTTGTTCATTCAAAACGACGAAACCACGGATGTGAGAAATGGATGCTTGGGAAAAACATGCTCTTGTTCTACTTTACCCAACTTTAAACTTCCCTTTTATTCCCTGCCAGCTTTTATGCCAAGTACATTGCACCAGTGCACTGGACATGAGTAATAAATTCTGACCTCTTTAAAATGTCCTCCCATGAATTTAGATAGACGTCCTCATTAAAGAGCCAGGTAAAGTAATGCTTTTATGAGGATGCACAGAGATGTTGACAAGCAGCTGTCAACATCTGGAGCGGGTCCAGAGGTCAGCAATGAAGAAAGTCTGAGGGAGCTGGGGGTGTTTCCAATCAGGCAGGAGATTTAGACCAGACAAAAGAAAATACTATGTCAAACAGCCAAGTGATGGGAAACCCCACCCCATTACAAAATGTCCTGGATGCTTAAGAGTAAAACAGAATAAAAAATGATCCAATCAGAAAAAGGAAAGCCCATCTGGTGGACACAAAGCAATATAAACGAGACATCCAGGGTAGCAGAGGAACCACTCACGGGGTAGGAGGCACACAAGACAACTTACTGCACCGTACTAATTGCCATTACCCTAATTATCCTGGAATACTTTCAAGTTTGAGGTAAGAATCAAAGTGAGTTTTATTCTCTGGGAAAAGAATGTTAAGAAATCTGTCACTAGACTCAGAACACAGAGCTTCCAAATTGCAGCACAGCTGCCATGTCCTGGACCACTGCCCAGGGCTACCTCCAGGTTCCACTCAGCTCACTGGGGACAAGGCACCCCATGGCCTGCTACAAAAGGGACTCTGGGCTTGGACAAACTTTTCCTTCTGGCACTGGTCTGGCACCCTGTGCCTGGTAAGATCATGGAGCAGATCCTCCTGAAGGCACTACTGAGACAGGAGAATAGTGAAGAGGTGATTGGGAACAATCAACATGGCTTCACCAAGGGCAAATCATGCCTGATAAATCTGGTGGCCTTCTATGAACAGGTCACAACGTTAATGGATGAGGGGCGAGTGACTGATGTCGTTTACTTGGACCTCAGCAAAGCCTTTGGTACTATCCTGCACCACATTCTGGTCTCCAAGCTGGTGGAACATGGCTTTGATGGGTGGACCACTAGATGGGTAAGGAAGTGGCTTGATGGCCGCACCCAGAGAGTGGTTGTCGATGGATCCATGTCCAAGTGGAGGCCAGTGACAAGTGGTGTCCCTCAGGGATCAGTCCTGGGACCAGTCTCGTTCAACATCTTTGTTGGTGACATGGACAAGAGGCATTGAGTGCACCCTCAGCAGGTTTGCCGATGACACCAAGCTGTGTGGTGCAGCAGACATGCTGGAGGGCAGGGATGCCATCCAGGGGGACCTGGACAGGCTGGGGAAGTGGGCATAAGCTAACCTGATGGGGTTCAGCAAGACCAAGTGTAAGGTCCTGCATCCGGGTGGAGGCAATCCTAAGCACAAATACAGGCTGGGCAGTGACTGGCTGGAGAGTAGCCCTGAGGAGAGGGACTTGGGGGGGCTTGTAGACGAAAGGCTGAACATGAGCCGGCAGTGTGCACTTGTGACCCAGAAGGCAAACCGGATCCTGGGCTGCATCAGGAGAAGTGTGGCCAGCAGGTCGAGGGAGGTGATTGTCCTCCTCTACTCCACTCTGGTGAGACCCCACCTGGAGCACTGCATCCAGTTCTGGAGCCCTTATTACAAGAGGGATGTGGAAATGCTGGAGCGTGTGCAGAGGAGGGCCACGAGGATGATCAGAGGGCTGGAGCACCTCTCCTATGAGGACAGACTGAGAGAGTTGGGGCTGTTCAGTCTGGAGAAGAGGAGGCTCTGAGGTGACTTCATTGTGGCCTTTCAGTATCTGAAGGGTGCCTACAAAAAGGCTGGGGGTGGACTATTTAGGATGGCGGGTGGCAACAGGACTAGGGGCAATGGAGCAAAGCTGGAGATGGGGAGATTTAGAGTGGATGTGAGAAGGAAGTTCTTGACTATGAGAGTGTTGAGAGCCTGGAATGGGTTGCCCAGGAAGGTGGTTGGAGCCCCGTCCTTGGAGGTGTTTAAGGCCAGGCTGGATGGGGCTCTGGCCAGCCTGATTTAGGGTGGGGTGTCCCAGCCTTGTGGGGGTGTTGGAACTGGATGATCAGGTGGTCTCTTCCAACCCTGAGTGATTCTGATTCCATAACTTCTCCAGTGAAGTGATCCTGCTGTGGCAGGGGGATTGGACTAGATGACTTTTCGGGGTCCCTTCCAATCCCTAATGATTCTATGATTCTATGGCCCCCTAAACCAGAGACCAGTGCTTGATGCAAATCATTTTCTGTGACTCTGTGCCAAAAAGTATCCTCAGGGACTCTATAACCCAGAAGCCCAGTGATTAACCTAATTAGGATAGCAACCTGTGTGTCTCCAGTGAATGCAAAGCTGTGCGACATACCGCTCGATGGCGAGGTGCAGACGTACTTCCTGAACACAGGCTCAGCCTGGGTGAAGTAGAGCATGTTATAACCCAACTGACAGACACTTGGTGACACAGAGCCCGTTGTTAATAACTCATGGATGGATAGCTGGTCCAGGTGACACAGACGCAGTTTTTCTTTACAAACTCCCTATTGAGCGAGACCTGAACATCTCCCGTGCATGCACATCTGTCCAAGCAAACCTGCAGAGATGTCTTATACTGCCAACACAACAATACCACTAACTGCAGTCTACTGTCATATGGGCAGAGGAAGCAGTGAGGAAGACTACCTGAGCAGCATCCTCATTAGCAGCATTCTCATTAAGGAGAACCTATCTAACATATTGACTTTTCCATGCTTTTTGTGGCAGGGGGCAATTCAACAATTTGCTTTTCATTCCCTTATGGTGTTCCATCTGGGTTCAGATCAATGGCCTACTGAGCTGTTTCAGCTGAAGCCTGAAGCTTGCCAACTATAAAACAGTCCAAGAAATTTCTGGTGTGCTCAGGAAAAAATACTAGTGGTCAAGCAATGTATGTTTGCCAGAGGATTTAATCTGAGTAAGCCAGCGCTGGAACAGGTTGCCCAGGGAGGTTGTGGCTGCTCCATCCCTGAAGAGTTCAAGGCCAGGTTGGATGGGGCTCTGGGCAACCTGGTCTGGTGAGAGATGCTGCTGTCCATGGCAGGGGGTTGGAACTGGATGATCTTTAAGATCCCTTAACTAACAAAACCATTCTGTGATTCTGTGAAAGCCGATTGTGCCTGAAATACAAAGCCATAGAAAAGCAGCTCTAGTGCTCACAAACAGCTCGGACAATATGTTAAAAAAACGCAAGAGAAAACCTGGTCATAAAATGCTAGCAGAAAGGAGCTGCACGTCCAGACACTAAAATGAGTCAGGACAAGAAACAGAAACCGAATAGCTGCAACTTACTTACTACTGATCTACTGAATAAATAGTCCTGGGGACTACTGTACCAATTCATCCTCAACGACTGAGAAAGTAAAAGCTGTTTCCTCAAAGAACTTCCTCATAATGAAATAATCTATAGCTATGTTAGAGCAAACCGCAGTTGTGATAGTTTTTTTTAAATTACGCAGCATTACTTTTTTTCAAGTCTAACAGCTAACCTCGGACTCCAGTTACACCCTAGTGACAGATTTCTGATTCAGCAAATTGTACAGGAAAGCACTTTGAATGCAATGGGGGGAAAAAAGTCACCAGTAAATACAGCTGGTGTGGAATGAAGCCACTTAGCATCTGAGGACGGGACATGGCTCCATGGCCACTGACACCAGCAACAAAATCCTGGTGATCAGCTCTGAACACTGCTGAGCAGCTGGAGTCCACTCTATACCTAACTCACATTAGACTTCCCTGCTGACCACGGAAAGGGAAGGAAGATCTGTTGGATGTTCAACTTTGTTCAGCCATAGCAACACTTTGTGCTTCAGAAAGACAGAAATGCCAGTTTGGTTTTAAGCAGAGAAAGCTATGCTCTTCCTCTCTGCAGGGGGATTGGACTAGATGATCTTTTGGGGTCCCTTCCAGTCCCTAATAATTCTATGATCATCAAGTCCAACCACTAACCCAGCTGTCCCAAGGCCATCGCTAAACCCTGTCCCTCAGCTCCAGACCTTTATGACCTTAAAACATGTCCAGGGCTGGCAACTCAACCACCTCCCTGGGCAGCCTGTTCCAAAGCCTGACGACCCTTTCAATAAAGATCTGAAGGGTTTCTGCTGCCTTAAGGGTGTGTTAAGCAGATACCACAGAACGGGACACTGAGTTATCAGCACCAGAGTTATTTTTGTCTGCCTGTGCCACATGGGTTTTGAATGGGTTTCTGAAATATCCCAGTGGCAGACCCAGGGGATGACGAGACTCATTTGCATCTGTAACCAGCTGCTTTTACAAATACAATCAACACATTCTTTTCTCTCCCTGCACCCAGCATGGTTAGTTTGTAGTTGAGCTTTTCCATCTTTGAGAACGTGTTTACCACTGCCTCATTGAAGGACGCTGGATCTCATTTACTAGGACTTTTTCTGTTCCCTTCACTATGAAGAAAAGCCCCTTATGTTGATGCTATGCTATAAAAAAACCCCCATAACCATAAAGTTTAAATCCTGGCTAGAATAAGATCAGCTGAATATACTGAACTGCTTTCTGAAGCAGTATTTGGTTCTGCCCTCTGTTTTCACGTTTGACGTCGACTAAGTTAATTGTCTTCGGCAGTTCAGAGGCCTTTATGTCATCGGATATACAAATCACGCTGTACGTACTGCATAAATCACAGTTAACCAGCCCAAGTTGTTTTACTTCAGAGGTCTGATTCCAACACAAATCTGCTTTTTTTACTGCTCAGAAATTGGCGCTGAGGAGCCACTAAACCCCAGAACCTGACACTCTTGCCTGCAAGAGCTCTCTGGGCAGGCCAGGAAACTGGTGGGCTCTTCTCATGCCTGGTTTTACTGGAAGGGATGAAGGGCTATGCTCACACTCTACCATCTTACAGCCTCTCAGCTGCAAAACCAGAACCTTTGCTGCTGAGTCAGTGCCTTGAGCTGGGCACAAGACCCATTTGGTTTGATGTGACTTGCAGTTGGGTCAAACAGCAGCCAGTATCATTCAGTCAGAGAAGCTGACTGAGCTTTACAAGCAGAACGACAGAAAACCGAACCCTTCCACAGTGGCAGCAGTGAATGCTATTTTTCATGAAGTTTAGCCCTTACTGTGACAACACGCACTGTTACCTACTGGTGATGAACCTGTGGGGCTTCTAGTCCCAGCACCATCAGCCAGCACCATCCTCACACCCCCTGTTGCAGCAGTCACTGCAGGGGGGAGGGATCTTCTCCTGCCTGCGCTATTTTCTGCCGTTTTTTTCTACAAACCCCACTGATCCTGCAGAAGCGTCTGGCAGGTAAGCGGAAGGGATGAAGAACACATAACAGAACACTTTGTCCTGAGTATTTACTGCGATCTTGAGGCATTCGCCGTGGTGCAGCGTTTGAATCGCCAATAATTTCACACAACATAAAAATCGAATCCGTGATAATTCAGGTAGGCTATCGAGTACTGCTGATCTTGACTATAAACAAAGCAAAACCAGTAATTGCTTTTACTGAGAAATTATGTGTGCTTTATGGTTTCAACACTGAACTACCGCAGGGGAAAGAGAAAGAGGTTGGAGAAAGGTGGTATTGGCGCACATGAAATTGAACAAAAAGTAGCAAAAACGAGATGACATTGAATTTCCACACATAACACCGGATGAAAATTCAGTAATGTTGGCTTCTTCAATTGAATCCCATCAGCCTTTGAGATTCCCATTTGTTTTGGTATGAGAAATATCAATTCCTCACAATACTGAATTTTCCAATTACTCCATTGTGCTCCTATTAATAAGAAAAGGCTATTGATTTCAACAACACAGGCACAGCTGTGACTTTTAAGAACAGAATTAATATTTTTCTCAAGTGTTTTTCCTTTGGAAAGCTCTTCATTCCTAGAATTCAACACCACAATAGCAAAAAAAACCAAACAACCCATCAATGGAGTAAATCTTATAGCCCTTGCTTTGTCCCAAGGGCCAAAGAGGGTCCCTGTGGGGCAGATGAGGATCACAACCTCCCACGCAAAGGGGATGCTTAGGTACAATCCCTGACAAGTGCCACATTTAGGGCTGAATTTTCTATGAAAGAGAGAACAATAACGGTTTATGGCTATGACAAAACTTCTCCTCCACTGCTTGGCGCACAAGCTTACCCTGAGTACAGCACCAGTTTAGACTAAAGTACCCATTCTCCTTGCTTGGTGCTTAGATAGCTTTTCTTAAATTAACATGGATGCCATTTCCTATTACAAATAATTTGTTCCACAAATAGATATTATCAGGAAAAACATCTGTGCCTGTGCTTAATTTGCAGCAGGCTGGTTGTCTTACTGGAGTCAGTGGGAGAGGTCATGCCAGTTCAGCGAGTTGTGAGAACAGAACTTTGTTGGCATTGGGGCCTTCATCTGTATTCTGCTTTTGTTTAGTCTTTTCCTGCTGTGGGTTTTGTGATATTTCAGTGACATGGCTCTCGTGGGGTTGATATGGGAGATATTGGAAATACCAGCCTTTGTATTTCAGCTATTGGTTTTAACATGAAAGGCAGCCGTAAACATTTTCTAAAGCATTTCAGAAAACCTCAAGAGGTAGTTTTTTAAAAGGTCATCTTTAGTAGCATTGACTTTAACTGTTTCACACCACACACAGGTCTCCAAGCTGCTGTAATAAGAAGTGGAGTAACAGGGGCCATGCCCTGGCACGTCCCTTAACCCAGGCAGGCAATGAGCTCTGCAACAAGCAGAAAAATCTTTGAGGTTCTGATTGTGTTTGTGACACAACACAGCTGGTGCTCTGTGCTGTACTCTTGTGTCACATCAATGCTGCTGCAGGCAGACTGTGCCCAGGGAGGAATCATAGAATCATAAAGTCATTGGGAGTTAGAAGGGACCTTGAAACACCATCCAGTCCAATCCCCCTGACACAACAGGATCACCTAGACCAAGACAGACAGGAACACATCCAGGTAGGTCTTAAACATCTCCAGTGAAGGAGACTCCACAACTCCCCTGGACAGCCTGTTCCAGTTCTCTGTCACCCTCACCGGGAAGAAGTGCCTTCTCATATTGATGTGGAACCTCGTATGTTCCAGCTTACACCCACTGTCCCTTGTCCTATCACTAGATGACATTGAGAAGAGCCTGGCTCCATCCTCCTGACACCCACCCTTCAAATATTTACAGACATTAATGAGGTCACCCCTCAGTCTCCTCTTCTCCAAGCTAAAGAGACCCAGCTCCCTCAGCCTCTCCTCATAAGGGAGGTGCTCCACTTCCTTCATCAGGGATGCTCCAATGACTGCTACCCCAGTGTGGTACAAGCAGTGATGCCCAGTGATCCCTGTGCTCCCTTCTCACATGCTGCTCTCCATCTTCTACCACCCCAGATCAGTCTCCAAACTCATCTCTCACCCAGCAGTTCCTAGGAGAATTCTGAACTGTAAAGACTTATGAGGATTGAGACTGAAGTCAGACAACTGCTGTGATTTCAGAGAGAAGCAGGAACTGTCTATAATGAAGATGTTTCAGACACTTTCATCTCAGTTCAGTGTAGGAGCAGTGTGACAAAACTCCCATTTGTCTGTGTCTATGTCTTGTGTGGGGTTTTTCTCTGATGTGTGGTGCAGGGAGTGAAGTAAGTCTTGGTGCCTTTCTTCCCCAAACTGAATCAGTTGTTTCATTGCCTAAAGATCCATCAGTGGGTTTATTAAACTTCCCTTTGTGTCTGATGCTTTAGATGGGAGCTTTTGGTTGAAACATAGTCAGGGTACCTAAACCTTGTCATTAATAGTGACCCGGGTGGGATCTAGACAAGGACCCACTCCACTACTACTACAACACTACAAATGGAAAGTCACTGCCAGCTGATATCACCACAGCTCCATTCATCCTGCTGAGCCACTAAGCAGTGCTGCAGTGGTCATGCAAGAGAAAAAGTCCCCGGTGACTCAGAGGGTCTGCTGCTGCTTTTGGATAGTGAATAGTAGATACCAAACTGCCCCCAAGAAAATTTGCTATAGGTGTAAGACTGGAAGGTTTTGCAAATAATTGCCTCCTCCATTTCCAATTTTCTCCACACCCATCATCTAGAATTTCATGACTGGTATAGACCCCATGGATTGCAGCACTGCTGATGCATTGCAATAACAAGCAAACAGTTATCATTAATGGGGCTATAAATCAACTCCCGTGTCAGCTAAATGGAGTCATTTGCAGTCAAACGGCAACACTGACATTGCCGTTGCAACTGGATGTGGGGGCATTCTCTGTTCTACCCAGCCATAAAATCAGGGGTTTGTGGAGTCCCATGGCTGCTCCATCCACTCCAGGGTTCAGCAAAGGGAAACTGTCTGCAGCACGGTGACTCTGAGAGAGAGGATCCTGATGTATAAATTAATTTCTTGAGGTTTTTTTAAACTCTCATTAATTTACTGCTATTAACATATGAAAAACAGAAAGCTAATTGAGCTGGTATGCCTGAACATTCATTTTTCCTATTGCCTTGAAGGAAGGGCAGTAGGTTTTAATGCCACACCAAGGGATGACACTGCAGCAGAGCTCCACCACTCAGCAAATACCCAATTTGTGGATTCTCAGATGTAAACCTCCATAGCTCAGCATGAATCTGCAGGCTACTGGATTCCAGTGACAATCAAGTGCAATGGTTAATTATTTCATCTTCACGTTGTGAAACCCACCCATGAAATCCTTCAGCTTATCTACCATTATGTTGGGCTTTACCTCAGGCAGCTCCTTCAGGAGCTCAAAGACCAGTAGTGTCATTATTTTTACATGAGCTTGTTGAATGGGTGAGATGGACTTTAAAGGCCTGTGAACTGTGGGGTTTTCTTCACATTAAAGACATAATACCCCACTAACAACTCTGGCAACATGGAGAAACACAGTCCCTGTGCCATTATGCTTGCAGGGATGGTGGACAAATGGAATGGCTGGTACAAGCAGAACCACCAGCTCGGTTATGTACTTCAGCAATGTGAGTAGGACAGACATCATGGAATCACAGAACAGTTTTGGCTGGAAGAGACCTTCAAGAGGATAGGGTCCAACCTTTTCCCAGCCCTAGCAGCACCACTAAATCCTGTTCCCCAATGCAACGTCTACCTTTCTCTTAAACACCTCCATGGACGATGGCTCAGCCCCCTCCTTGGGCAAGCTGTCCCAGTGTCTGACAACCCTTTCAGGAAAGAAATTCCTCCTGACATCCAACCTGAACCTCCCCTGGTGCAGCTTAAGGCCATTAAAGATGTTGCCCTAAACAAGCACTTTGTCTCATCTTTCTCCTGCTCCTGCTAAGAGGAAAGTGGATCACATTTCTACTGCGATATCTCCCTGGTTCTTGTGCCTTCCATTAATGAGAAAACTGGTGAAAGGAGCAGCTAAAGAAGGCTGTGCAACCCCTGTAGAGAGACCTGCCTCTGTGAATACTTTATTGCCTTGAAACACACCTCTCGCCTCAGTTTTATGGCAAAGGCTACATGTTCTGAAGAAAGGAAGGTTGAGGGGAAACCTAATTGCTGTCTAAATTACCTGAAAGGACACTGTAGTAGAGAGGTGGGGGATGGTCTCTTCTCACAAGGAACAAGTGATAGGGAAAGAGGAAATGGCTCAAGCTGCACCAGATGCAATTGATGCTGGCCATGAGGAAAATCTTCTTCCTGGAAAAGGCCATTGGCCCTTGGAACAGCCTGCCAAAGGAGGGGGCTGAATCACTATCCCTGGACAGGTTTCAAAGTTCTGGAGAGATCTGGAGCTCAGGGACAGGGTTTAGTGGTGGCCTTGGGACAGTTGGGTTAACGGTTAGACTCGATCTTAAAGGTCTTTTCCAACCTGGATGACTCTATAATTCTATATCAGGCCATATGCCTTGTTAAAAACAGTTTTGCTCAAAGGTTTGTGTCCTTTGCAACACCGCAGGATTTAGTAACTCCCTCTCTCTTTGTGAGCTGGTGCAAAAAGTCACGTACTGGTGCCTGTCCTTTGGCAAGGCCACAGCTGTGTGGTGACACATGCACTGGTCTATCACCACCTAACAGTAGCGTACGCATGGGATGAAGATACCAAGTGCATTCATTGGTAGGAGGGTGCTGGTGGGAAAAGGCCTGCACTGATAATGAGAAACAAAACCAAGTCATTTCCAAAGTCTCCTTCAACAAAAGTCAGATCATAATAAGAACTTGTCAGCAGAAGGGGGAAAAGTGTTTCGACACTAGCTTTGAGAAGTAGGAAGAGAGCAGAGCAGCAGCAGGAGATGTGTAATCTCTTTCTCCCAGCTCTCTGCCCTGAAGATAGACATTCTTCCAGGATAAAATTTCCCCTTCCCCAGAGGCTGCTCCTCCTGATCTGTAATGTGTTTTCATTGCTGAAAGAAAAGAATCTAACTACTACCAATTATGCTGTTGATATTTGGTGGGGCTCAGTTAGTCTCTCTTGGCTTGGCAACATGCTGTATTAATTTGGACTGAGCAAATACAGACAATAAAGCAGACTTATGACATGAGATCTTATTTGGCATTATTTGATAGAAAAGAAAACCCTCTGCCACTTGAGGACACCTCCCTTCCCCAGGGGAGGTTTCTCAAACAGCTCAAAGCATGGGAAGCAGCCAGGCCAAACCCCAGCTCTTTATCCCACCGCAAATACCTACACACATTGTTGTCCAGCACAGAATCCAGGTCCCTCCACCCAGAGGCATAAGGGGAACAGCTCCTATCAGGGTCAGAGACATTACCTTTTCTCTGGCGAAAAAAAGTCCACTCAATGCCTGCTTCCATGCTGGAGGACATCCTGCAGAGCTGGGCTGAGATTGCTGTTGCAACCTCAGCTGATCCTTGCAGCACCACAGACCTCTCACAGCTCCTCTCCCCAGGACAGAGGTATCTTACCTGCTGACCCACACAGTTCCTCTTTTCACCTGCTCTGGCACAGACACAAACCTTGCTCATTCCTCTTGGGCAAGAGAATATGGTTGGGCTTCATGATCATAGAACCATAGATTCACGCAGGTTGAAAAAAACCCTTGTGATTGAATCCAACCATTAGCCTACTCTGCAAAGTTTGCCCTTAAACCATATCCCCCCAAACTACATCTAAAGGACCTTTAAACATCTCCAGGAATGGTGACTCAATGCCCTCTCTGGGCAGCCAGTTTCAGTGCCTGACTATTCTTCAAGTGAAAAAAGTTTTCCTGATATCCGGGCTAACCCCGCCCTGGAGCAGCTTGATCCCTCTTGTTCTACCACTAGTTACCTGTGAGAAGAGACAAGCACCCACCTCTCTACAATGTTCTTTCAGGTAGAGGTCTTTTCAGAAGTCTTTTCCAACCGTAATCATGGTCTTACTCTACACAGGTCAGCAGATATGGATGTTCTGATAGGTGAAAAACAGTAGGAACAGAAGATTGCTGTGACGCTGGACAATCAGAAAGGGGAACGAGGAGATGTGCTGAAGGCAACAGAGATCAGCTGAAATGAAAAGACTGACAATTCAGGATGATCCAACTTGGGTTGAGCGTGGCAGTTAGATCAAAAAAAATAAGATGGAAAAAGATAAAACAAAGGGAATAAGTGATGTATCTTTACTACTTCACCAGGCAATGTTCACCTCTCTGGACAACCACACTGAGAGCACAGTGGTATCATCACAGGCAGAAACAGCACACTGCAATTAGGAACACCTCAGGAAAGGGTTAACGAGCATGACTCCACATTGCTTTGGCAGTAATCTCTCCTATTTTTAAGAGATTAAAAACTAAGAAAGTACAGCAGCATCCAGCGCCTAATTTGCAGAAATAACAAATCAAATGCCTTCAAATTGGCAATTTGGTAGATTAAATTATTAAAGCCCAGTCTGTTAGTGTCCACATCTGATAGTGCTTTGATCTTGTTTATCTCTCTGAAATTGTGTCATGGACTAACTTTGCTGATTATCTTCAAACTGTGACAGGTTTTATTCCATCAGCAACTCGGTTGCCTTCCCAGCAACAGCCAGCTCTTTAAAGTGCAAATTAAGAAGCAGGGAAGAGAAGAAAGGATGGAGTTGTTTGAAGGAGCTGCTCGATGTCAACAGAGGTCAGAGCTTTAAGTTTTTATTCTTTAGTTACACCTGTACAAATGACCGAACCCAATCCAAAATTAACAGCTATGACCAAGAGAGGAGGAAGAGCCAACTACATTGTTCTAGCATCCCGAGCAGTGGATCTGGCCACAACAGCATCAGGGACAGTTTTGGGGAGGAGATGAGAGAATCCCAGCAGAGTCCTTCCTAGAAAGCCCACACCAGTGGGCTGTCCCAGCCAGCAGAAGCAGAGGCCAGCCTATCTGTTTGCTGAAATGCATCACAGCACATGCAACTGGGAATACACTGTGCGGAACTGAGCTTTTAGAAGCGGCAGCACATTGCTCATTCACATGTCAAATGAGCTGACCAGAACGCAGGGAAGGCAGGGAAAGGCAACTTATTCCACTTCCAGCTCTTCTGCAGCACAAGAGGGTCAGGGAGGCAGCACTCAGCTGGCTCTATTCCTTGGGAGCTGCCACCGTACAAACTGCCAGCTGGTCCTGCAAGAGAAACGCTAACTTAGGACTTTCTTCAAGGCTCTCTCAGTCTGCCTGTGGTACTGCCAGCAAGGCTCACACGCCAGCCAGGGCTGCTCTGACCAGTTGGTCCACTCTGGTGCCCAGCCTCTGAGCTACCAACACAACTGTTGAGGTTGCCTTGGGCATGTGCTGGTGATGAGCTCTGCATGGGACGGCCACAGGGTGCTGGTGCTTGCCCATTGCCCTGTCTAAATGAACGTGCTCCAACGGCGACAAGCAGTCAGTGTTAGCCTGGGTTTTTGAACTAGTCCCAATGCCGCAGAAAGATTAAATCTTTATTTTAACAAGATTATTACTGTTTCCCAGGCAATCCAGTGCATACAAACAATGGAGCTAACAAAACTTTGGATAAAGACATATCACTTCCATTCCCACATACTGCAAAGTATTCCTTGCCCTGGATGAACTCGGTGGGGAAGACATGCTTCAAGAAACTTAATCCTGAAGAAATGAGCTGGAAACTTCAAGTCTGACCAGTGTGAACATGTTGGAAACGGTGCAGCTGACAAACAGCCTCCAGCCTTACTAAGACACTTCATCTCCGAGCCAAGGCTTTGCCCTAAACACACAAACATTTGCTTATAAACACAGAGAGACAACTTCCATACGTACACCTCAATCTTAAGAATCATGATTCTGCACCTGAGTGTCTGCTATGTGATTTGTAAAGAGTTTTGACATTAACTTTATTATTGTTATTCTTTGTCTTACTTGGCTTCAACCCAGCTAGAGTCAACATCAAATTATTCATCACATAAGCACAGGCAGAGGTCCTGAGGGGATGATGCCAAAAACCAGCAGGCAGTTCAGTAAAGCAGCATGAATTTGTCCAGAGCTGAAGTTGAGATGAGGTTCACTCTTTCACAAAAGCCAAACAGTTCCAACATCCTGGCTGGAGCACAGGCCACTCAAACTAGAAGTATCTGACTCTTATTCTCTACTCACCCTGCAGCTAGCATTCCTGGGGAGGACCTGCAAACCTGTGTCACAACCCCAAAAGTGATCCTTCTGATACTCAGAACAGTTTCCAAGAGAACCAGCAAAGCATGATAAGGGAGCATTCTGCACGCTGCTTCTGCAGAGATCATGGGGAAAATCCCTGCATAGACAACTAAAACAGAAAACTCACAGTTTAGCTATGAACCGCCCTGTACTTACTGGGAAATGGGTGCCACCTAACATTCAAAAAGGACAAAGATACTCTCCTGAGTCACAACCTCAGATGATAAAAACAGCAAAGACACACACTTGCTAGCAGGGAGCAACTCTTCCATGGGAGTGAAATCTGCCAGCCCCACAGAGAAAACGGTCTGACTTGCGCGATTCAGCTTTGTTTCCCATCTCCATTTCAGGCAGCTTCCTGCTCCCCCCAAAAACCAGTGACAAAAGGAGCACAGCATACTCCTGGACACCAGCTGGACACCAGCACTGCATGCTGCAGTAGAATGTAACCAGCCACTGAGCCATGACAATTGCCTTGTTAGGGTTTGGATGGTTAAGGGTTGTAGGGCAGATGACCTTGAAGGTCTTTTCCAGCTATGATGACTCTATGATTTGGTTCACTCAGTGCACTCACTGTACATTGTGCTGTTGTCTTGTACAAGAGGTAACCACAAGCTGTGGATAATGAATTTACATAACTTTGGTAGAGTAGATTGCTCATCAGTTTAATAGCTTCACTCAATTTTCTTAACAAACATGTTCCCACAGTTTGAGAGACCCAGAGTCCAAAAGTGCACTTGTGGGTCATCTATGCTATGTTTTTATGTCAGGGACAGTTAAATTGCATCAGCTGCATCACAAGAAGCACCATCACTTGCATTTTGGTTATGCATATCTTCCAGAAGTGTATATAAAAATAAGCTCCATTGCTCGTCTCAGAATTAACTTGTGCTCAGGGAGATGGTTTAGAGATGACCTGGCAGTGCTGGGTTCAAGGTTGATTATCTTAAAGGCCTCTTCCAACCAAAGATACTCCATGATTCTGTGATATATTCCAACAGTTCCTGGGTGCCAGAACACATGCCTTCGCTTACACCAAACTCAACTTGCCTGCTAGCAAATGTGGGTGTAACACAAGTAGAAGCCTTAGAGAGCTGAACTTCACAACTGAGCTCAGTTGAAATACATGAGGTAAGAGCAGCTCTAGTGGAGAAATATTTTGTCCAGTAATTTAGCAGAAAGCACAAAATTCCTCTCTGTTTAGAGTCCAGTGGGATATTTCAGACACCAGAGGCAGAGGTGAGGTTGTGCTACCACTGTACTCTGAAGTGATGCTGTCTGATGCACTTGGGCATCCAGGGTGAACTGATGATGCATGTTCTGCATAGGCACCCACATCATTCCTCTCATTCATAGAACAAGCTCTTTTAAACCATACTGATCTCCCTAAAATATCAGTGATGCTCCCTGTCTTGCAGATGACCATTTGCCACTATAACTCTAAAGACCAAGGGCTGTCTCTTTGTCCCATGTTGACGTGGCACCTGCTAACTCTGAATTGAAGCTTCAGTGGGTGCTGTACCTGTATCTCTGCATAGGTGCTTTTTCAGTCCTGTAGTTACAGACTGTCTCAGCAATAGACTGAATATTTACCCAACTATATTTATTTTCTCTGGAAGGATATTTCACCTTGTTATTTTCTTTCTTAAACCACATGCACGTAGTTTCTTGGCTAAAGGTGCCAAGGAATGAAGAGAACTCCTTGGCAAACAGTGCTAAGGAATGGCAGAAATTACTGTCTTCATCCCACACCTCTTAAATGGCTCTTTGCCCTCCCAAACAAGCCCCTTTCTCTCTCAGCCCTGAGCGCACTGGTGCCCGTGGTCATTACAGAACTATTTGGAGCAGCACAGCCTGCCGCAGCTGATGACAGCCCTATAATCTAGATGCAACTGAATACATTGCCATGCTTAAGTCAGCTGGTTTGGGTTGGAGCTTTTGCCGTGGAATGCCTTCAAGCTGGTGTAATCCTCCATATTCTATCTAAAAAACACAGCTTTTAGTCAAGTTCCTCAGAGCCCACTGAAAGAAACCTGTAGTTTTGAAGCCCTCCATGGCCACAGTGATAGTCAGCAGAGGCTGCCACGTGGAACTCAAAAGGCCAGGCTCATCCCCGGGTGGCATGCAGAGCAATTGCCCACAGAAAGCCAAGTTTCAGCTGAAACCAACTCAAATTACTGCCTGGCTCTTAGAAAAATGTCTGACTTCAGCCATTGGAGGCAACAGAGATGTGCCAACCCAAACCAAGTCACTCCAACAAATTCACTCACATTTGCTTATTACTGAGTATTTACCACCTTGAAGTAGCATGAGAAGCTGAGATGTCAAAGAAGCACTGACTGGTGGGGTTGGAAGAGACCTCTGAAGACCAACCAGTCTCACCTACAGAACATATCCGCCACGACTGCTTTGCTGTAAAAGGCCAACGTCCATATTCCAGTCTCACTGATGCCCTGGGACACCTTCCATTCTGTGCCCTTCTCTGTAAAACCAAAACACTCCAGTCTCTTCTATCTGTAGTTGCTAATTACACACCATCCTCACCCTGACAGGCTCTGTGGTTTCCTCTGGCTTGGCTGGACTTCCATTTTATCAGCAGACAGAAAGAGCAGCTTACACCTTGTCTTATCCCCTGTGAACAGGAACAAGACCCACTGGACTAAACCATATCTTAACAGGCTGTACCTAGCGCTGCTGCTTCCTGCGAGCCTGCAGAGTCAAGGGTGTCAGCTCTGCTCCCTCATTCTGAAAGATAAAGGCTTTATAAAGCAGTGGTGCTGGGCTGCTTTCAGAAAGCACTGGAGCAGCATGAGCCTGAGGGTGTCATAGTACCTGGTTATCGGTGATGTTTCAGTTTCTTGTTCAGGGGGAAAATGGCCTTCTACATGACATTTGTACACTCCAGCACTGGTGGCCTGGGGACTAGCCCATAGCTGCTCTCAACAGATAATGGACAATGAAGAGCTGCTCCATTTTGAAACCTCACAAACAACAACAAACCAAACTAAGAACATCTTTGCCTGCTCTCACTACAAGTGGGCCTGAACAGCAGGATTCTCTGTAATGCACTGTTACTGCATTCAAAGAGCAAACCAACCAGTTTCATCTCTGCCCTATGTGTGTTTCTGTCAGGAAAAACATTAAGTTTAGAGCTGGATGAGAATCATTTCTGAGGGCTGCACATCAGTGCTGGAAATTATTTATTCCTTTACCCTACTTATTGAATGTATTGTTATTCACTTTTAACACTCAGCTACAACTTTTCCACATCACGTTGGATAAGTCATGCAAACCACTATCTTACTGATACAGCATTACTAGCAATCAGCTCACAAACCACAAAGGCCTGGCTTTTTCTTACTGGGTCGCTACTACACAAAGGCTGTTTTGGAGGGAAAGGAGGAGACTAACCTGCACCATGGGCTTTTTCAGGGCTGACTTCAAAAGTGAGTTTTGAAAATAGTGAAATGCTGCTGTTTCATGTATCTGCAATAGGTCACACATGACCTGATATCACTTCCTTGAGATCTTCAGTCTACCTGTTTGTGATCACAGAACGGTTTGCAGGACCTTAATGATCATCCAGTCCCAACCCCCTGCCATGGGTAGGGACACCTCTCACGAGACCAGGTTGCCCACAGCCCCCTCCAGCGTGGCCATGAACACTTCCAGAGATGGAGCAGCCACAGTGCAGTGTGATGCACTCTTGATTGCAGCAGCATGTCCAACTGTAACCAGAGCTCCTCCTCAACCTATTTCAGTATAATGGAGCCTGATGTTTTTAACAGGTCTACCTTAGCCATCTATGCAAAGCAAACTGGTGAGCCAGGAATAAAAGCAAGAGCTGCTTGGTGAATGATATAAAAGAATCCTAGAATCATTTAGGTTGGAAAAGACCTTCAAGATTATGGTGGTGGATGCTGCTTCAGGCCTAAGACATCATAGCTAAGGAATGCTGCTAGCTGGCGGAGAAGAACCAGGTGCCATGGAGATGAGAAAACCAAGAAGGCCACAAGAGACAAGGATGGGGCATCTGGGTGCAGAGCAGGGGAAACTCTGCCTGCCCACCAGCTGGACCTGAGGAAAGACCACCTGGGAAGCCAGCTAGAAGGCGTGATTGTCTCGTGAGCAAGACGGCACTACCTGTTGTTATAACTTGCGGGATCCCATGCAGGGTATATAAGGGACAGCCTGAGAACTAATAAACGGCTTCTACTGTGATCGTATCAGTCCGTGTGGAGTCGGGTCTCACACGGAATAACCCCACACAAGATCACCACATTCAACAATTACCCCAACTGCCCAAGGCCATTGCTAAACCTTGTCCCTTTTAAACAACGGGATGACAATTTAAACCCTCCTTGAGCAGTCTGTTCCAAGGCCTGATGTCCCTTCCATGAAGAAGCTTTTCCTAATGTTCAACCTAAACTTAGTATAGAATCATTAGGGTTGGAAAAGACCTCCAATATCATCAAGTCCAACTGTCAGTCCAAGAGAAGCAACTCAGACTGAGAACCTATGCAGATATCCCTTGCTGGTCAAGCTTAAAGACACAGATTAGCAGTGGCCTTGGGACAGTTGGGTTAATGGTTGGACTTGATGATCTTGCAGATCTTTTTCAACCTAAATGGTTCTGTGATTCTAAGGTGAGGCTTAGGGGATGGAGGCAGAAGTGAAACAACAGGCCTGGTGCTGACCTTGCTGGTTATGTTTAAGTTAAGGTTTTAGAAAGATTTGGCTGTATCAGTATATAATGGTGAGGCACATTTTCCAGTAGGCTTTTGGTGTTGGTTCTGCTTTTTAAAATTTGTATGTTTACTGTTTGGTTTGCTTCTTTCTGTATATAGAATCATAGAATCATTCAGGTTGAGAAAGACCCTTGGAATCATCGAGTCCAACCATCAACCCTACTCTACAAGTTCATTCCTAAACCATATCCCCCAACATTACATCTAAGTGACTTTTAAACATATCCAGGTATGGGGACTCAACCACCAACCTGGGCAGCCCAATGCAGTGCACACACAGAGATAAGGAAACACGGCACATGGGCTTTAAGAGTCAGGATTTAGGTTGCTTATGTATATAATATACATGTTACATACAGAGCCATGACTACAGCATTGTGGGCACCTTTAGAAAATCCTCCAGATGACAAAGGATCTTGTTAAGCCTAAAGAATCACAGAATATTAGGGACTGGACGAAACCCTGCAACAGCAGGATCACCTAGATCCAGTAGCACAGGAACATGTCCAGGTGGGTTTTAGACATCTCCAGAGAAGGAGACTCCACAACCTCCCTGGGAAGCCCAGTCTCCTCTTCTCCAAGCTAAAGAGACCCAGGGTGCACTTTCAGCAAGTTTGCTGATGACACAAAGCTGGGTGGTGTTGCCGACACCCCTGCAGACTGTGCTGCCATTCAGCAAGACCTGGACAGGCTGGAGAGCTGGGCAGAGAGAAATGTAATGAAGTATAACAAGGGTAAGTGTAGAGTCTTGCATCTGGGCAAGAACAACCCCAGGTACCAGTAACGGGCTGGGGACTGCTGGAGAGCAGTGTAGGAGAAAGGGACCTGCGGGTCCTGGTGGACAGCAGAATGACCATGAGCCAGCAATGTGCTCTTGTGGCCAAGAGTCATTAATGTTCTTAAGACTGATTATGTCATTTGGTCATAAGAAATGCATCTCAAAGGCAGAAGAGGGGCTGAGCTGTGGGTTCAGGTTCTCCCATACTGAAATTCAACCATCAGCTTCCTGGTTTGCACAGGAAACCTATGCAAAAGTTTAGGTTCAGGGAAACAGACAGAAAAATCACTGCTTGTTGCCCATTTATCCAAACACATCCACATTGCTTCCCTTATGGTGCTTGGACCTGTTCATCCTACCCACTCTTTTGAGATCTCTGTTTCCACATCTAGATGATGTAGGGTGAGACAAACTGACCCAAGAGGTGGCCAAGGTACAAGAACACAATCCCTTTTCTCACGCTCAAAACTCACTGGTGTTCAGTTCAGTTAGGAACTGAGGGTGGACGCCTAGTTTAAATTGTTCACGGAATCACAGAACAGTAGGGATTGGAAGGGACCTCGACAGATCATCCAGTTTAATCCCCCTGCCAGAGTAGGATCACCTAGACCAAGTCGCACAGGAACATATCCAGGCAGGTTTTAAACCTCCCCAGAGAAGATGACTCCACAATCCCACAAGGCAGCCTCTTCCAATGCTCTGTCACCCTCACTGTGAAGAAGTTCCTTCTGATATTTATATGGAACCTCCTATGTTCCAGCTTACACCCATTGCCCCTTGTCCTATCACTAGATGACATTAAGAAGAGCCCTTCTGCTTACCTGAGGTTTTCCCTTGACATTGTAGACAGTGTTTGAAGCAGACAGGTAATTAAATGATCATTAAAATAACTAATTAGCATAGCACCAAAAGGATGAGATCTCTACCTGGTGCCTTAAGGGCTGAGGTCTTCAGAAGGAAAAAGGCTGATTTGAACCAGATTACTGTCAGAAACTCTAATAGAGTCCTTAATGTTCAGTCTAAGCTGCAACTGATGCATAAGAATGACATCTTCTGTGGCCACCGGCAGATGTTACTGGACAACTTCAAAGCTAAACAAGAAGTACAGAAGAAAACAAATACTCCTCTGTACTAAGAAAGGGATTAGTACATCACAGCAAAGCCTGCAAAATAAATGTCTGACTTGTAATTGTAGCTCTCAGCATCCTAATTACTTATTTGCCCACCACACACACACCCACCCCCCACTTTGTTGAAAACTGTGGAGTATGTTGGTGCTCACAAAGCTGCTGTGCATCAGCAGGTATGATCTCACTGCAGCTCCCAGCAAGGGAGATGCTGGATACAGAGCCAGCTCAGTTCTCATCATGGGCAGGGAGAAAGGGTAAACATGCCAGTTCCTGTTACTTAAATGTTTCCAAAGAATGTGGAGCTTTGCATTTCATATATGAAATAGGACTTACTCTGTCAGACAGTTTTCAAAGTAATTTGTGGATAAAGGCTTTTAAAAATTGCAGAGGCTGCAGTTATGATCTGATATTAAAAAAAAAAATCTACAGATGACTGTTATAATGAAGAACTTGTTTGACGGGATTACATTCATTACTGTAAGTGATTTACATCCTATAAATCACTTCTCTGGGGATTTACTTTAACTTTCCTTTGGCTGCCAGCGCTGCTTGTTCTATTCCTGCTATTCCTTCCATTCCTGCTATTCTGGAGATGAAAGTTTGGAACATCTCACATATGCAGAATGCATAAATATTACGAGACAAGCTGAGAAAAGCTGTCCTGCTTGTCAAGTGTCTTTGGCTAAAGTTCTGAGCTTCTTGTACCTGCCATGTCTGTATCCACATATATTCACTACAACCAAACCTGTTGATGTAGTTCCAGCCCCAGAACCAGTCCCCCAGCTGAATGCAGCTTGATGAATCACAGCAGATCTCAGTGGACCATAACTGATTCCTATCAGGTGAGAAACTTGTATCTTACCCCAGGAATGATTTCTGTGAAGTCATTCAGATGGTTAAAACTGAAAGAAGAATTAAATGACTTGAAAACAATCTACTACCATGTCAACAGAGGAGAAGAAACATGTTAAAAACACAGTAGCCTAGAACAGAACAAGGATAGGTTTCATGTGTCCTGAACCTCCTGCCTGCAGTTCTTAGAAAGGGAAAAACCAGGTTAGGCTGAGCCTAAAGTCATAAAAAAGCAATGCAAGCAGAAACCAGAGTCACGTTTGATCTGCAATCAAAGTAAATCAAAGGAGAAATGTACCTGTAAAGTCTGCATAAGCGAAATCTGATGTAGTGCAGAAGATGGAATCAAAATCAAAGGGAAAAGAATTTTGTGGAAAGAGAATTGGAAATGGAGAGTCAGTCCATCATAGTCCTAAAGGCTTCAGGTACCTCTCTGTACTTGAAGCTTGTGTCTAGAAGTTATTATCAGTCTACTGAATGTAGTGGGGAGATACAAATGGACAAAAACTACTTAATGCAGGAAAAGTTGTAAGGCTGAGTTCTAATTTCTAAGGTCTAATGTCTAAGCTCTTCCTATAGTAGCTCCCAGAAACCCGCTGCTCAGCAGCTCTGGGTGCTCCAGCCTCTTTATCAGGAATGCAAAAGCAAAATCAGTTGACTTTGAAGTTTGGATTATCACCAAAAACTTTGTCTTGCCCTCATCTATATCACTGTGTCTTGGATTCAGTACAAACTTCACGAATCCAGATGAAAAGGCAGAAATTTGAGAGAAATTTCTGAGAGAAAAAAACTCTTTTGCCTCCGAAAGCCTCTTGGGGATGGAGGATTTGTGCTCAGAAGGTGTAGAGAATGCTATAAAATGCAGAGTGTTTGCCCATTTGGACACATACAGTGTGACATACTCCTGTGTCTATGTTATGTGGTTAAAGGGTGTTATCATACTTGGAAATGAAAGCCTCTACAAATGCAGACTAGAGGGGTAAAAACTTACACCAAATCCTGAGGAAACCTTGAAATCAGCCCCTGGGGAACCATAAGGATGGAAGAGGCTCAAGCTGAAGAGGAACTGCACAACCTTGGCATACTACCATGACGAAATTGCTTTGGGTAAGTGAGGGAGGCTTGCAAACATCTGCAGGACCCCACATGTCATGCTGGGTCCTTGATGAAAAAACAACACAAAAATAAACATTCAAAATACCCCAGAATGACTGAATTCCACTGATTTCTCCGCATCAGGAATCACACTCTGGAAAAGGTGAGCAGCATCTGGGAAAGTTCTCTAGAACTTCATAGGGAAAAAAAATTAAAATAAGAAAATTAAGAGCAGTTGAAATTGGGAATAACTCAGGAGAGCCAGAAAAACCACTGTGTCTCCAAAAATACCCTCCCAGCTGGGATCCAGCAGCCCAGCATGTTTTCTGAGGGACCACAAGCCATGTGTCCAGCCATTGAGCAACCAGCCTTGCTATACAGCAAAGCCTCCAAGCATTTGGTGACAACAGCAGGAGCAGTGGCTATGGCAGCCAAGCAGCTCTAAGAAGCCGGAGCATCTCATGTATCATTAGCCAAACAGCTACCCTATGGTGTCTCCTGAATAATGATTCCCATCCCTCTCCTGGTCCCAGAGGGGGCCAGTGACTGCTCCCTTGCCTCCATCTGGAGGAGCAGCTGCATGTGACACATCAAAGGAAAAAATCCCAGTGGAGCAAAACCCCAAACTCTCTCAAGGCATTTTTAATACTAGGAAATGTTACCAACCAAAATCCCATGAGGTCTCACTAACTAGTAATTTAATAATTCAAATCCCTTTCCAAAGGTGCAGTTTTTCTCCCTGAAGAATGGGCTGGTGACTGGCAGTAGGGAAAGGAATGTCTACGTGGTTTTCACATTCCTCTCCCTTCCCTTCCTTCCCCTCCCAATTAAAACAATTTTCCTTTGCTCCATGAGCAGCCTAGCTCAGACCACCTTTTGCACAAGCTCTCCTCTCTATTTCATCCATGTGCTGGGAGAGATGGAGACACACATGGCTGTGCCTGGTCCCAAGCATGGCTTTGCTCCCAGCACCCTTTTGTTCCATGTGGTTTGCAGCATGTTGGGCAGCAGCTTTTCCAACAGCTGGTAGGACCCCAAAGAGTGGTGTGGGTGCCCCAGTGTAAGGGACCCCAGCCCTAACCGGCTGTGAGCCCAGGTGTGTGTCCCAACATGCTTTTCCTGAGCTCGAGGGAAGGTGCGACCACCCACGTGGGCCTCCTACAGCAAACTGCAGCAGTTTGTCCTGTACAGTGATCACAGAATCATGAGGTCTGAAGGAACCTCTAAAGAGCACCTAGTCAAACTCCCCTGCAACAAGCAGGGCCATCACTCACCACAGAATCACAGAACATTAGGGATTGGAAGGGACCTCTAACGATCATCTAGTCCAATCCTCCTGCTGGAGCAGGACTACCTAGATCAAGCTGCACAGGAACATATCCAGGTGGGTTTTAAACGCCTCCTGAGAAGGAGCCCAGAGCCCCATCCAGCCCGATTTTGAATGGCTTCAGGGATGGGGCCTCCACCAGCTCTCTCAGCAGCCTGTTCCAGGGATCCTTCGCCCTCAGATTAAAGACATTTTTCCTCATGTCCAACCTAAATGAACCCTTTCCAGCATCAAACCATAACCCCTCATCCTACTGTTCTGTCTGAAAACACCCCCCACAATGGAAAGGAATGGTGAGTCACCAAAATTACCCAGGTTTTAGTCACATGCTGACAAAACCCATCCTTGTTTGAGGAGGCTGTGCCCTCCTCTCCTGTAAAAGGTAGAGTCAGCTGACTGAAGCTCCCTGGGGAGCTTGCCAGGCTTTTAAACACATGCCTCACTCTCTAAGAAAATTCATAAACACATCAGCCGTATTTTTCTCCAGGATATCTTTAGCAAAAAGGTACTATTTTTATCTTTGTGCAAAAACTCCACGGAGCAGTGCTTATGGCCCAAAACAGTGCTGGTTCTCAAACATCCAAGAATAGCTGCCTTCATCAGGGCTGGTCTTGAAACTCTGTTTTTCCCCCAAACGACTCCAATACCTTTAAAAGGGATGGACAGAAGTGCAAAGAAAATCCCTCTAAGGAATGAAAGTGGAAAAGGTACACCTGACTAAACCACATGGACCTCAGTGATGTGCAGCCTCCCCATGCAGCTCCTGTGGGAGCTGCCAGAGCCTTGTGCCGTGCAGCGAGCCAGCTCCCTCTGCCAATGAGGAAAGGAAAATCCTTGCCCTGGGGAGCTGTATGAGACCTCTGCAAGGAGCCCTGCAGTACTGAGATGGCTCAGTGGTACCCAGTGGCATCAGCATGGGCTTTCACCACAGCAGAGGTGGGAAAGCATGTTGCCAGGTCAAATTAACACGAAGTACCACTGTGTGAGCAACAGCTTTCCTCCATCTCTGACTGCACAGGACACTCAAACATGAGAAGGAGACTTAAGGTGGAAGGCAATGTGGAAATTGGATGTTTAAAAACACAAAACAAATTAGAAATACAACTTTATGCAGTAGCTTAATGTGTTGAAGCATTGTACCCCTCTGCACAGAGAGAACAACAAAATCAAAAGTTCTTGGCAGCTCTTCACATGACAGATTGGTCCTTTCAGACAGCAGGTAAGCACCTCCCCACTCTCTAACAGAACCAGCTTTCAGGGAAAATGAGGTTTGTGAAGCACTCTGACTCATGTCGAAGCTTGCTCTGTATCTTACTACACAGACACTACTCAATGAGCTGATCCAGTACTGTCTGTACACTTCACTTCTGATGCTCCACCTCCCCACCTTCATACACTGTACCTTATTTTAGATGGACCTCTCTGTTTTCCAAGTATCCCAGTTCCTGTTGGAACAATCACATGCAGAGGAGCCACCCACATCTGGTGATGGCACCTAAACCACACAAGCTCCAACATGGAGCAGTGTGAATGTGGAACCCACCTGGTGACCACATTTAGGAATCCCTTCCTCCTTCACTGTGGAAAAGTTGCCCCTGATGGAAGGAGAATTACACTGCAAAGAGAGGCTCACCAGAATACACTGCAAGCTCTTGTGAATTGTTGTTTTCTGGACATGTTGCTTTTATTTGTGCAAACATCCTTGCGCCATCTGCTCAGCTTCAGGCACATTATTAATGTAGTGGCAACCCAAAAAGCATTCCCTGCACAATGAGCAAGGTGACTTCAATGACGAGATTTTGGAAAACTGATGCCAACAGAAGAAATGAGAAGCTCAGCCTGAGCTATGTGTGTGAACTGAAGAAAAACCCTGGAGGTGAAAAGATGCCAAGTACTCACTCACCAAAGAATGAGTGCAAAGGGAGGCTTCCCAGAGCACATGAGGCTTGTCAGAAGCAGTTGTTAATACTGGTTGTGGTTTGCAAACTGAAGTCCTGAAAGTACAAATGAAAGTAAGGCTATGAAGAGAAAAGGGTAGAGGGAGCAATGCCTTGATAAACTTGCAACCCTGGAACCATAGTTAAGGGCGAAGTATGTTTCCCAAGCCAAGGGCTCATGTACCAATTGTTCATAACACACAGAAAAATGTAGGAGCAGCGAGAGCGAGTGAAGACCTCCTCCCAGCATACAGAAGCTCATTTGGGCTCAAACAGCCTGGCAGCTGCCATGGCTGGCAAACTCAAGTTTGCCAAGAACATGCCAATATCAATCGCCCTGATGAGAATGGTCCCAGCTTCTCACTGATTGTCAGAAAGGTCAGTCACTGAGGATGGGCCCATGGGTGTGAACAGAGAGACAGTGACACTATCTCCCTCCTCACAAAATTGTACTTCTGTGACAGGAGAGCTCACAGGACTTGTTCCATGCCAGCTTCCCACCACTTTCCCAGCAGCATGAGTAAGGTGGCTGCCTGCCTTGAGAAGCACAGCAAAGGCAGAAGGCACACGCATAGCTTTTCTGCCAAGGGCAGCACAAGTTAATTCCCCTCTCTGGGCAGCCACGCAACAGCAAAGGCTCTTCAGAGACTAAGGGGGAGACAAAGCAGCGAATGTGCCTGGGGTACTTCTGGATGACCAAGCTTTATTGCCTTGCTTTATTTTTGCTTCCTCATACAACATTCTCTGGTTTGGGAAAGTTGGAGCAAAATCAAGGCAGCTGGTATTCAGCTGGACAAGCCTAAAAATAAGCCTTCTCCCCATAGGCATGGAGCAGGAATGTGCAGCTGCATGGAACTGCTCTGATCACAGAACCAACCTTCAGCTCAGCTTTGCTGATGTCCATTGCCTTGGACATCATTAGTAGAAAAAATATCAGCCTGCTGAAACACACAGCACAGATGTTCCAATAGCATCTTCTGAAAAGCAAATATATCACAACGAATGAACCAATCTAACGAACATATCACATATTGGTTGGAGTTTCTCTCCACATGCAAGAAAAGTAAACCGGCAACTCCTCAAGATGCCTTGCGTAGAACATTTTTAAAGAGGCTGCAATCAAGGGTGTTTGATCAAAGAGGCAGAATGCTGAATATGCCCAAACAATTCCGAGATGCGGTTTGAAAAAGCAAGCAATTTCATTTATTAGGCCACTCCCACATAAGATCACAACCTTCCTTTTTGTCCAAGTTCAAGTCTATAAAGGGTCATGCTATTAAAACCCAGTCAAATTCCAGTATCGGAACAGGCACATCTGAACCAAATTACAGTCCCTTAGAATGAAAATACAGAAGCACAAAAACAAAGCAATTAGAAAACAGGCAATTTTCAAGTTTCACTTGTTTTTCTGTACTCTCACTTTTACTGTTAAATGCTCAGGTTTAACATTTTTGTAATGATTTTTTTTTCCTTCTGGGTTCCAGGTTGTGACGCTTCAAGCATTAGCTTCTTGGTCTGTTCTCCCTAGTGGCCAGTGATAGGACAAGGGGAAACTGGCCTGAAGCTGCACCAAGGGAGGTTCAGTTTGGATGTCAGAAAGAATTTCTTCCCTGAAAGGACTGTCAGGCACTGGAACAGTCTGCCCAGGGACAGGTTTGAGTCACAGTCCCTGGAGGTGTTGAAGAGAAGGGTAGTTGTTGCATTGGGGACAGGGTTTAGTGGTGCTGATAGGGCTGGGAAAAGGTTGGACTTGATGATCCTGAAGGTCTCTTCCAGCCAAAACTGTCCTATGATTATGAGATTCTAAGTAAACCTGCACTAACAGGGAATGAGTGTTTTCAGAAGCAGTAGATAAGAGCTCAAAGTCCAAGTGACTGGCCAGAATATAAACTCAGATATACAAGACTTAAGCCTGGTTGTTGAATTGAGCATTTTGATGGAAGTGGATTGCCGAGAGCTGCCTCAGCCAGGCATCACCAACAGGAAATCAGGTAAAGCAGAATTATATCATGTTCTTGGGTTGAAGGGAGATGTGAGGAAAAAGAGTGACAAGCACTTAAAAAGCTTAGGAGAGGGGAAGAGATAAAAGACTGGGCCAGAAAGAAAACAAACTGTAGGGGAAGGAAAGCAGAAGTGCTGACAGTAGTGATATAGAAGCAGATGACAGGGAAGACAGTTTGTGGTGAAAGGTAGGATTTGTGTATCAGTCTTCTGGCCCCACTCCTGAACATTTCTAAGGCCCAACCTCCAAAAAGAATGAAACGTAGTGCCTGTTCAGAAGTCCTCACACCTCTCTAGCTGTCTCAATGGCCAGCTCCAAGGTTTCCTCTTCCCCAGCTCTGCCCACCAGTTTATTTGTTTGCCCCTAGATAGGCTGTCATCACAAATTAACAGTCTTGATAATTACAGCACCAGAAGGCACCGAATGCCTGTAACAAGTGCAGCAGCTCTCATCTACTTCGAGAAACCCATTTGTTTCTTACAGGAGGCACTAAAACCCAACCTTTATGTTCCCATAGCTCCTCCAATGCTGAAATGCAGCTGTTTTGACTTGTGCAATAAATCCTAACTGCCTGCTAGAACATGTCCAGTTGCTGAGGTCCCAGCGGATTCACAGGACATCTGAGAAAAGAAACCCCTTACAATAGAGATCTCAAAACTGAGAGAAGCCTGTATATGGTCTTGCGGCTGTTCTGATGGAACAGTGCTTCTTTGTTAAGGCAAATGTCAGAGGCAGACACCGAACTTTTTCCCTCCAACCTGAGCTGTTCTGTGTCCAACAGCCTGGTCTACTTTGTGCCATTGATACATGAGCTCTAAGGACCTTCAAACACTATGAGCAGCTGACAGTCAAGGTCCAAGCACTAAACAAATGTTAGTTAAAAAAGGAAATAAGTTTTGTTATCTAGAGGTGTCACTGAATCGCCGCTCCTAAAAACCTTCCCAGCAGCTCTAAGGATCCAGTGTGCAAAACAGCCGTCAGGGAAGACCTGCTGGGGTACTGTCAGTCATTTGGCAGCTTTGGCTTCCACCATCCTGACTGGTTTTCTGTAAATATTGACTTGGTTGCTAAGGGATTTCGCTGGGCGATATCACTCTGTTATTGCACCAGTGACTCTACATCATCCCTTGCAGATGGGACGGCATTATTTAAACCCAAACGTCATTTCTTCTCTATCCAGCTGTGGTGAGAAAGGCTACAGAACCCATTTGGTGAGGCCACTCACACTTTAGCTGCTGCCCACGGTGCTTTTTCAAGTACAATTGGAAATCTTAGAACAATCAGGATAGGGTTTAGGATTAAGCCTGTCATCGCCAGCAAATACAGTCTCCCCACTCCAAGCATATACACAGCAGTTGATACCAAAAGGTGTGCTGTAATAACACACTATCTCCCAAGAACACAAGTGTATTCATGAGAAAAGCTAAAAACTGGGTCTTACTCCCTTAGAAAAGCTGGCTGGGAGTGAATAATCCATGATATGGGATGGACACGCACATTGCCGATGAGAGAACTTCAGATGATTATTTAATGAATGATCTTTCTCAGGTAGCAAGTCTTTTATTTTCACGGGGTCTTTCCACATGAGTTTGTCACTAAGCGTTTCCAAAGAGTAGCTGCTGATTTGTATCTTAAGCTCCAAGCCTCTCCAGCCCCAGCAGGGAGTTCCAGTTCCCCAAGTTGGATGAGAAGGTTCAAGGAAGTTTCTGCAACTTTTCAACACTGCAGCAGAAGGTGGCAGAACAGCAGCCCCAGGTCTCTGCTCTCTTTCAGAGCTAACTAAGCTGGTACAGGCACCTTTCCAGGGGGAAGGGGAACGATAGGAAAGAGATGCTGCTTGGATTTAGAATCATAGAATCACAGAAGTATTTTAGCTGGAAGAGATCTTCAAGATCATCCAATCCAACCTTTTCCCAGCCCTATCAGCACCACTAAACCTGTCCCTCAACACAACATCTACCCTTCTCTTCAACACCTCCAGGGATGGGGACTCAACCCCCTCCCTGGGCAGGCTGTTCCAGTGCCTGACAACCCTTTCAGGAAAGAAATTCCTCCTGACATCCAACCTGAACCTCCCCTGGTGCAGCTTCAGGCCATTTCCCCTCGTCTTATCATCGGTCACTAGGAAGAATAGACCAACCCCTGCTTCTCTGCAACTTCCTTTGAAGTAGTTATAGAGAACAAGGTCTCCCTTCAATCTCTTTTTCTCCAGGCAAAACAGCCCCAGATCCCTCAGCTGTTCCTCATACGACACCTGTTCGAAATTCTTTACTGGCTTGGTAGGCACCCCTGTCCCCTCTCCAGCACTTAAACTCTATTTTAGGCTGAGCTGCAGGACACTGGGAAACACTGGTCTCGTGCTGCTGTTAAGCAGCATCCTGCTCCTCACAAACTTGTCACCACTGCTCTTGTTGTCATGGTGTAGCATGGGTGCTTCTGCCAGCACACAGTACTACTATTTATCGGATGCTTCTCTCCATCATTTGCCTGGCTAAAGCACCACCTTCTTGCACATAACCTCTTTTCTCAGCTGTGTGAAGGATTCAGTGAGAAAATGGCCAAAGTACAATGATTTCCAATCCCTAATGTTCTGTGATTCTGTGATCTCAAAACACAGCCACTCCTGGCCAGTGATGGTCACGGTGAGCTGAGGCACATCTGGGCACACGGGTTTTACCGGTCAAAGTTTGTGAAAGGGTTTCTTGTTAGAAATGGAGCTTCCCCCAGTTCTCCCAGTGGAGCCAGATTCCTCTGGCAAATAGTCCTGCTCCCACCCAGGGGCTGGGCTGCCACAGCTGCTGCCCTCTTCCTCCTTCTCAGCAGGGTCTGGCTGCCTTGCAGGGAAGGCAGCCCACTGGTAGGCAGCAAATAGTCCTGCTCCCACCCAGGGGCTGGGCTGCCACAGCTGCTGCCCTCTTCCTCCTTCTCAGCAGGGTCTGGCTGCCTTGCAGGGAAGGCAGCCTACTGGTCAGACTGGATCTGTGAGGAAGTCAGCTTGGACAAGAGTGTATGTGGCAAGTCACAGATGAGAAGCACATAATTAGTGACAAATAACTTCCCAACGCACCCAGCACATTTGCTCTTAATTAGCCTTGACTCACGTCCACCGAACTTACGTTACCGCTGTTATTAAAAATCTTTGCAGAGGATGATCGATATGAAGTTACAGCAGCAGAAGGCTAACAGGCACTGTGTCATACACAGATGCACTCTGAAAATCTCCAGGTAGTGTGAAAAATGACCTTCACATCGCAGGAAAACAATCAGCTATTGCCAATGGTCGTCATTCCTAGCAAAATGGGGTTTACGGTACTTTTGGGCAGATCTCCTCCCAGTCCCCCTTCCTCTAAATCACTTAATGTGCAGATAATTAGGATTGCTGATCTGCTCAAATAACTGGGAATTTTCCTGACATCATCCCCCAGGGGAAAAACAACCAACCCAAACCACCACCACAAAAAACCTCAACCCAACCCAAAGGTTGACCCCACATTTGAAGTTTCTGGGCTCGCAGTGGGATGCGCACGCAGCTCAGGGAGAGGCACAGCCCTTTGATTTCTGCAAAGTGCAAGGTGTGACCCTGTTATAATTAAATCCTTTTTCGTTTGTCTTTGTGCTGAAGCAAAGCAGGTAGTTTTGCTGGGTGGGGATGAAAAAAAAGAGCCATCAGAAAATTCTTGCTACCAAGTCACGACCTGATAGGAAAGAAAATAATTCAGCTATTTCTCATCCTTGGGAAGAAAATAATTTCAGCCAGTGGAGACAAATAGGGATTATCTCAAGCAAACACAGAAACATCTGACTCCTCCTTGTGTTTAAGCATCCAATGCATTGCTCCTGCAAAACATCCTACACTTGGTCCAGCTTCTGTGGGTCTGGATTTCAGCACCTCGGCAACAAGATCTATTTATAACAGTAATACAGAGGGGTTTTTTCCACCTCTGGAAAAAACCATCACCTTAATCATTATCTACCAAAACAGGGACTGTTTCAACTGAGACAAGTGCTGGCCAGCATTTCAGACCCCTTCCTAATACCGGAGAACACACTGCAGGCCACCTACTGTCACCCACCACCACCCAGACAGCCCCTCCTCTCTGTGGTGCAGCACCACCATAGAGGCACAAGAATCACAGAATCATAGAATCATAGAGTTGGAAGGGACCTCCAAAGGTCAAGGTAGCCTACTCCCCTATAACAAGCAGGGCCATCACTCACCAGACCAGGTAGCCTGGAGCCCCATCCAGCCTGACCTTGAATGGCTCCAGGGATGGTGCCTCCACCACTTCTGTAGGCAGTGTGTTCCAGAGATCCCTGCCCTCAGATTCAAGAACTTTTTCCCTGATGTCTAAGAAAGCACAAAACACCCTTACGTGGTTGCACTTCAGAAGAGGGTTGGAGCAGATTGGGTGAATCCCTGCTGTAAAAAGTCCCCTCTATTTTAGATCTTAGATTAGCACACCTTCAAGAGCATTAAACAATGATTAATAGCTTCTTGAGATACCAAAGACATTAAATGCTCATCCTTTTTTGACACGTCAAGGGCAGTACAGCAGAACATAGGTGGGCAACAAGGAGCAACACCACTAAAATGACTGACTTGAAAAAAAAAGACAAGAAAAATCAATAAAAACTTAATCACATCTTACACAAAAGGCTTAATGGACATCTTGAACTTATAAGTGAAAACAAAAGCAATTTGAATTTCAAGTTTTCAAAAGCAAAAAGACATTTAATAAAATTTTTCTCTTTTTCCCATAATATGAAGGGAAAAAAATCCAATAACGTATTACTTGTGCACTTCTGAGAAGTTATGGATTCTTATTTACAACACGTTTTAGCTTGATTTTATCTTAATATTCGGTAATGATTTGCTGTCATGATTCAGATTTGCCCTATTGTTAATCATTACCATAACAAAGAAAAATGATTTAGTTCGTAACTAAGAGAACATGACTAACCATTGCTGTTAAAGGCAGCCTGTGGGTTCGTTGCCTGAGGCTGGTGCGACCATCACCCTCCGTTAAATAACAAGTATGGATTGCTTTAATTGGCAAATTGTTCTGAAATAGCAACAGAGGTTAAACATTTCCTACTGAAACTTACGTTACTGGAAAAATACTTCTGAGAAAAGCATTTTGCCGGAGAAGGACTTCAGTTTGGACAGACTGTGAGGAGGACCTAGAGATCAGTTTCTTAGTGTCCACCATTCCGTCTGTGGGTTTTTGGTTCAAGCACATCACTGGGGATGCTCCTTGCTCCTGTGACACAGCAGTAGGGGCCTGGCAAGCTCAGCAGGCACCCAGCTAGCCAGAATGGAAACAACCCACAGCTCTTGGCACCACTTCCACATAACAATACTCTGGGTTTTGGCCCTAATGTTCCATTTGCAATTACATTTGTAATGTTCAATTTGCAGCTGAAAAGACAAATCTGTTTGCAGAAAACTCTGATGTAGTTTTCCCCCCATGTTCACTGTAATATTGCATAAATGCAGCCCTGGCATCAAATGATCACCAAAAAGTGGGGCTTAACAGGCTTCAACCTGCTCATGGCACACCCTTCAGACACATAAACTCTGTGTTGAACCTGCTGGGCACCTACTGAGCACTCAAGGGCTGCAGGGTGCCTGCACCAGCCTCATCTCAGCCTCACAGGTCATACCTACTGCCAGGAAAGGTTCTTGGTCAGATGTAGTTGGGTTCGATGTCTCACAGGAGGACTGGAAACTCAAATCAGCATCTTGTTTCCAGCCTTTATTATTTTTCAACTCCACAAATACAGGTAAGATTGGTATTTCTTCTTCAAAAGACAATGTGATGACACCCCAGCAGACTGTGCTGCCATTCAGTGGGACCTGGACAGGCTGGAGAGCTGGGCTGAGAGCAATTTAATGAGCTATAACAAGAGCAAGTGTAGAGTCTGGCATCTGAGCAAGAACAACCCGAGGTATCAGAATAGGTTGGGGACTGACCTGTTGGGAGCAGTGTAGGAGAAAGGGACCTGGGGGTCGTGGTGAACAGCAGGATGACCATGAGCCAGCAATGTGCTCTTGTGGCCAAGAAGGCCAACAGCATCCTGGGGTGGATCAGAAGGGGGGTGGTTAGCAGATCGAGAGAGGTTCTTCTCCCCCCTCTACTATGCCCTAGCGAGACCACACCTGGAGTATTGTATCCAGTTTTGGGCCCCTCATTTCAAGAGGGATGTGGAGCTGCTGCAGTGAGTCCAGTGTAGAGCAACGAGGATGATGACGGAAGTGGAGCACCTCCCTTATGAGGAGAGGCAGAGGGAGCTGGGTCTCTTTAGCTTGGAGAAGAGGAGACTGAGGGGTGACCTCATTACTGTCTGTAAATATTTGAAGGGTAGGTGTCAGGAGGATGGAGCCAGGCTCTTCTCGATGTCATCTAGTGATAGGACAAGGGGCAATGGGTGTAAGCTGGAACATACGAGGTTCCATATAAATATAAAACCTCCTACATAGAAAGGAATATATAGAATAAATAGGAGGAAGTTCTTCCCAGTGAGGGTGATGGAGCACTGGAACGGGCTGCCCATGGGGAGTGTGGAGTGTCCTTCTCTGGAGATGTTTAAAACCCACCTGGATGTGCTCCTGTGTGACTTGGTCTAGGTGATCCTGCTGTGGCAGGGGGATTAGACTAGATGATCTTTCGAGGTCCCTTCCAATCTCTGCAATACATTCATCCTTCCTTTGAAAATAAGATTAAACTTCATAAAGAAGCCAGGAAAAAAGCCTCTTGCTTGGCTGCAAGACGAGCCCTGAGTAGATCCACCAGACATGAAAACAGCAGGTTGTGCATCCAATGTTGGGTTTTCATCTCCAACAAGGAGAGTGTGCTAAACGATGAAGGAGGCCAAGCACAGACACTTTTGATCTCCCAGTTTCTCTCTAGCACATCCTGGACCACCCGAAGGCAACTTGGAAAACCCCACAAGAGGCATAAGACATCATCCTCAAAGCAACTTGTGTTTCTCTCCCTTCCTCCACCTTCTTGTCCTCCCTCTTCCATTGCTTTGTAGCTTATTTAGTTTCTTCAGAAACATACTCCTTTCTGAGTATTTGTCTGTGTGGAGCTTTAGTGAGATACTGGGTTAGCTGACAGACAACTCCCTTGCGTACACCCCATCGGTGTTCTTCAACCTTGAGAGAAGAAGGCTGTGGAAGACCTTATTGTGGCCTTCCAGTAACAGAAGTCAGCCTAACAGGAAAGTTGAGGGCGTAATTTTCACAGGCATTAATAGCGATAGGGCAGGAGTTATGGCTTTACACTAAAAGAGGGAAGATTTACATTAGATATTAAGAGGAAATACCTCCCTGTGAGGGTGCTGAGGCCCTGGAACATGTCGCCCAGGGAGGTTGTGGCTGCTCCATCCCTGGAAGTGTTCAAGGCCAGGCTGGATGGGGCTCTGCGCAACCTAGTCTGGTGGGTGGTGTCCCTGTCCATGGCAGAGGGTTGGCACTGGATATTTTGAGGTCATTTCCAACCCAAACCATTTCAGGATTCTATGATTGGCATATCCTTCAAGGGAGGGCAGCCACCTGCCACCTGTGGTGTCAGATGCCTGGTGTGTGCCTGGCTGATGTAAGAAATAAAGATTTCTAAACGTTACAAAGCTGCTAGACAAGTCTAGCCTCCACAAAGACAGTCACAAACACCTCTCACCTTCTCATTCAAGAGGTCTGTGTGCCTCAAGTTAAACACTTGGCATCTATCCTCTCTAGCACCAACCCACTCAATTTCATCAGCAACGATGTGGTGCACTGCAGGATTGGTATTCATAGCCAGACTTCTCCTGAGTTCTGCAGAGGCTTTGGTAAGGGCTTGTCTCTGCTTCTGAAACAAGGAGAACAGTAACACTTTGTTTAATATTTAATGAATGTCTTAAAAGCAAACAGGTACCTCCCTTCTTCCTGTTTAAGCACTGGGGGTTTTCTGCAGGGCACAGGTGGCCTTTCCATGGGAGGGTGGCTCAAGGACTTTGCTCCCAAAGAGGGTCACACACAGCATCACTTGTCTAGTGATAGGACGAGGGGCTATGGGTGTAAGCTGGAACATAGGAGATTCCATATAAATATTCAGAAGGAACTTCTTCACAGTGAGGGAACTTCTTCACAGTGCGGAGCACCGGAACAGGCTGCCCAGGGGAGTTGTGGAGTCTCCCTCACTGGAGAGGTTTAAGACCCGCCTGGATGTGTTCCTGTGCGTCTTGCTCTAGGTGATCCTGCTGTGGCAGGGGGATTGGACTAGATGATCCTTCGAGGTCCCTTCCAATCCCTAATGATTCTATGATCTCTGTGCTCCAGAACTGAAAACTCCTGACAGAACAGACTGCAAAGTTCGTGTGAAAATGCACAAGGTAGGAGAGACCTCAGAAAACCATTTTGTCTCTTCGGTGTGGCTGCTTATTAAAAGAAAGAATTACCATGGACTTCCTGCAGAAGAAGGAGAGCATGACCTGAATAAATCAAGTGTCCCAAAGTGGTGTTTCTGCAGACCTCGTGTAGAGTTCTTTCACAGAAGCACTGAACCATTTAGGTTGGAAAAGATCTTTAAGATGGAGTCCAACCGTATACCCTACTCTGCTAAGCGCATTATCAGACCCACCACTAAACCATTCAATCATAGAATCACTCAGGTTGGAAAAGACTTTCAAGATCATCAAGTCCAACCACTAACCCAACTGTCCTATCCCACCGCTAAACCCTGTCCCTGAGCTCCAGATCTCCATATTCCCCAACAGCATATCTACAAAGCTTTTGAACATGTTCAGGGATGGTGACTCAGCCACCTCCCTGGGCAGCCTGTTCCAAGGCCCGATGTCCCTTTCATAGGCCAGAAAGACCCAAGCTCCAGCCCAGAGGAAAGCAAGAAGAACAATCTATAGCCACAAGCAAAAAATGGACAAGAAGAAGGATTTAAAGCAAAAAACCTTCAAGTATCCTGGAAAGAACCCTCACAGTTACACAGAACAACTCCAATGCAGAATTAGCCGACGTGCCAAGGGTAACACAAAAGAGAGGGCAATTCCATTTGCTCCCTGTTTAGAACAAAACCAGACAAACGCGGCACTATTGCAGTGTGATGCCCAAACAGTTCTGACTCCAGCAGTGAAGGTAAAACAGTAACAAACGAAACAGTACATTTTAAAAGCCCCAAACTTGCAGTTACTGTGTCCATGGGTGCTAAAAGCGCTACAGGTTTTATAGTTACTGTTAGTAACACATAAAACACCAGACACATTTCCAGAGGACAAAGACTGAATGCTGTACAAATCCTTAAGAAGGTAAATTGGCAGCTGAAGCTCTGCCACCCTGGTGCCAGTGCCCTGCCTTGAGGAGGAATTTGACTTGTAAGGGATTAAAGGATGGTGATAACTTGTGTGCAGCCGATCAAACCAACTTCACACGGGGGGAATTGTCTGCAAACAACTCTTACACCAGGGAAAAGAAGTCATGACAACAGCCAGTGACTATAGGGTAAAGAAGATTAAGTCACAATTAATAGTGAGGAAACAAGTGATCTGAGCTGCTCTACAGCTGAAAGTCCGTCACAGAGGGGGCAGCCCAGCTTAGCCATACTGGCAGCAGCAGGATTTGGTGGGTGAAAACACAAAAACGCAGCTCTCCCTTTCCTCTTAGTCTGATCATCAGTCAGGCCTGAATGATGGTGTCTTAAAAAACCCCAAATGTCCAGCAGCAGAAGAGAGCCAACAACACAGAAACATATATTTGTGGGCTAGGATGATGCTGGAGGGTGGATTCTTTGTCCTCTTTACAACCTCTTTACTTTCCCAAGCTGCTCCTGAAATGCCATTTTCTTGTCCTGATATCCTTACTCATTTGCATTCTCTTCCTTAGTCTTCTAACTTTTCCGTTCTCTTTTGTTTTTCACTTGAATCTACTTAGAAATCAGTTGTGATGTTCCCACTTAATACTGGTGAGCTAAACCCTACCACACACTGTATTTCTTCCTACATCTAGATTCCATCCCAGAAAAATCACTTGTGTCCTTCTGCAGAGCACAGGCAGCCAGGTCCTCACTATTCCCAGGGCTGGATGACATTGCTAATGTGTACGTATTACATACAAGCAGAAATCGATGCTGTCTGCTGTACATCTGGATCAATATCATGGAAATAAAAATGGATTCTGGACATATGAATAAAATAAAATAATTGACGAAAAAGAAACGAGAAAATCTTTACAGAAACCAATAAAATAAGAGTCAGAAGAAAGCAGTGATTCCACCACATAAATACCTAAATAGTGCAACTATTTTTAGACCTCCTGTTTTAGCAAGCTGCATTTCTTCTAACATGAGGTTTGGGGTCTTTTCTTTTAATTACCTGTGGAAGCGTTTCAGTCAGATATAGTAACAGGCACTCACCACAGTGATTTTAATTAATAAGCTCTAATAAATTTGCACATGTTGCAATATACAGCTCTAAAAATACCCGTGTGCCTCCCCAAGACTGTGGCCAGACTGGGCTGTGGCCACGCTCCACAGCAGTCATAGGCTGCTTGTTGGACATCAAACACAGCCCCAGTGCTGGCACCTGGGTGGTACTCTCCCACCCCAAAGCTGGCCCTGGCAGCCACCCAGCCTTGGCACTCATCCTCTGAGTTACCCACCGTGTCCAGGGTCTCCTGCAAGCCCGATGCTGTATCCAGCTATTCAGAGATGTCCAGAATTGCTTCCATTTAGGTAAATCTCAATAATTTTGGTTAGTTAGAGACAACCTGTCAGTCTGAGTCTAGACTTGGTGGCTGGCAGAACCACAGTCTGGTGGCTGTGCCAAAGAGGAGAAAAATAAATCTCACTCTTGTCAAAACCTTCCAATTCCCACTGAAATCGTTCAGTGCACTGATGTTTGCCCTCATCTTTTTTAATCTGTTCCCTCTGATTGTGGACACTGAGCAAACGCAAAGAGAACACCTACATTCTCCCCCAGCTCTAACAGTTCCCTGACTCAGAGCCAACTGCTTTTCCTATGGGAACATCTCATGCTTCACTCAAGGGCATCAAATCCAATGCAGACACAAACTCCATCAGCACCTCCCATCCCAGAGGATGTCCCCATCCTCTCCTTTCCCAGATCTGGTCCCCAACTCCTGGGGCCGAAGTGGTCCCACTGACATACAAGAGATCAGTGCCAGGAACAGCAGCTCAATAGGGACAGTTTTGTACTTACAAGCAAACCACAGCACAAGGACACAGAGCTCTGTGAAGAGCAGCTTTCCTGGGGACAGACCGTCCAGAGTGGGCTTCTCAGGGCTGCCCAGCCAGCACAGTCACATCGCTGTGTTTTCTCAGACCCACACAGCTAGTACAGGTGTTTGAACCACCCCACACAAAGCTGCCGGGGGTCAGGCAGAGCTCCCAAGAAATGCAGCCCCAGAGCTGGGCTGGCAATAGGAACAGGGGATCAAATCTCACCACAGGCAGCAGCTCAGGGGACAAGCACTACTGATAGGCAAGAAAACTATTTAATAGCAAAATGTGCAAAGTAAAATTTATCAAATAAGAGAAGAAATGGCTTTAGGTGGACCTTACTTCATATACATCTACCTTGCCCATCTCCAGTATTTTAGAGGTGGTATTGGTCCTTCTCTCCCACAGGAAATTGCTTCTCAGGGAAACACAGAGCGAAGAGTGTAACGTTAGTTACACATTATCCCGTACTGGAAATATCCCACCACATCATCATTTAGAGGAACTAAACTATAAATGAGTTATCAGCACGTGCTGAACAGAAACAGGGTAGATGCTGCTAAGTTTTGTGAACATCCCCACAGCTGAGAGAACTTTAGAGACTTTTACCCTGCACAGACAGAAGCCAGCTCGCTGAAGCTTTCCTGTGCTCTGTGTCGCACCGGCATATGAGAACGTTAGACTGGTGCTAATAGCCAACGTTCTTTTGACATGATGGAAGGCATCTAATAATTATATAGCAAATATGACGAGATGGAATTGAACTCGATCTCAATTAGCAACCAGAAGTATCCTTCCAACTGAGATTAATATTGATTAAAGCATAACTAGACTAGTACTTGCCAATAAGAGCTCTATAAAATCAAGGAAAGGTGAGGCCAACCTCTAAGTTGGGAGCACTTTGTCACAAGCTGTAAATACAAGTGATTCTCCTCTGGCCTAATTTGTCCTTTTTAAAAATGGAAGCTTGGCTCTGTGCATCTCAGGAAATTACAGTCGTTCCAGCAGACAGTTAGACTGGCCAGGAGCCCAGAGCAGACATCAACAGACTTCTGGAGATGGCTCTGTTTTCCTCTCAACTTTCCCTATCCCTAGTAGGGTATCAACTGCACCGGATTCCACTCCCCTCTCCTTTCCACCCAGTCAGAAATATAAGCAGACGTGGTTCCCACTACTGCTGTGCTGTACCTCAAAAAAACCACAGAATCATAGAGTGCACGGGGTTGGAAGGGACCTCTAAATGTCATCTAATCCAACACTCCTACAACAAGCAGGGTCATCTCTACCTATACTGGCTTGCGCTTTTTCATGTTCCTCCCTGCACCAAATTCAGGCGAGTATAAGTGAGCAAATATCTTGGCTCTATTAGCTCTTCCCCCAAATGAAGGGGTTCTACCAGTCCAATCCTATGTTTCCTTTACATGGAAATGATTGGATTTATCGCTAGCCAATTTTAGATCATATTAAGTCAAACCACAACAACTAAACACTCTTCAGGGCTTACTGCAGATTATAAAATGCTGCTTGAAAAACAGACATACCAGGGTATGAGAGGCAACAATACAAAGCTTACAACAAATCTCATTTTCAAGACTCTTGATCACATTTGAATAACGTTCAGGCCAACTTCAGAGAGCTGTTATACAGAACAAAGAAAATCTGACAACTATAAAATGCTTTAAAATGAGAGTAGAGGGCAAATTAAGTCTGGGAACCTCCACACCCTAACAAATAGCTTGGGAAACTGTTTTTGTCCAGAAACATTGCCCTAAAAATGAACTTTTTGACCCAGTAGCCACATGGCCCTGGCCAGGCAGCACAGCAACAAACATGAGCTGCTTTCAGGGTGTGCCCTGAAAGACACACCCTGTCTATGGTGGAGAGGAGATGTCCATGGTGAGTTAGCTGAACAGAAGAAAGGGGCACTGAGAGTCCAGGAGAAAGAGGCAACACCTTCTCCAGGCTAGTACTAGAGAGATCAACTCCAGATGCAATGTAATGAATGCAAAGATACAGGAGGCTGGTGAGCTACAGGCATCGCCAATGAGCATTATCCCATGGAGGAACTTGTCCAGCCATTTGAAATTTCATCTGTGTATAAAATCCCAATCCTTTCCATTGAACAGCACACAAAGCCCAGCTTGGTGCTGTGAGGATTAGAAAATATAACACAGAAGCTTAATAGACTGTAAACAAGTCTGTGTCCAGCAGGCCATGAGAGGAAAGCATCAGGAAGCCAAGAACCAAGATACTTCTTTCATTTGGCGTAGCCACTGGGACTGCTGCAGGTTGCTCGGGACAATGGCACCACACCATCACAGTGACATTCCAGTCCAACACAGCTTTAAGAAAGCAGTAGCTGCCCGAGAATGCACTCATGCTTGCTAAGCTTCTAATCCCAGCTTTGATTCTTTTTCCCCTCCATAATCAGTTCAAACACAGCTCGAATTAATCACAGTTTGCAAATGTGAAGGTTGCTTTTCTTCCCTCTGCTTAGGATATGCCTTAAGTTCACACACAGGGTGAACACTTGGCTGGAGCCATGGGCCAGACCCCATCCTTGCATTTACCTACTGTATGGTAACACCCACTGCAACACCAGTGCCATGGTGGTACAAATTGCAGCACCTACAGGCTCAAGCAGAAGCTCAGAGGCCACTCCTGGCCTGTTTCCTGGCTCCATCTCTGAACACACCCTTAACATGCCCACCCACAACACCTCTGCCCGTTCTGGCCCCGGTCTAGCCCAGATCTGTAGGAGCTCTCACTCACCTCCTCCTTGTCCTAGTACTCAGTGCTCCCACCTACTCTGTTCTTCCTTCAGTATCAGATGAATTGATGAGAAGCCTTGGTTGGTCAGCCAGCCTGAGGCTGAACAGAACAGCACCTTCTCTTGACTGCTGGCCAAGCTAACACTGATTCCCTTTAGGATGCTTGCTGTGGAGTTCAGGTGGGCATTTTAGCCACCACAACAGCAACTCATTTCCAATTTTGGTCACCCTCATAGCACCACAATGATCAGGCTTCAGTTGTTAGGTCCACCAGCCTTACTGATCCTTTCGTAACTCTCCTGGGTGCTATTACAGCACTACTCCTTTGTTTGTGTTATCTCAAAGCACCCCATTTCTTGTTATTACAGAAAACCAGGAAACATAACATGAGTGGGCTCCTAAAAAGGAGATTTATGCCCAGCTGCCCTGTGCAAGCAGAGTCATGGTGCAGAGAAAATTATAGGCAATAAATAAACATGCACATAGACAGAGGATGTCTCCTCATACGTATCTGCAAAACAGTCTTTGGATGCTTAATGAGAAACCTATTTTGGGTCCTCTGAAACCATGTTCTTAAGACTTAGTGAGCGCTGTACTTAACAGGGGTTAGAGAGCCAGCCAGAGTAGAGTTTTTCATTTCCATTTCAAAGGATTCCAGCAGAAGCAGATAGATTCAAACGCCACATTTGCAAAATGCTGCTGCTATTAAACCTTTAAGATAAACTAATTGCGTCACATACCACAGAAAATCTCAGCGTCACCTGGTGTGGCGCTGGAACTGCAGAGGGACGTCGGCATCCATCCCAAGTACAGGTCACACCCATAAATTCTTTTTCCCTCACCCTCTGAGCTTCTTTATGAGATATTATTCTGTGTGATAACATTTCTGGAGCTGACTCTTGGCAGGGGGGTTGGACTAGATCTCTGGAGGTCCCTTCCAACCCCTACCATTCTTTGGTTCTATAATTCTATGACTTTCAAAATATGGACAGAGCCAGCAGTCCACAGCAAAGCTTTTTCATCCTTGTCCTCTATAGTCTTAAAAAGCTGGGTCATGCAGGCTTATCTGACGGAACTGTGTGTTAAAATAACAGCTGACACTCAAAGATGACCTGAAAAACACTGTCCAGTGAAGTTTATTCTCTACTCTTTCCTCTGTCTTGCCCAGAAACTGCTCAGGAACAATGATCCATGTCTGCCTCTCACTGCTGTGTGCTCAGGCTCACCACAGCCCCTCTTGTACCCATTCTGGCCTCAGAACAGGTTGCTAATACACAGCCAAGACACCTTAGAGCAAAGTGCAGAATAAATCATGTGGCTTCATTGCTTATGCACATGCAAAGAGCAAGGAAAGTACTGCTACGTCCTCAGCTGTGTATCTGCCATATGAGAGCATCACGGCATGTTTCACCATTAGCAGCAGTCTGAAGACATGCACTTCAGTTAATACGTGGGTCAGAGGTACATGATGCAGTCAACAGAGGCAGCAGAGGTATGGAGAAAGCACAGAGATGGCAGACAATAAGCACAGGAAAGAGATAAAGATGAGAACGCAACATCACCTCAACTTCCCAGGAAAGAAGAGGTGGGTTTTGAGAGCTAAACCAGGCAACTAACAAAACCGGACATATTTAAGTTGAAGATATTATCATGAGAAGCCTAAAGACTCCCCATGCGTCAAGAAAAGGAGCTTGAAAAAACAATGACTGGTTATGCCAGTAAATGTATAATCTCTCAGCTGCTGAGATTGTGAACAGTAGCACTTGGTAATCTTATAGGGGAGGCAGCTCCAAAGCCATCTGGTCATGTATTTCCGGCCAAGATCATTTAGTGAAGCCTCTAATGAAAAAATTTGTGCATCCTCCTAAAAATCCGAATCATGCCAGCTGTGCCACAGTGTCACTTGTGTTTTCAAGGAGGACAGCTGTCATTCCCTTTCTCTGAAGAAAAGAAGCAGACTGCCTCGTTTAAGAGACTAATTTGCTCTTGAATTGCCCTAAATTGCCTTACCTGTAGCTAGGAAGGGTGAAGTCCCTGTTAACATCCTCTGTTTGCCTTTTGCACATATCCAGCACTTGGTTTCTATCCCCATCTCACAGAGCTACGGTAAAGAAGGTGATACTAGGACTTTAATGTGAACCGAAGCCAGTTCAAAGGGACTATGAGCTTTACAAAACCCAACAGATGCACCTTAGCATGACACCAGTTTGAGAGAGGCTGCAGTTACGCTCTCTCCTAACGAACGAGACATTTCATATTTCAGATTCTACCTCAGCAGTTTTAAATTGCTCTGTCATGTCAGATTAGCAGTCATCACTCATGCTAATGTAAACTAAATGGTACCTTCCTGAAATATGTGAAAAAATAAATGGGATTACAATGAGGGTTGCAGGGAATGGAATTTCTTATCGGGGAGCAACTAATTGTTGTGGGTGCTTCACGGTATTTCCTTCCACCAAGCCATACATTTGAATCCATGTATTCGCTATTATGTTATTTTAATGTCAAATCTTGTTTGCCTCAAGCACACAACTACTCCCACTGGCTCCAAGGGGTTGTTTGCAAAAGCAAAGATATATAACCTCAAATGAGCAGCCAAAGAGATCCCACCACCAAGTGCTCTGAATAAACCTACACACTTCTAGGACACAGGGGCTAAGAGCCCACCTCTGAAACCACAGCCAGTCTGGACTCCTCCACTCAGTCACATAGCAAAGCAGCAGTGAGGAGAATTATAGCCCAACAGCCAGTGTGTCAGGAAGGAAATAATGTTGGGAAATGCGTATTTGAATGGTAAAAAAATATTTGCCAGGCTTGGGCTTAGCAGCAATTGGAAATGTTATTACTTCCCAAGCTGGAAGAGGAAATATTTCAAGGGCTATTTTTTGACACCTTCACTGTGGCTTGATTTCTGCACATATTAAAAAAGGGGGTGGGAAGTCTATCTAGGCTGTGCTATGGCTGCTTTGCAGATCTCTGCATCCAGCTCCATTGCACAAGGAGATAAAGCAATTGAATTGTACATAAATTACATCAGGCTGAGCAGCTACCCAAAGTGAATGTGTATGACCTTTTGAGGTCCCTTCCAATCCCTAATGCACTGTGATATGAAAATACTAACCAGAATTAACACTCAATTTGATGTCTTCTTCACATAATCACAGAATTATTGAGGCTGGAAAAGACCTCTGAGCTCATCCAGCCCAGCTCAGGACCTAACATTACCATGCTGGCCAGACCAGGGCACTAAGGGCCACAGCCAGTCTGTCCTTCAACACCTCCACAGATGGGGACTCCACCACTGCCCTGAGCGTCCATTCCAGGGTCGGATCAGCCCCGAAGGAAGGGCTTCATTCATTTTACTACTTCTCAGAGTACACAGAATCAAGACAGACAAGTATCTCAGGAAGCACCACTGTGTAAAGAGTCCTCACTGCATGCAGTTTCTTTCCTATGGCATAGGTTTGCTGATGCTCCAACCCAAAATATCCTTCAAAAGTTAAGAATACAGAAAGCTGTGTTTCACTGGTGTTTGATTTCCTTTGTAATGGTTTTGTGACTTGGAGTACAGTGGAGAAGTTGGTGACACTGGAGGTGAAGGGCTGCCCAAGGGGGTTGTGGAGGCTCCTTCCATGTTCCGGACATGTTCTTGTGTGACTTGGTCTAGGTGGTCCTGCTCTGGCAGGGGGGTTGGACTACATGATCTTTCGAGGTCCCTTCTAATCCCTAATGTTCTGTGACTCTGTGACAGTGATTTGCAGTTTCATCTTCTCAGCACACTTACATCAAGCAAAATCTATTTACCAACACCATCAAGCACTTCAAAGCCTAGATGTCTGTCATTATCCTGGCTGTCTTGGGCCATCCTGAGCCCCCCTTCAAAAGCCCATTGATTTTGGTGGGACTGCAGAGTGCTGAGCAACGTGCTGACATCAGGGAGCCCATCAGCTCTGCTACACTGCTTTGAAATCAGGCAGAAAAGAACCAATATTTCTGTGCTGTAATGTTCTCGTGGCCCAGACTATGATGGGAAGCTTGGTAAGTGAGTGATGTTTGAAGGCTGAAGCATAAAAATGTGGGATCATCTAGCTCTGGAAATTAGCTCTCAGACTTATGATGATGATGATGTACTTTAGCCTCTCAGTAAATGTGCAGGTAAGTTTTCAGTCTGGTTTCTGGGTTTGGGACTTTCTGAAAAGAAAGTAGCTGATTTCAGGTTGGAACAAATAAAAATATGGGAAAAGAGAAACGAGGCAAAGACTTGTTTACAAAATTCCTTCTTAACATAGATTTTGCTTATTTCTCAACTGCTCCTCACTGTTCTTAACACAAAATATTATGTCTGTCCTCTGTCCCACTCCTTCCATACAAAATAAAGTGCATTTTAAGATATATATATAGCTGCTGTTACCAAAGGATATGAGCACCTCTTTAGTCTGTCTATCTTCATAATACCTGTGGGAGGTGGAAAAGTCCTATTACAGTCTCAGGCTCAGAACATCAGAGATATTTAGGGGCCTGCCAGTGAGATAAATGGGATTAGCTGACCCATGTTTTTTCTGGCTCCAAGCCTCCACTACATTCCTAAAATCACAAAGGACATCTTAAATGAAGCAGCAAAACACTTTTTAAGAGTCTCACTGCCTAGGCTGGGGGGCTTTTCTTTTTTGATTTAGTTTTATGTTACTAAAGGATGAAGATATTAGCTAAGGTACAAATCACACCCCATTCTCTTCTGTCTATGCATACCTTAAAAGCTTTTGACTGTTGGCATACACTGGCCACAAGCACTTGGTATCCTCTGCTTTACTCCAGCTCTGCCTAGAAGTCCACAAATAACTACCAAATCTTTTCCTTAGCTCAGCCTTCCTGACTTCTTTCCCTACAGAGCAGCAAACAGACTTTTATGGCCCCTTACATGTGGCTCTGTTCTGCAGGAGCCCTGGTGAGCAGCTGTGCACTGAAGAGTGTGGTCAGGCGAGGGTTGCTGGCTGCACAGACACACACACGCACACACACACACAAACCTTACCAGCACGGCTAGCTTATAAAGGAAGTTCCCACCTTTCCGGCACGGTTCCCTGCCAGTTCCCTGCCCAATACCAAGCACCAGATGTTCGTAACACACAAGTGACCTACTCGATCAAACAGGAGCAACATAGCTCCTGTTGTCCACTCCTGGGGATATGGCTAAACACTCTCTGCTTGCAAACACGGGCATCTATTCGGAACATCCCATTTCCCAAAAGCAAAGAGCAAACCAGACTAGTGGAATATTTTTTCTTAGTGCACCAACAGGAAGAAGGGATTTTTTTTCCTCCATGGTGACGAAAGAGCTCAGAGAAACTCCAAAATACTATTCCATCCTAACTGCCGCAGGCACATCTCTTTGAATGAAGATATGTGGTATTTTCCACTTCCTCAAAGCAATTACTTCTGAAGATACGCATTAGTTCAATCTTTCCAGGATTTAAATTAAGCCAAGCATTAAATCATCCAAAAGTAATTACCTGAATATTTTCAACCTCTTTCAACATCTTAAAAACAGATAGGCTTTGGTGCTCATTACTCTAAAGCCACAGATTTTTGTCTGGAAATTGACCACTTAAATTCCCTGAAGTGGGAGGTGAGGGAAAAAAAGAATCTATTTCCAGACTCAAATGGGTATTTTATTATTTAGCCCATAAGTGAAAAGTGTCCTGAGCATGTTAGATTGATTTTTATATTAACTCTAAGATGTTAAAAACCAGAGGGGGTTGTATTAGGCTTATAAACACAACAATCATTTTGACACACATGCAGGGGGTAGGAGGAATAAAGATGAGAACTCCTTGAGTGATGAAGATAAGAACTCCCTCTATGAAGGATTATATTGGGGTTTTGGATTTGCACTGTTCCCTTTGTCTAAGAAGTTAACATAGAATCACAGAATTGTTTAGTTTGGAAAAGATCATCGAGTCCATTACCCCTGCTGTCCCAAGACCAACACTAAACCCTGTCCCTAAGCTCCAAGATCTTTACAACTGTGAAACACGTTCAGGGATGGCGATTCAAGCCCCTCCCTTGGCAGCACCATGCTGGTAGCACCTCAGAGCATGAACATGGGGCTTGTTCACCACATCAGCAATTGTAATTAAGAAATTACAAGTTGTTGTTTCATTAATTCAACAGTGTTGAAAAAGATTTTATTCCTAATTAGGAGTTCAAAGTGCAACAGCTTTCTTGTCAAAACTGCCTGTTTGCAGCAGTCTGAAATCAGCTTTGATCAGCTTCACTTGACTCTGTGAATTTCTATTATCAGAAGAATAAGAACTTCCAGGAGTATCAGATTTCGGGTTCCAGATTGTTTTGGTTTATTGTCAATAAACTGAATGGAATTAGGGAGGAAATGTAGTCTATTTCCAGTTTAACACTGGAATCTGCGACTCTACAGATTTGTTTGTGTTTGTGTTGACGTACAAAGAACTTAAAACTTGAGCAAAATAATTAACCAGATTTACTGTTGCTCAGTGACTGCAGAAGGGACCTGAGGAGACGTAAGCGTGCTGTTGGTGGCTGCTGTCTTCCTGGGTTGCTTGGGAAGCTCCTGGTGCAATACACAACAAATATCAAACAGCCCAATTTCCGTGATAAAAGTGCTCAGCTGACACGCTGTGACCCATCCCTGGTGTCTGTCAGGGACATTTTCTCCAGTCAGCGGTTTGTGATGTGTGCAGATATCGCCCACTACCTCCAGTGCCTGGCCTTTTAAAATATGTTGCACAATGGAGCCCTGCAAGCTTATGATAGCCCAGATTCCAATCTTTCTAGTCCTTTTAATGAAAATTAATCCTCACGTGACGGAAAAAGACCAAACCTCAACTGTGCCAGCTGACAGAGCGCTGCGTATCGCTCCTCATTCCTTTAAACATGTTTTTCATGTTTACAGGGAATCTCTCTCTTCTCTCCTTGCCTGTATATCCCCTAGATGTCCAAACATGACTGCAGCTGACCAGGCCATTTCCTCCCCGTTGCTGACTGCCAACATCTCCCTTCTGTGTGCTCAGAAATGTGCCTCAAAAGAGCCTGGACGGACAGAGGGTGTGTGCAGGTCTTCCTGCTGACAGGTTATTTATATATTCTCCTGTTGTTCAGCTACCCCTATCTTCAAAGCAGCATTACCTTCCACAGAGAATCCTTCTGCTCTGCAAACACGGAGTGTGCAAAGCAGCCAAATTCTCAGCCCTGGTGCCCAGGAGGGGCAGCCTTTCCAGCTTCTGCACATCTCGGTCTTGAGATGGTTTTTCACATTATTCACACAGTGTCCACCTCAGTGGCCACACAAGTGCCTCTGCAGCATTTCACTAGCCTCTGTACCAGATTCTTGCCATGCTTCATGTTAATTTAAGCAGAACGGAGGCTTTACACTCTGTAGGAAGGGCCATGATCTATCCCCATGTCCCACAGCTCCCATGATGGAACAAGAGCAGTGGCTACACCAGAAACACTGCTCTCTGCACCACAGACAGTCTGAGGCCAGACATCTTTGCATGTCCATGAGGCAGTGGCAACTGTCACTTCTGCGCTCTGCGCTAGCCTGAGGTGGACAAGGGGTTCCCGGAGCCAGGGCAGCCAAGCACAGACCTGGCAGGAGACAGCAGCGACACTAATGAGAGCTGGGAATTGCTGGAGCAGTAGTCACCTCAGACAGGCCCCTAAAAAAAAAGGCCTGAGGGAGCACAGGAACGCAATCCAGAGCGGCCAATAGCCAGGATGCCTTGCACAGTGCTCACCCCTCAGCTAAGACAGACGTTTCCTCTCACAGCTATAGTTCATACAGTCATAGAATCATTACGCTTGGAAAAGACTTCTAAGATCATCAAGTCCACCCAACACCACCATGCCCACTGAACCATGTCTCAAAGTGCCGTGTCTTCACGTTCTTTGAATACCTCCTGGGATGGTTAGCCTGTTCCAACGCTTGAGCACTCTTTTAGGGAAGAAATTTCTCCTGATAGCCAACCTAATAGTCCCCTGCTGCAACTTGAGGCCATTTCCTCTTGTCATAATTTCTGAACTGCTGTTCACTCAGCAGTTGCGTGTGATGAGATGATTTCTTGGGGTGACTTATATTCCACCATTGTTCACTCAGGCCCACTCCTAGAGCAGCTTATCTGGGTAGCAAGTATAGGTCTAGAACAAGCCACTTCACTTTCCATGCAGGTCCCTATCAACCTCCATCACAAATATCTCCAGCAGAAGCATCCCAAACTGCTGCCATGAACACTTGCAGCTCCACCAAGAGCATTACTGATCTCGTCACTGGTGACCAAAGGGCTCCCAGCTTGAGGTTTGGAGGCCGCCCAGGCAGCCTCAGCAATCCCAGCCAGAACAAGTCGAGGAAATGGCCCTGAAGAGCTTAGAGAAACCCATGGTGTGCAGCAATGCTGACGAGAAGGCTGTGGACCCATGCTCCGAGCTCAGTAACTGCAGCCTCGAAGAACACACAATCATAGAATAAGCATCATCAAGGCTGCAAAAGATCTTCAAGATCATCAAGTCTAACTGCTCACCCTACAACCCTCAACCACTAAACCATCTCCTGAAACACCGTATCTGCCTGTTTTTTAAACCCTTCTAGGGATGGTCCCCCCTCCCTGGGCAACCTGTTCCAAGGCCTCTGATCGCACCTTGTGAACTCATCTCTGTTGGTTCTGACCAACAGTTCTATTCCCTGTTTTACATACAGCAGACAAGGGTTTGCTCTATTTTCTCTGGCCCTGAGAGACAAAATTCAGTATTTGTTGCTGTGTATTTAATTTTCTGGGTTTCTTTCAGAACAATATAGTCTGTCACAGCTTTTTTCCCCAGTGCAAACCTCGAAATCATTGGGCCATGTCCTAACCCAGTTACATCAACTTATTCAGTGTCAAAACTTGGCGCAGATTTACAGAAAAAGCTCCTAAGTGAGTCAGATTCCCAGTGAATCTTCAGGGATGCCAATCCACAGGAGGATCCTACTCCAGTCTGATCCATGCGTGGAGTTTGCCTTGGCTGGGAATGAAACAGAACTGCTACAGCCACACTGTGCTTCAGCTGTATGAAACAACTAGATTAGCAGTTCTGGTTTTGTTTGCAGAAAGAAAAGGAAATAACAATAACAAAGCTCTGGCTCACACAACTACAGGTAATTGGTAGCTTCTTAATAGCTTGGCATTCTCCACCACACCTTCCAGAGAAGAGTAAAATCCAGACGGAACAACTATTTAATCGAGAATGCTCACTCAGCATTCTCCGTAGACATTTCCCTCTTGTCTTTAAGCCAAACCAGTAAGTAATGTGGGCAGGAAGCAGAGAGAGCAATTGCTTACTGGTGACCAAAGGTAAGAAAGGTCAAACGTTGATTTCCTCTGTTGCTCCTATGTGTGCAGCGCCCAGAATATTTTAATTATATTTCATGGTGCCCTGAACTGGTACAAGGACATAAAACATATTTATAGCTCACTTAAATTCTTGGTAATGAAACAGGCATCCTACGCAGGACCTCCGCTAATCAGCTGAAGACTTTCTGTGCATTACCTTCAAAAATGCAAAAACCTCTCACTTGTTCATTCTCCAGCAGAAAGGCTTATTGCAGCCTAAAGGCAACAACAAAGAAAGGCCATTTTTTTCCTTATGTAAGAGTTGGAGTCTGTATCAGTTCACCTGTGATGTTTGAAGTATAAAAACACCATTTCACTGGCAACGCACACTTTTTCTAACTTATTAAGGAGCCGGAACCTCTCAATCACGCTGTGCCAAACACCAAAGAGGAATACAATAAAAAGATCACTCTACTCCAAAGCTTTTCCTGTCTAAATTTGTCATTTTCTCTCTTTCAGCCAACAACAAAGGGCTAATCAAACACAGACGCTTTAAAGATTTCACATAACTAATTGTACTTGATGCAAATTTCTGATCAACAGACTAAAAAGCTCCTGGATTACATCAATCCTGTAATTATACTCCTTACAACAAATTTACCTTACACATATTACACAATCACACAAGTGTCTGTAAAGGACCTTCAAGATCACCAAGTCCAACCATTAACCCAACTGTCCCAAGGCCACCGCTAAACCCTGTCCCCGAGTTCCAGATCTCCATGACTTTGAAACACGTCTAGGGATGGTGATTCAACCCCCTCCCGGGACAGTGTGTTCTAAGGCCTGAGGACCCCTTCCATGAAGAACATGTTCTTCCATGAAGAACAATTTGAGGAAACATGAAGAATTTTTTCCTAACGTCCAACCTAAACTTCTGGCACAACTTGAGGCCATTTTTATTACACAAGTCTTCCCTTTAAATGATTTTTGGGAGGAAGATCAGCCAAACATGTTAAGTGTTTCTAAAGAAAGGAGTTGGTTCTGCCTTTGTTTTTGTCTTTGTCTTTCTTCTGGCAGCTGTTGGGCCATGGTACCTTGGAGCAGGTGCTGACCATGGGGAGGGCTGCAGCTTCCTCTGCACCTCTTGGACCATCCAGCTACCCTGCAAACTGGGGAAGGGAGCACTGTGCTCCCAAACTGGCTGCTGCCTATTGATGCCACAAACCAGAATCTCTAGGGTGACAGCTGGTCTTAAGCTGGATTGTAAAGACTACAGACAAATCTGTCTCATAACTGCAAAGGCAAATGTCTCCAAGTCAGGGAAAGGAATAAATTTAAGCTGCTGGTGAAAACTTAATTCAGCTCCCTGATGTGTGTTATGATGCAATCTTTAATTAGCCTACAAGGAAATTAATAATTATGTACCAAGAGCAGGATTTTGCTACTGTACAGTAAATAATGCACCAAGCTACCTGATGAATAGTGATGATTCAGCAGACATCATCCATCATATGTCCTGCAAGAGGCAAGGGGTCTAGGAGAAGTAAAACAGTCTATAATCACATCACTGAAGAGTGAATATTGATAGTTTATTTGTGCTAGAGAGGCAGGCATAAATTAAGACTGCACGAAAAAGTCTCAGTTCTAGTCTTTTGCCTTCATCTTTTTTTTCAGAATGGGTAACACAAACATGAAAATATTTTGAGGATCAGTTGGTGCTCCCAGGCTCCTGATGCAGCCAAAGTGTTGAGTGCTGGAGGAGGAACGCTAACACTCTACCCTAATTAATTGGGAGCCAAAATTGGAGAGCAAAGCTACAGACAAGTCCTTGATTTGCAGTGAACCAAGACAAACAGGATGCTCTACTCCTGCCCTCAGATGTCACAAATAAAGCACAAAGCAAACAAACTCTGCCTACATATTATTCTTGGATTATTTCCACCTAAGCCCTTGCTTTTCCTATGACTGGGAAGGCAGGAGCAGAGCCACAGGCACAGACACGTGCACCAGGCAAGAGCCGAGATCCTGCTCTCAGGAAAGTAAATTCCAGCCATTTCCTCCATGACAAGTTTACTACACGCTGCTGTGCAAGACTTTTATTGGCATTCATTAGTCCTCCAGGACCAATCTGTTCATTTTTAGCAGCATTAAAACAGAGGTTGCATTTTACAAGGGAATTGCTACGCTGCTGGGGCTGTAGGAAGCCACTCAATTATCTTCAGTGTGTTAAAAGCTGGATCCAGACTTGATACTAATCTTAAATAGTAACAAGCATTATTTCCCCCAGCCCTGATTAACCAACAGTCTGATCACCAGCTTGCGGCTGTCTTGGGCTTTTGCAGAGTGAAGTTGTGGGTGTGGGGTTTGTTTCCTCATTTTTATCGTTGCCGTGCAGCTTGGGAACCTGCGGAGCAGAACTGGTCACCGCTGGCATGCTGAGCGGTGCCTTATTTGCAGAACACTACTGCAAATGAAAACCAAAAGATCGAAGCCTCCAGTACTCACAGTGAAGCTGCTCTGCTTTTGGCACCTGACTCCTTCATGTAGAGCTTTATTTCTGTTTGAGAACAGCTGGACACCACAATTCAGCATTCCCATTTAACTAGGTAGTTGTGGAAGTTCCCAAGTCCAATTAACAAGCTGTAACCTCTTGACATGTAAATATACTGTACTGTTCATTCCCAGGAACACTCCTACAGAATATACATCAATGCCTGCTACTGGGACTGGCCCTGTTTCCACTGCAATACATACAGCTGTCTACATATGCACAGACATGTATTATCACACAGTATCACAGTATCACAGTATTATAAAGGTTGGAAGAGACCTCATAGATCATCAAGTCCAACCTGTCACCACAGAGCTCAAGGCTAGACCATGGCACCAAGTGCCACGTCCAATCGTGCCTTGAACAGCTCCAGAGTTGGTGACTCCACCACCTCACTGGGCAGGCCATTCCAGTGGCCAATGACTCTCTCGGTGAAGAACTTTCTCCTCACCTCAAGCCTAAATTTCCCCTGGCGCAGCTTGAGGCTGTGTCCTCTTGTTCTGGTGCTGGCTGCCTGAGAGAAGAGAGCAACCTCCTCCTGGCCACAACCACCCCTCAGGTAGTTGTAGACAGCAATAAGGTCTCCCCTGAGCCTCCTCTTCTCAAGGCTAAACAATCCCAGCTCCCTCAGCCTCTCCTCATAGGGNTGCTGAAGTCCAGATAGACCACATCCCCAGCGCCTCCCCACATCCACCAAGCGGGTCACCTGATCATAGAAGGAGATCAGGTTGGAGAGGCAGGATCTGCCCTTCCTGAACCCATGTTGGCTGGACCTGAGCCCTTGACCATCCCTCAGGTGTGCAGTTACTGCCCCCAAGATAGCCTGCTCCATCAGTTTCCCTGGATGGTATTATTCTCCTTAAAATCCTCAAGCCACCGAGTTTCAACGAACCCACACTATGGAGTGTCCTCCTTTGAAAAATTTCACAGTCCTCATTCTTTGTGTGAGAATGAAAATCCAGGGAATTTCCATGGCTCTCTTTTATGGTATTTTTCCTGTTTTGCTTAATTTTGTTTCAGGTCATCATTTGGCAGCTCTTGCAGGTTGAGCCAGGCAGGGAAAGAGATTATGGTTCTTGTTTTAAGTAGAATTGAATCATAGAATCATTAAGGTTGGAAGAGACCTCCAAAATCATCAAGTCCACTTCAACCCAACCCCACCCTGCCCAACTAAGCTCCATTGCCCAGGGACACATCTACACGTTTTTCAAACACCTCCACAGACAGTAACTCCGCTCCCTCCCTGGGCAGCCTGTTCCAATCCCTAACCACTCTGTCAGGGAAAGAATTTTTCCTGATGTCCAATATAAACACCCCTGGCACAATTTGAGGCTGTTTCCTATTGTCCTATTGCTAATGACTTAAGTGACCAACCCCCACCTCTCTGCAACCACCTTTTAGTTGTAAAGAGCAATAAGGTCTCCCCTCAACCTCCTTTTCTCCAGACTAACCAACCCCAGCTCCCTCAGCCTCTCCTCATCAGACTTGCCTTCCAGACTTTTCACCAGCTTCCCTGCCCTTCTCTGGACTCACTCCAGCCCCTCAATATCCTTCTTGTACTGAGGTGCCCAAAACTGAACCCAGTACTTGAGATCAGATCTCACTAGGGCTGAATACAGGGCTAAGATCACCTCTCTAGTTCTGCTGGCCACACTATTACTGATGCAGACCTGGATGCCTTTGGCCTTTTTGGCCACCTGGGCACACTGCTGGCCCTTGTTCAGCTGCTGCACCCTCAGGAGGTCCACTCACCCCAAACTGCTTTCTGGTTGGTTTTGGGTTGGTTTTTTTTTTTTTGTTATTAAATGAAGTTCTTGGACAACAGATTTAACCTCTGACAGGCAGGATGCCCTACAGCGCATTACAGTAACAAGAAGCTTCTTGGCTCTGTGGATGTGCTACTCCAGCACCAGTAACTAATAATGCAGAATCAACAGTTTGCTGCGAGCATTTCTGGTGAGAGAGAACAAAGCACTTCTATCACCTCAAAAATAAGAACAGGTATCTTCAAGTACCCAAAATATAACCCGACTGGATGAACTTTTGAGGTCCCTTCCAATCCCTAATGATTCTATGATTCTATGATTCCATTGTTGGACTTGATGATCCTGGGGGTCTATTCTACCCTGAATGATTCTGTGATTCCTCTGTCAGGACACGTCACATATTTTGTGAATGTATTTTCAAATGTATTGTGTGTGTCAGCCTGTAAGTAGGGACAGCACCATGTTGCTGGAGCCCAAATTACCACAGCACCAGGCTAGGAACAGAGATATGATTCTTGGCAAATGCCAAGGCTGAGAAGGAATTGCCCTTCCAGGACACTCAAATCCATTCAGGAGCTGATTCAGAGCACCTTACAGCTCTTTGCAAAAAGAGTAGCCCAGGAATCTCCCACTATTGTCTCAAGCCACATTGGGAAAAACTTCTTCCCTGACAGAGTGGTCAGGGGTTGGAACAGGTTGCCCAGGGAGGAGGTGGAGTCGCCATCCCTGGAGATGATAAAAAAATGAGTAGATGTGACCCTGGGGGAGAGGATTTAGTGCGCAGGGTGGGGTGGGTTGATGGTTGGACTGGATGATTCTTGAAGGGCTCTTCCAAACTTAATGTTTCTATGATTCTGTGATTTTTCTCTTATGAAAAACACTGAGCATCAGATTGCTGAGGGGTGGAAACTGCATGTGGAAACCAGTAAACCAGCTGGAGGACGGTTGAGAGTAAACTGGTTCAAGACACAGGTTCTTCCACAGAGTCATGCAGAAAAACCTCAGCTATTCATCTCTTGTTTTGCCGCTTTGACCTTCTTCCAGCAATCTGGGTGTGATGTTTCTTCAGCCATTGAAGGCACCATCCAGCACTTACAACGGAAGTTTGGATGCCTGGCTGCTGACTATGTGAAATTAGATTTTCAAAGAGATTCCCCCATTGATTCCTGAACCCTAAAATAAACTCTGCCAATGCTTTCTTCTCAAATGACTATCTGGACATCACTCATTTCTTGCAAAACACGCCTGTGTCATGCCGTATCTTGGAAGAGCAGTTGCTTTCTGTTATGTCCCCAAGCAGATGCACATTTTTTGCTCTCTGAGCTCTCAGAAGCAGCTTTTTTGGAGAGCATGACAAAACACAGTGACAGCTGCTGAAACTGAGGTGTCTCATCTACATTTTCTACCTCATCTGCTGTCTGCAGCGCACCTGCGGGGGCACGCAAGCCCTTGCAGGAAGCAGCCAGTGCAGTGCTCTCACCCCAGCCACTGCCCTGTTTTGTTCTCTTTTCCTTTTGTCAAAGAGTGTTGTGTCTCTGCCACCTGCTAAGCAGAAGTGGTGCACGTACACCGCGATACCCCGCAGCACTCAGTGGAGCCCTGTAGATTAGACGTGAGAAGAGGCCGCAAGGGAAGAGCAAACTCCAGGTGGTGGAGCTGTTACAGGTGAGCCTAAGCGTTTGCTCCCCAGGGGCAGCTACCTGTCAGGATTAATCTCATTGAGCTCAGGAATGTACCTCAGTAGACGCCGCACCCCATTCCAGGAAACCATAAATACCCAACAGAGCTGTTCGGCACCGCACATGAAAGCATCTGCTTTCTGAAGAGAAGGATTGCGAGGGAGTGACAGCCAGACCAGCATCAGTCCTGTCTCATGCTGGTTTTTTCTTACAGTGGTTCCTTGGGGGAAACAAAGGAGGAGAGCTGCTATTCTCTTAAGGGAACAACTATATTCATTTCTCTGAACACCAATTTTAATTTCCAGGTTAAAGGATCTTCTGTCTCTTTCTAGCTTGTACCAACAGCATCCTTGAGGAAAGGAAGTGTAGGGGAGCCAAAGGAATCTTCTTTGAGAGACTCACTTATAAACACTTTTGAGAACACGTCCCAGAGGCAAAGCTGGTGGAGAACTGGGTTTCTTCTGAGTTATGCTGCCCAAGCACCAGGCAGGAGGGGGCTCAGAGCAATGGCTGGTGCTCTGAGCAGCACTATTTTGCCAAGCAGGGAACCCCCAGTCTGTCAGAGAGATGCAGTAGGGGTGATGAACACTGATTCAGCAAAAGCGATCGACTTCCAGCTCTATTTCCTCCTATTTCTAAGGCATCTTACTAAGAAAACTAACTGTTGAGTTTCTTGCCCTCCTCTTCTTATTTCTATCTTCCTCAGTTTCCCTGAGTCTACTAGCCTTTCATTTGAGGTATGAAGTTTATAGTATATTTTCAGTTCAGTTTGAAGAAGATACAGCTCAAGCGCTGTTTGATATCAGATGTTCAAATACGAGACCAGCAGAAGGCCAGTGGAAGATTGGTGCTTGGAACAGCAAACACCCGGTGAGCCATGGAAGTGATGCTGATGCTCCCAGCACCTACCCAGAGAGTCAGCTGCCCCATGATGCACTGAGATCTGCTGCCTCCTCCCATCTGCCTGAGGATGACCCAGAGGTCAGCACACTCCTGCAGACCTCAGCCCAGGGCCAAGGCCACCAATTGAGGTCACACACCACAATTTCAGGGGTAGATCCACAGTGTGGGTAGCTACTACCAAAAAATGACCATTCCTGTCTAATTAGGGGTTCTGGATCAAAGGCCACATTTACAGTCCACAATCAAATGCTTGGTCCTTGAGAGCCGCCAGTACTGATGCCTGGGGTGGTGTGAGGCAGCCAGCTCATCAAGCACAGGCTAGCACTGCCAGAGGGGTCCTGCCAGCGGGACACGACAGCGCTCCTTTCACAACATTTGAAACAAAGGAGTTCATTCTAAGACACAGCAGCACTTCCATATTTCGAGGCACAACTCAGCAGCCCCGTTCCTGTTTCTCCATACAAGCAGCATTATTCAGACAGAACCTCATCAAAGCCAAAACCACATGACGCCTCCATGAAACAGTCACTGCGAGACTGGTGGCAGGAGGACACTAGAAGCGCTGAGCAGTTGTATCAGAATCACAGAATCACTAAGGTTGGAAAAGACTTCATGAAGTCCGATCATCAACCAAATACCACCACACCCACTAAACCACTGAAGTGCCACATCTGCATGATTTGTTACTACCTCCAGGGAGGGTGACTCCACCACTTCCCAAGGGCTGCAGCAGCTTTGCTATGAGGACAGGCTGAGAGACCTGGGGTTTTTAGTCTAGAGAAGACAAGACTCTGGGAAGATGTTATAGCTGCCTTCTAGTATCTGAAGGGAACCTACAAGAAGGCTGCAGAGGGACTTTTCACAAGGGGATTTAGCAGTAGGACAAGGGGAAATGGTTTTAAACTGAAGGAGAGGAGGTTCAGAATAGGTCTTAGGAAGAAGTTCTTCCGTATAAGGGTGGAGAGACTCTGGAATCGATTGCCCGGAAAGCAATTATGATCTTGGAGGTATTTTCCAACCCTAATGATTCTATACTAAGTTTAGGTTGAACATTAGGAAAATCTTCTTCATGGAAAGGGACATCAGGCCTTGGAACAGGCTGCTCAAGGAAGGGGTTGAATTGTCATCCCGTTGTTTAAAAGTCATGTAGATGTGGAGCTCAGGGACAAGGTTTAGCAATGGCCTTGGGCAGTTGGGCTGATGGTTGAATGTGGTGATCTTGATGGTCTTTTCCACCCTAAATGATCCTATGATTCTTTTATATCATTTCACCAAGCAGCTCTTGCTCTTATTCCCAGCTAACCTGTTAAAAGTCTCAAGCTGTGTTATATTGAAATGGGTTAAGGAGGAGCTCTGGTTACAGTGGGACATGCTGTCCCATGCTGCGGCAGTCAAGAGTGCATCACATGTGCACTGTGGCTGCCCCCTCCCTGGAACTGCTCATGGCCAGGTTGGATGAGGCCTTGAACAACCAAGTCTGGCTGACATGTGTCACTGCCCATGGGGACAGAGTGGCTGAAGTAAGGTCCCTTCCGACCTGAGTCAGTCTAGGATTCCCTGGGTAACCTATTCCAGTGTTGGACTAGTGTTTGGACAATGTATTTGGAGACACAGGCATTGCAGGCCCTGTGACCCATATAATCATTGCTTTGGTCTTGTGTCACGGACTAGTCCCATATAACTCAGAACAGTGTATGCAAACAAATAGAGGTACACATGCCTCGCTCCCCAAACTGTCCCTGTAGGGACTGAAGCCCTAGGCACTGTGGGTTCAGCAAGTCAGTTCCTCCAACAAAGCCACATTTGGCTGAATTTTAAACAAGAAGTTGGACCTGATGATCTTAAAAGTCTTTCCCAACCTAAACAATTTGTTGATTCCGTAAGAGGCTTTTAGAAATCTCTAGAATTTGAACCGTGTGTAAGGGGTTCTAGGACATTCCCTACCTCGCAGCATTTAAAACGATGATTTATCTTTCTAAGAACTATGTAACGGTCTCAAATCAACTCTCAAGTCTCATTAACTATCTGCAGGGTCTGTGTTTTAGCAAGTGCAATTTCCAGCTACCAACACGGGATGGTATGAAAGTGCTTGCAGGTCATCAGCCTCCCCACAAAAGGCACCTTCTAAAAATGCATTGGTTTTGATCTGTGTTTGATTGTCATGGCTTCAAACCCCATGCACTCAGGAGAGCTACAAATCGTTTTCAGGCTGCGTGGTGTGGAATAAAAGACAAGACTTTGGGTTCAGCTTGTTGATAGCTCCCAAAAACATGGAACAATTCGGGAAGGACGGATCTCCTGGCTCACAGTTAAAAGGCAGTAGCTGCATGGAGAGTGGGCTAAGTGCATCGAAATGATGGGGGAGGGAAGGTGGGCACAATGGGGTACTGTTATTCATATGTTATTTAACTGGGGGGAAAAAGGGAGAAAAGAGGGAGATGGGCAATGATTAGACTCCCCACAAGTAAGCTTCCATCAGGATTAGAAAAGCAGCCCTGTTCCATGCTGCTGGCAAGTCCTTACTATCACTCGTGGCACTGCTTGCTTTCCCTACCTCTTTCCATCCCCTCTGCCAGTCGCTTATTTTTCCAAGGAATCTCCTGCCCAATGTTTCTGATTTTCTCTCAGCACAATTCCAGAGCCAAGGTGTTTTCCTGGCCAACAGAGGGGGCAACAGGCAGCTCACATCAGCTTCTCAGAACCATCTGCAAGAGCCAAGTTCCTTGTCCAGGTATTTCACTTGATTATCACAGACACTGAACACTTCCTGTCCACTTAACAGTCTGAAAACACACACAATCTGCATCGAAAACCGCTGAGGCATGTGCAACCTGTAAAACAGTATTTAGTACCAGTCTCAACAGTCCCAGCTCCCTCTAAGACTCCCAGTCTGGTTTTAATTTCTATTATTTTTTGCTTTCAAGTATGGGGCAAGTACAACTTTGCAGGCAAATAAACTCCGACCAAAACTAACCTAGCAGTCTCCAGCAGGTCCCAGCACAGACTGGGCTGCCAACTAAACACAACCCCACTCCCTGCCTGACCTAGGCATCAGAATTAAGAACAGCTTCATTTCATTTTATTTTATTGTATTTTAGATTTTACTTTCGATTTTATGTCTTATTTTTATTCTCTCTTATTCTATTTCTGATTTTATTTTTTAGTTTTATTTTTGTTTTATTTAAGGTATTTTATTTTAAATTTTATCTTATTCTATTGCAATCCATTTTATTTTTAAATTTAATTTAAACTTTTATTTTTGTTTTAATGTATTTTATTTTGTTTTATTTGGTTTTAATGTATATTTGATTTTTTATTTTATTTCTTATTTTATTTCTATTTCACCTTATCTTAAAATTCATTTCATATTTTATTTGATTTAATTTTATTTTGGATTTATTTATTTACCAGTGGATCCTATTCCACCTTGGAACACATGGCTATGCCTCTTGCACGCCATATACATTCACTAAAAACACTTTGTCTGAGATAAAGGACACCCTGCTCTCAGCCACAAAGCGTTACGACCAAAAGCTGCCGAGTGAAGACTGAAACAATGGATTGCAATTCCTTGCAACAGGACAAATCCGTAGCTCACAGTAGAGGACATCTGACAACGTGGGGCTTTATAGCCCACAAGCTGCAAAGATGTATCACTCTCCAAAGCCAAATGCTGAACACTACGCATGATGAACATCACTTCAGAGGTGGGTTGCTGCAGCCTTTGCTACTTCATAGCTGGAGCATCAGGGCAGTTTAGAAGTAGAGACTATTGCCATGATCAGCGCTGAGATTTCAAGAGCGAGATTTGCTAGGATGAACTGAAAAGAGAGAGCTCCAGGCCTCAAATCAATGTGCCACACCTGCAAGCAGAGAAGACATGAATGATCTGCTGTCCAGGCTGCGATATTATAAAAAAGGGCTGGACATCCCCATCTGGTGGAGCCTCCCTCACTACCTTCTCCTAAGCCCAACTGAAATCACTAATATGAAGAGAAGCTGTGTGTCGATACCTCTGTGACCCCAAACCCTGTCCTCTCAACTGCTGCTAAGGAAATCTAGCAAAGCCAGGGATCTGGTGCCAGCAAGACTAGGGCTCATCAATCTGGCATTAGAGTCTTTTATTGTGCTACTTGCTAAAAGGGTCTTGTTAACTGTGAGATGGACAACATGAACTGAGGAACATGAAGGAGGTTTATATCACAGGGGTTGGCTAGGATCACTAATCATGCTTTAAACTAGGTTGGAAGGGGGGGAGGGTGGAAGCCAGGCTTACTTTAAGCAAGCCTGAGACAATTGGGAGGCCATGTGTCAGCTCCACTGGTATCTTGGGGAAGGTAGATAACAGTCGGCTGTGTGCTGGAGAAGAGGTAAGATATGGCATAACAGGGAAGGAGGCTAACAGGAGCCTTCAGCCTGTTACCCTGCAGCACACTGGGGACACACAAGAACCCCTTAAATCCTGCAGAGAAAGACCAAGGGGATCAAGCAATGAGGAGTCAGCACATGAGTTGCTTACTGTTAGGCTGGGAGCCTTGGAAGGGGCTGGGAATGGCAGGGCAACAAGAGTGGCAGCTAAAGGACTAACACCCTCCCTGAAATGCTTATACACCAATGCACGGAGCATGGGGAATAAGCAGGAGGAGCTGGAGATCTGTGTTAGGCTGAATGACTATGATATTATTGCCATCACTGAAACAAGGTGGGATGGCTCCCACGACTGGAATGTTGTCATGGATGGCTATGTACTGTTCAGGAAGGA
>VXBP01001302.1:0-27550 GCA_013400115.1 Rhinopomastus cyanomelas
CTGTGGGTGGCTGGCCGAGTGGGTCTCCCAGCAGTCAGATCCAAGACAAAACGGACGAATTAATTTACTTAATACGCTAATGGGCCAAAACAGAAATAAGACAAGGTGGATTCAAAAACCACTTATAAATTGCAGGCAAAACCAAAATGTAACTTGATTTGGGGAAAACCAGCCAGATACATTTAATTCACTCCACGTAAAAACACCAATGCGAAGATCCAGATCTTAATCCCATGCTCTTACAGAACTGGGCTGAGCTGCTATCTATGCCCACTCAAAGGGAAGAGATTTCCAGCAGCTCTTTTCCTTGGGGAAACATGGACAACAAGCATTTTAAGTTCCCTGTTCCATGTGCTGCCATGGCAGTGCTCCATTACCAATGCACCAATTCCTATGGCTGCAAGTGAGGGAAAAAGTCCTCTCAGTGGCAGTAAACAGTGGATTGCAGGCCAAACCTTCCCTCTACTGATCTCTGAGGTACCATTATCTGTCTATTCATCTCTTCTGCAGGGCAAGATGGCTGCTATGCCCAGCTCAGTGCCATGTGCATCCTCCCCAGACAAAGAGACAAGAACTCAAGTGAAGAAGGAGCAGGAAACAGGAAGCTCCAAACCAGTGGTACCAGTTTGCAGAGTTGAAAAGTTTCGCAAGTTCTCATAGCAACTTCTCAATGCCCCAGCAAGAAACACCCCCAAATTCAAACCATCACAGCAGAGTTGGAGGGTCTGTAGGTCCAAATATCTCTTGAGGCCTGGACAGAGGCCAGCAGCAGGCAAACGAGGAGATGGATGGCAGCACTCTTGGTGTGGATCCCTGCTGGGAAAGCTGCGCAGTATCTCTGTCACTGCGGGACTGACATAAATGACACAGAATTTGTAGGCAGCCGGCGTCTCCATGTGAGTGTAGGCACTGTGTAGGAGTGCTGTTGGGATGTGTATTCAGAATGTTTGTCATATATTTGAAAATGTTGGTGGTTAATCTATGCTTTAAGAATGCATTCTGTGTATTTGCTGCACGTATAAAGCAGCGTATGTGCAAGTCACACAAGGGCTTTATTGGTTTTGCTTTTTCTCATGTAAAATCAACAACGCCGCCCTCGTGGAAATCTACCTGCAGCTGTTTGCACTCTGCTGCCTAGCTACCTGCACATTTATTACTCAGGTATTTGAGCACGTGTGCATGCCCGCCAGGTTATGAAATCTATTACTGAGGTTTGCAGAACTAAGAAAGAATTTAATTTACAGTCCATCTGCTGAGAATTCCAGGGATTACAGGTCCCCCCTTTATTTATCTCACCACAGCTTTGATTGAGAGAAATACGTGCAGTCACTGTGGGCCTTGTTTTCAAGGCACAGAGCTCTCTCTCAGAGTCCTGCAGACAGACCAGGGCTAAGCCTGTGTTGTGATAATGTCTTTTGACAGCTCTGAAGATGTTAGAAAGTCAGTAGTTTTTATTGAGAGAACAGTTAGCCAGACGTCTGACCTACTGGTCTTCGCAGGGTTCTGCTGTTTCATCTGTGATCTTACAGCTGCACCTCTGTTTTAGATGGTTTTGCCAAAGTGTAATAACAAAGGTTACTAGCGCAATCCTTGTTTTCATGGCACCGTTGAATTTGCAAGTATTTACTAACTAGATGCTTAAAATACGAGTGCTTTCAAGAGAAAGGTCTGTGTATTTCTGCCAGAATGCTAAACTAACCGTTTGCTATAGATCTCAAGTTTCTACACCGGACAAATTACTTCCATAAAGTAATAATTTGCCATCTTAAAAGAGTAGTGTCAAGTACCGCAAATGACAGTCCCGCTTAATCGTGTCTGTCACCCCTGCTTTGATTTCCTGATCCAAACCAACCCGGTAGAATGTGACAGTGGAATAAGCCCACAACGTCCTGCTTTAAAGTGAAAACCTCACCACTGAAGCTGACGGTAATCTGTGATTTCTGTGTAGGAAATCATACAAAACAATTTTGCTTTGCAAGTGTACAAGAAAAATGGCTTCTTCTGAGACCTCTAAGGAGTAAAAGAACAAGTTTTGAGGTCTATAAAGGGCAAAACAGTAATCAGAATTGCCTTGCTGTAGTGGCATGTGTAGTCAGGAAGGATATGCGGGGAGAGGTAAAGAACCAAAGCGAAAACTAAGTATCCCAGTAACTTTGAAATAATGTTGTGACCTTGTAGTTTGTGAGTTAGCAAGACTATGATTTATGTAATGTATCAGCATTTCAGGATACTCATCTGAGTAATTCAATCAGATGCCTTCTGGCCTCAGTGTCCCAACTGTAACTACTGTCAAGGTATGATGGACAGGAGTGTGTTCTGGCTGCAACTTAAGAAGAGTTTGAACAGTTAGGTTTTGCAATGATTCTTTGGAAATCAATTCCCCAGACTCTGTAGAGATGTGCGCTGACATGCAGAAAAATTCCCATGGGCAATTATCTCCAGATAATTCTATTGTTGTTTAAATGCACTTGTATATTCTCTTAGATGATGTTTTTATCCTCATAGGAAAATATGCACTTGGGGGCATGTGGTTTTTCACAGAAGCACAGAATACCAAGAGTTTGAAGGGTCCTCTAGAGATTGTCTAGTCCAACCCCTCCTGCCAAGGCAGGATCACCCAGGGCAGGTCATACAGGGCTGTGTCCGGATGGGTTTTGAAAGCCTCCAGAGCAGGAGACTCTACAAACTCTCTGGGCAGCCTGTGCCAGGACTCTGTCATCCTCACTGAAAACTAGAAATCAGAAAACTTAGTGATAGCCCACTCTTTCATGGCAATTGTTTTCATCCAGTGCAGACTTTTGTATGAACTTCAAGCACAGAAGAGGGGTTAACGATAGAAAAGTCCAGTGCAAAGGAAAACATACCAACATGAAAAGAGTAAGGCTCTTTCTTCTGATACAGCTCTCATTTGTAATAATTGTTGTCTTGTAATTTAACTTTGATTTTTGAGCTTGATTAACTTTTCTATGTGGTAGAGAAGTTCTACTGAGAAGAAAATAATTCTCAGAAAAAAAAAGAAGAAAATTATAGAGAAACACCAGATGTGATTTGCAAAGAGAAAAATGCAGCAAGTCTGAAGAAAGCAAAACTAACTCTTTGGCAGACTATCCCCTGCTTACACACCACTGTCCTTTAGAGGACATTGAAATGGACCTTAAGGTCATCAAGTCCAACCTTCAGACCTACACCACCGTAACTACTAAGCTATCTCCTGAAGTGCCACATCCAGCCATTCCTTGAACACCTCAAGGGATGGCGACTCCATCACCAACCTGGGCAGCCTGTTCCAATGCTTCACCACTATTTCAGCAATTCATAACTTTTGAAAGTGCTATTGCAGGTTAGCCGCTTGCTAATTTGCCAAGATGAGAGGACATCAATCAACAATGAAACATTTTGGGCATGCAAAAAACCAACTCTTGTGCTTTTCCTATCAAAACAGAGAACTAAACGTATCAATGTTCACCACTCAACTGAGAATGAGTAGAAGACTAGTCATAAGGAAGCCAGAGACTTCATTTCACGCTGATAGCCAGCGTTTTGACTGCCAAAATGTATTTTCTGAAGTAAGGCTTCTTACTTTATATATTTAATTTTTCCTTTTCCCAAGGGGTTTTTTCTTTGATAAATGAATTCTTTGATGATGCATTTGCTCTCAGGCCTGAAACAGGATCTAACGGTCTTTACAGCCTTTCACATCGATGTTAGCTACTGCTTCAGGATTCTTCTTACCTCATTTTTGTAACTCATCTTCTTTCTCATTTGTGTTGCTCTCCTTTTTAAAGGAGTGTTTTCAGGTACAAAACATTACACCTACACTGCGTAAGCTGGCAGCTCTGCTGGGAGCAAGTGTCTTCCACTCTCTGGAATACGGCACACCACATCCTCAGAGTTTCAAATCAGTCTTTCTAGTTTTGTGCTACGAACAAATTTAGGGATGCAAATAAAGCTTTAGTTGATGTCTCTGTTCAGACTTCAGTTGTAAGCACATTGCTGCACATGAAAACACAATTTTACCAATATAGGCTAAATTTAGCATCGTTCTTGTTATGCTGACTTGGCTACTGCAGAGGAGGCATCCAATCTTGCTTCCTACACTAGATACAAATTCAGCCGTCTGCCTAGGACAGTGACTTACAGAATCAAACCCTATAAGCCACAAAGAGTTATCAAGTAGGTACGTGTTTATTCGATGCCGGATGCAAGGGGGATTTTTCCACCTGTCTTGCACACTGAGGCCCATAACAGTCATGGTATACGTATTCATTAATACATATGGATTAGATGGCCAAGAAAGGGCTGACCATATTCCAATTAGAAATCTTTTTCCATGTAAACCTTTGCCCTGAGCATGAAATGCTGAGTGACAACCACTGAACTAGTGAAACCTTGCCTGGTCTTGAACAGTTCTTGCTAACTGGTCCTGGCACCTTGATATGGCTTCCTTTTATCTATTGCTTACATTTGCCAAGGTTCTCTGCATACCTCTAGCTGTAAAGTTAACTGTTTCCTAACTGCATATCAAGTCCTCCCTTTTCTTTCTCCTTCACAAATTCTTCTACTCTGCCATTCTTCTCAAGTGTCCTAGCAAAATACTTGCCATCTTTCACCTCCTGTTGCAGCCAATACCTTTTCCATTCTTTATAGTTGCTTCCAGTTTGCCTGCACATCCGCATAAAAGACTGTAATATGCAACGCACGGAAATACCTGTGATGATAATAAACAGTATTACCGCAAAAAGATGTTTAAGCCAGACTACATTTGGGATCCAAGAACTGAGTTTCATCTAGAACTCAGAAAAGCCTAGTTAAACCCCAAATAAATTATCAACATGTCTTTGAATACAGAGCTTTAGGAGTCTGGTTGGTGCGGTCTTCCATTGTTGGCTGGGCGCCCTTTTCGCTCTGGTATGATATCCAGGATGACCGTTCTTTGATCTTAACTGCCGTATGGGATGTCAGCAACACTTGGAATGGACCTTGCCACTTCAGCTGCTGTGATGAATCTGAAAGAGACCTGATCACCTGGTACAATGGTGTGGATGGGTCTGTCAAGGCCTCAGGCCCTGGTTCCTAGGACCTGTCTCTCTACCTCCCAAAGTTGTTTCTGTAGGCCTGCTATGTATTCTGTCAGTACCTCATCCCCAACTTGTGTAGAGGTTCCTGCTTGTACCATGTAGGGCCCTCTGTACAGTATCTCGAAGGGACTTAATCCTTCTTTGGCCCTAGGTTTCGTTCTGATCCTCAGAACGGTCAAGAGCAATGGCTGAGGCCAAGATAACCCAGCCTTTTGACCTAGTTTTACAATCTGTAACTTGATGAGGTGATTAATTTCCTCCACCTGACCCCTCACTTGTGGCCTATGTGGGGTATGTAATCCCAGTCTATCCCCAAAAGTTTACAGACTTGCTGAGCAATCTTTGTGATGAATCTGCTGGGACCCCAAACCTTGGTATTATCTCCTGCAGTAAGGTCTTGGTCACCTCTCTGGCCTTATTACTTTGGCAAGGGAATGCTTCTGGCTAACTTGAAAAGGTATCGGTCAAAACCAACATATAGCAAAACCCCCTCTTTTCTTGGGAGTTCCAAAAGGTCAGTCTGCCACTGTTGCCCTGCATGATTTCCTTTCCCTGTCTGCCCTAACGGTGCTTTCTGACCTGCACTGCTGTGTCACTTGTTTGATGGCGGTATAGAGATTCCGGGTGACAGTGTACTGACCTAAGTGTTTGTATAGAGCTTCCATTTCCCAATGAGCTTTTCTGTGTTCTGCCCTGATTCATTAATGTCTGTAAGTATTTGAAGGGTGAGTGTCATGAGGATGGAGCCAGGCTCTTCTCCATGTCATCTAGCAATAGGACGAGGGGCAGTGGCTGTTAGCTGGAACATAAGAGGTTCCACATGAATATGAGAAGGAACTTCTTCACAGTGAAGGTGACTGGAACAGGCTGCCCAGGGATGTTGTGGAGTCTCCTTCACTGGAGATGTGTAAAACCCACCTGGATGTGTTCCTGTGTGACTTGGTGTAGGTGATCCTGCTGTGTCAGGGGGATTTGCCTAGATGATCTTTTGAGGTCTTTTCCAAACCCTAATGATTCTGTGATTCTATCATTCTATGACTGCTACCCACAATATTGCAAATGGTATTATTATCTTTCCTTGCAGGGTTTTGGCCCATTTACCTTTTTCAATCTCCCCACCCAGGTCTTTGATCAATTTTTGATCTTGCTTCAAATATCTCAGTTCCCTGATCTGATCAACCTGTATTTTACCGTCTGGGACCAAGGACTGCACTTCCACCAAGTTGTCCTCAGCCACCCTTTTAGCCTCCTGGTCTGCCATTGAGATGCCTATTTCCTGGGTAGTTGTTCCCTTTTGGTGAGCTTTGAAATGCAGGATGGTCTCTTTGTCTGGTAGCTGGACTGTCTCCAGAAATCTGAGAACTTTCTCAGCATGGTTTACGTGTTTCCCTTGTGTAGACAAGAGCCCCTTCTCCTTCCAAATGGTTCCATGAGCATGCACCACTCCAAACATGTATTTAGAATCAGTCCAAATTTGAATCTTTCCCCCTCTTGCCAGCTCCAGTGCTCAGATTAAAGCCTTTTGGGCTGAGTTGTTAGGAGGGAGGGCCTTAGCTTCCATTACCCGATTGATGGTGGGGGTTACCATATATCCTACTTTGCAAATGCCTTGTTGGACAAAACTGCTCCCATCTGTGTACCAAGTATACTCAGCATCTTCTAGCGTTTCCTCCTTCAGGTCTGGTCAGAGAGTACATAGCCTCAATCATTTCCAAACAGTCGTGGACCATGGGTTTGCTTGTAGTCCCACTGAGGAAAGATGCTGGATTGGTAATGTTAGTAAGCACTATTTCTACATCGTCTTGTTCTACCGTGATAGCCTGGTAGTTAAGAAACGTTTCTGGTGATGGTCAGTGCCCCCACTTTACTTCCAGCATTGCTGACACAGTGTGGGATACTCACACCTTAATCCTTTGGCCCAGTGTAAATTTGCATGCTTCCTGAATGTTAAGCACAACTGCAGCCACTGCCCTCAAGCAGCTAGGCCACCCGTTGCTTACTTCATCAAGCTGCTTGGAAAAATATACTGCCACCAGCCACCGTCCTCCTGTATGGCCCCGCATTCTGTGCAGGATTCCTAGGGCTGTTCCTTGTCCTTTTGTGTGCCAGAATAGCCAAAAGGGTTTGGCGATACCTGGTAACCCCATGGCTGGTGCCCTCATCAGGCCCTGCTTCAGCTGGTGAAAGGCCCTACTGGCCTCCCATTCCAGGTCAGGTCCTTTGAACTTAATGTTGATGGTTCATCAAGCAACTTTACCAGAAGTCTGTAGTTACAAGTCCACGAGCGGCACCATCCTGTCATCCCTAGGAAGGTGTGAAGTTCTTCAGTTGTTTGTGGTCCAGGTGTCTGGCAGACAACTTCTTTCCATGTTTGTTTCCAAGCTGGGACTTCTACCACCTCCCTGGTAAACCTGTTCCTGTGTTTCACCACTCTCATTGTAAAAAACCTCTTCCTTATATCTAACCTAAATCTACCCTCTCTTAGCTTGAAACCACAATCCCCTGTCCTGTAACACCAGCCCTTGCTAAAAAGCCCCTGCCTATCTTGTGGAGTCTCCTTAAGTACTGAAAGGCTGCACCTCAGACTCACCTTTTCTCCAAGCTGAACAACTCCACCTCTTGCAGTCTAAGCTTGTAGAAGAGCTGCTCCAGCCCTCTGATCATTTTTGTGGCCTCCTCTGGACCTGCTTCACAATGTTCATGTCCTTCTTATATTGAGGACCCCAGAGCTGGACACTCAGTAGGGAACTCATCAGAGTAGAGCAGAGGGGGAGAATTACCATCCCTGATCTGCTGGCAACTCATCCTTCATGCAGTCTTATGGACAGTGAAGGCAAATTTTTGGCTCATGAACCAACATTTGTTGGGTCATATCCAACCTTTCAGCCACCGGTACCCCCAAGTCCTTCTCCACAGGACTGCTCTCAATCATACAAGCTCTCAGCTGTACTGGCATCGAGGATTGCCCCAACCCAGGTGTAGGCCTTTACACTCGGCCTCGTTAAACCTCATGAGGTTCATACTGGCCCACTACTCCAAGTTCTCCAGATGACATTCCATCCCTCTGGTTTGTTGACAGCACCACTCAGCTTAGTGTAATCTGCCAAACCTCTGAGGGTACATTCAATCGCACTTGTGTTCTGGTTTATATTGGGAATAGTGTGGCCAACAGGAGTAGGGAAGGGATTGTCCCCCTGTACTCTGCAGTGGTGAGGCCTCACCTCAAGCACTGGGTTCCATCCTACAAGAAGGGCATTGAGGGGCTGGAGTGGGTCCAGAGAAAGGCAATGAAGCTAGTGAAGGGCCTGGAAGGCAGATCTGATGGGAAGTGGCTGAGGGAACTGGGGTTGTTTAGTCTGGAGAAAAGGAGGCTGAGGGGAGACCTTATGGCTGTTTACAATTACCTGGAAGGAGGCTACAGAGAGGTGGAGGTTTGTCTCTTCTCTCACCTAGCAAGTGACAGGACAGGAGGAAACAGCCCCAGGTTGCACCACGGGAGGTTTAGTTTGGGCATGAGGAAAAACTTCCTCATGGAAAGGGAGATTAGGCCTTGGAATAGGCTTCCCAGGGAGGGGGTTGAATCATCTTCTCTGGATGTATTTAAAAATTGTGGAGGTCTGGAGCTTAGGGACAGGGTTCAGTGGCAGGCTCGGGACAGCTGAGTTGGTGATTGTGTTCTATGATCTTAAAGCTCTTTTCCAACCTAAACGATCCTATGGCCCTATATATGTACTCGTGCAGACTGCAGGATGTCTATAAAATTCCCGCAGTCTTGCAACTGCGTAATGGCTGAAATACAGATTAATTTTGTTTTCAAGATCATCACTGGAAAGCTGGATGGGACAGCTGAATCCTACATCTGATCTACAGTGCAAGGAAAGGCATCAAAAACACCAGGACTGCCCAGGTGTTCCTCTCCCTCAGTACCAATGGGATCACCTAGAAGCAGCCACAGAAGTGCTCCAGTAGGAAGGTTCAAACAGATGGCTGGTGGAGCTTTGATTCTGCCCTCAGGGTTGTTCTGCAGAGCAATATGGACAACATTTGCAGTCTGTATTTCTCACTGTAACAGTACTGCAAGTTGAGAGATTGGTTGCTTGAAGGCTTTTGCTTAGAATGTGGCTAATCTATCTCCCACATTGGCTCAGGATTTTCTGGTCAACATAGTGCCAGTCCGTTCCCTGACACATATGGATTCAAATCACTGCATCTTGCCAGAGGATTTAAGCATAAGATTTAGAAACCAGAGAGGATTTTGGTTATGCTTCAAGAAGAAAGAAAGAGACTGGCATCTTCACAGAACATTCACAGTGGTGGACATATGGTTGTACTACAGCTGTGCCCAAGACCCAAAATCTTTGCACAAGTGTCAATATCCAAACACAAAGGGGTTTGTAAAGCTTTTATTGCCTTCACATATCGAAAGGCTCCTTTGAACATGTAATGCATTGAAAAATGCGGTATTTTAAGGAGAATTTGCACAGGCAGGTTGCTTCCTGGAAGTTTTATTTTACAGAAATGTTCCATAAAAATTGTGGTTAAAACAGGACAAAGAAGAGTAGTTTGAGTTGATTGCTGATCCTCAGTTAACTTGTCAAAATCAAGAGGAATGCCTGGTAATTCATAGTTGTTGTAGACAAAACATCGTGTTGGCTACAGAAATGGATATGGTAACTAAAATCATCAGAGTTAGGGGAAAAAGAGCAAACTTCCTGTGCCCTGAGCAAGCAATAACTGTAGGTTCTGATCATTGTGCTCGTTATCTGATGACTATACTGGTCTTATGTGATATTTTGGGACCTGCTTGCCTAACATTCAGATTTGACTTGAATAGTCAAGACTACAGGATCATCAGCTTTGATTAAGTTGCACTGGGCCTGGAAATGTCCCGCTGTGCCCAAATTCAAATCAATGACAACACAGATTGCACTCAGCAGAGTGTCTGTCCATGACTGGAACCCGGCCACATCAACACTTAGTACTGGCAAGGGATCAGGGTTACTGTTACACAGGCCCAGGCCTTTGGGACCAAGGCAAGAGATTTGCTTTGGGAACATGTTACGTTTGAAAGCTAATAGATGTTCTTCCCCAAATCATCATTAACTTGTGCTATCGTGCAAATAAATTTCATAAGGGGCGGAATATCCTGCTTGTTGCATAGTCAAGCACATTTGTTAGCACAGAAATATGAATGTTTTTCATTATTGTGGGAAAAGGTTATAATTAATTTATAGAATAATGTTCTTTAGAGTGAGAGAAAAGATACAGATTATTTCTATGACAAAACTAGCCCTTGAATTTACAAATTATTGCCTATGAAGTTTAAGAATAGGCAAAGTAAATAAGAGCAATGTTTTCCACACATAGCATACAAATTACTCGCAAGCACCTTCTGAACTTGAGCTCTTCTCACAGCTAACAAGTGACAGGATAAGAGGAAATGACCTCAAGTTGCACCAGGAGAAGTTTAGCTTGGACGTGAGGATAAACTTCTTCATGGAAAGAGTCATCAGGCCTTGGAACAGGCTGCCCACTGAGGAGGTTGAATCACAATCTCTGGACATGGCTGTAAGCTGGAACATAGAATGTTCCACGTCAACCTGAGGAGGAACTTCTTCACAGTGAGGGTGACGGAGCACTGGAACAGGCTGCCCAGGGAGGTTGTGGAGTCTCCTTCACTGGAGATGTTCAAGGCCCGCCTGGATGTGTTCCTGTGTGACTTGATCTAGGTGATCCTGCTGTGTCAGGGGGGTTGGACTAGATGATCTTTCGAGGTCCCTTTCAATCTGTAATGATTCTATGATTCTATGACCTGTTGCACAGTTGTGGAGATCTGGAGCTCAGGGTCATGGTTTAGCTGTAGCCTTGGTACAATTAGGTTGGTGGTTGGACTCCATGATCTTAAAGGTCTTTTCAACCTAAAAGGTATGAAATGTATCAACATTATGAGGAGAGGCTGAGGGAGCTGGGTCTCTTTAGCTTGGAGAAGCGGAGACTGCGGGGTGACCTCATTAAGGTCTATAAGTATTTGAAGGGTGGGTGTCAGGAGGGTGGAGCCAGGCTCTTCTCAGTGTCATCTAGCGATAGGACGAGGGGCAATGGTTGTAAGCTGGAACATAGGAGGTTCCACACCAATATGAGAAGGAACTTTTTTGTAGTGAGGGTGACTGAGCACTGGAAGGGGCTGCCCAGGGAGGTTGTGGAGTCTCCTTCACTGGAGATGTTTAAAACCCACCTGGATGTGTTCCTGTGTGACTTGGTCTAGGTGACCCTGCTGTGTCATGGAGATTGGACTAGACAATCTTTCGAGGTCCCTTCCAATCCCTAACCATTCTATGATTCTGGAAAACTGTAAAGATTAAATATCACCAATAGTAATTTTTTTACATCATCATCTATTTTCATTTTACTTCACAGTTTAATAAAATTAATTTTACTTAATTGTAAGCACAGTTTATCGTCCTGTTAGGTTTGAAACCATTGTTATCGCTCAGTGTGCTGAGGTAGTTCCTCACCACAGTTTGTGAACTTTCACAGAAATCCATATTTTGAACACGAAAAGTTTACTGAGCTGTAAGATTAGAACTAAGTAACACTAAATAAAACTAGTTTTCTGCAACACCTAAAAAAGAAAGTAATAAACGCCAGCATTTGAGTTTCAAGAGTTACTCCACGAAGGGCCTCCGCAATGAAATGATGTGGTGCCTCCGAAGTGGGAAACCTAAAATGGACAGAAAAAGAATTTACTCCCAGTCTTCATCCAAGTAGAGTGAGGTTGGTGATGGGAACCTCAGCTTAGTGGTTATGTACTTGGCTTTAAGCATTCAGGTGACGTCTCAGAGATCAGCTTTCACCTGAGGGAAGACTTGCCACGTACTCTACCAGCCAAGCACAGAAATGCACTTCTTGGAACTTTTGCTCTCTAGTTTTCCAAACCTGTTACAGCTTTCAGAGAACCTTTGAATAGAAATCAGTCAGAGAAATAATAAAAAAAGAGTAATTCTTTCAATAACATGGAGCCCTGTTCTTCCAAGAACATGTTCAGGTAAACAGAAGATAACCCATTTATGAAACTTTGACTTTTAATTAGGAGTATTATTTCTCCCCAGTTATCCATGGATCTCTCATTCAGGTTTGATTAATCTTAGTTAAAAGATTTTTTTTTATCACTAATTGAAGTATTTGATTCTGAAAATCTAAAAAGCATAATATAGCTGTTACGCAGGATTGCTCCTCAGCCTTTTGGAATCTCAAGTCTGTGGGCTATAGAAGCTTAATGTTTAAACACCACTGTGAAGAAATCATCAAATTGTAGAATCACGGAATTATTCAGGTTCGAAAAGACTCTTGAGATCATCAAGTCCAATCACTAACCCTTCTCTACCAAGTTCACCACTAGGCCGGATCTCCAAGCACCACTTCTGAATGTTCTTTAAACATCTCCAGGATGGTGACCCAACTCCCTCCCTGGGCAGCCAGTTGCAATTTGTGACCACTCTTTATGTGAAGAAATGTTTCCTAATGTTCAGCCTAACCCTCCCCTGGTGCAGCTTGAGGACAGTGCCTCTTGGTCTACCACTAATGACCTGTGAGAAGAGACCAGCACCCCCCTCTCTACAGTGCCCCTTCAGGTAGTTGTAAAGGCTGGTAAGGCCTCCCCTCAGTCTCCCCTTGCGCAGGCTAAGCAGCTCCAGCTCCCTTAGCCGTTCCCCACCAGCCCTGTGTCCAGTTAATTAAAATCCAGTGATTCTAATGCTTATGACAGTCCAGTTTGTCTTTAAAACTCCCTCACGTGGAAGTGTTTTAGGAAGGGTATCTGTGTAGACTCCGGTGCCAGGTTTCTGCACGTAAGGCTTTATACCTGTAGCTGTAGTGTCTATGCAATAGGCACCTTCCATTTCCCCAAACCAGACTGCTGTTTGAAACACCTCTCTGAGGAACAAACTCTCTCTTGCCCTTTGTTGTGCCCCTGGCTTTAGGAGTACTGGCCATAGAAGCTTTTTGATGCTTGGCTACACTTCTTCCTTAGTGAGTACCTGGAAAGCATCTGGGTAGATTCCTCAGGGAAAAAAGTGTTTTGCACATTTATATCACAAATAATACCAGCCCTCGTGAAGCCATCTGAAATCTCTAACACTTGGTTTAATTCAGGACAAGATCATTTGCCTTTCAGAAGCTTTTTTCTGGGCCAGAGCTTCTGCTGCAGCACAAATGGGTCCATCATAGGAGCAAGTAGCTCCCACTCTGGCATCCTCCCAAAGCTCAGAACAAGGCCAAGCAGCTATGAGGAAGGAACAGACTGATCCCACTCCACATAGCTGTCATACAGAGTGTTCTCTAGAGAGATGTTAAATTTGCAGATCACCTACTGTAGAGAGAGTGGAAAATGCTTCGATTCTGAGCGATAAATCTCTGTAAGTGTTACATCAGAGCTTCGTGGCCACACTTAACCCATGTATGTATGGGAGAAGAACACTCCCTGGGTGGGAGGCTGATACATTTTTATATAAAAATTTGTAATGAAACTTTCTATTACTACTCCTAAGTAAATACACAGGTAAATTCAGGTCTCTAGTTTACATGAGAACCTACCTGACACACAGAGTCTCGCGATACTCAAAAATCAAGTTCTCGTAGTACAAACACTGTGACACCGTCCTCATCTGCCTTTTGGGAGATCTGGAAGACCTGAAGTCTTTAGTTAAATAAAACATATCTTGGGAAAGAATGTAGAGAGTTTGTTGCTGTCTGGTAAAAATGCCAAGTCTGAAAGCTAATGGAAGATCTATAGAGAGCTGTTTTTTAATTAAGAGATTATTTTAATTCTTCATGCAATAAATTAATATTTATTTGGTGATAATGCATAATTTAGCTGCCCAGCTCTCATTGAACATGACTCAGGGGAAAGGGTGTCTGACTCAGAAGCAGTGGCCACCTCACAAAACAGCTCTTTCAGAGTTATCAGTCAACCTTACTGCATTATCAGGCACCTCTGTTTGTGTTTGAATCGTAAGCTGCCTTTCAGTTATTTCCCTATATAAGGCACATCCTACACTGCTATTTTTGGTCTTAGTCCTCAATTACTTCAGATAGTCCATAAATATTTAGTTAAATTGAGTAAGATAGTCTACAAGGCTAGAGAGTGACTGTTTACAAAGGCCTGTGGTTACAGGATGAGGGGCAATACTTTCAGATTACAGAAGAGCAGGCTGAAATTGGATGTTAGGAAGAAGTTCTTCAACAGGAGGAGGGGTTGATCACTGGAGTAGGTTGCTCAGAGAGGGAGCTGAGCCCCCATCCCTGGAAATCCTGAAGGTGAGACTGGACAAGGCTCTGGGCAACCTGATCTTGTTGAGGCTGTTCCTGCTCCCTGCAAGGGTATTGGACTAGATGAGCTTTGGAGGTCCATTCCAACCTGGGCCATTCTATGATTCTGAAAAGAATATTAAGGTGCTTGTTTCCAACTACTTATCTTATGAAAGTATGAAATTTTGGTTCTCAACCAATACGTGTTCACTCAGGAGGTGTGATTATTTCTGCAGCTCCAATTACTCCCATATTTGAGAAACTAAGTGTGTAAAATGGAATTAGTTTGATATGGATGAGAAGAAGAACCTGTCTTTTAATTCCTGCAGCTCTTGCATTTTATTTCCCCTCGCGGAGCACAGTGGTGAAGCCAAATACCATTTCTTCCTGGAGAAAGAACAAGTAAAAGATCAGCACTCATTTGGAGAAAAGTTGATGCAGAATGCTGCTGGCAAACCCCTTTAGCTGGCACCTGGCACTGCAATTGATCAGGCTTTCCAATAGCATTGAGCTGATTCAGAGTGTGGGCAACACCGTTACCTGTTGTCAGGCAGGGTACCAGGGTAGCTAGTGAGATGGACTTCTTTCTCCTTCCAAGAAAACATCAGATCATCTCTTCAGTCTGTGTCACTTGGAGAAAACTGTTTTCATCGCAGTGTTATCAGTCCTTTCGGACATGAGTTTCATGCTCTGATCCCAAGGCAAGAGCATAGAAGAACAGACCTAGGAGACTAATTACATAACACACATTTAATCAGGGTTTGACATCTTACCAAGTGAGATATTCCTGCAATAATTTGACGTTACTTGCTCACCCAGTACTACTACCTTGCTATTATATAATGAAGCAAAGATTTCTCTCTTCTCTTGGATCCTTTCATTCTCTCTGAGACATCCTCCCAAACCCTTCAGGTGTGAACAATCCCTCTGTAATGAGCATCCCTCACCCCTTTTCTGTCTTCATGTGGTAGTGATACAGTCTTCGAGCATTTTCTTCTGAAAGATTTATTTCGTTGGACGTGGCTCTTGGTGCCATGGTCTAGCCTTGTGCTCTGTGGTAACGGGTTGGACTTGATGATCTATGAGGTATCTTCCAACCTTGGTAATACTGTGATACTGTGATACTGTGATAATTTTCTTTCTGGTTTTCTCTTCTACAGTGTTTCTACTGTAATGCCACTGTCTCCACCGGAAAACTAAAATGTTTCAGACAAAACCTACAGTTTTAGACTTAAAACTCATGGGCCAGCATGAAAGCACTGCCCGGAAAGCCATGTTCCAACCAACTCGCGTAAGTGTGCTTGTCTTCTAGTGGGATGGCTGTTGCAAAGCAGGACTATGTACCGTTTGTCAGTAAATGTCTGTGTCACTCTGTTTCAGCATGGCTTACCCTTCCACAGCTTTTTTGAACCCATGTGCCCAGGCATGACAGCGATGCATTGCATCCATGTGAAACAAATGCTAATGTTAGATATGCAATGTGTTGCATAAAATACTGTCATTACTATATGCAAAACTCCTGGGTTTCCTTCTCCACGCCGTCTGCAAGGAAAAGCCAGGGTTTCACACAGAAGGCCAGGTGCAAGAGCAGACTCGCTGTTGACAGATGACGATTCCCCTCTCAAATAGCTCTTACAATGTCTTGTGAAATCGTAAAGTCAGCTATGAAGCCAATCAGCTACAAATCCCTTTATTCAACCAAAAGACTTAATTCAAGTGTATTTCTGCAAAGTAGTTATAACTCATGGTAGTCTTGCCCAGACAGGTTTGCGATTCCAAGCATTCCTCAGTTCAGGTTAGGAGGGACCTCAGGGCACCTCTAGTCCAACGTCCTGCTCCAGACAGGCTCAGCTGTGAGGCCAGGTTGATCAGAGCTGAGAAACCTGCCGTGATGGAGGCATCACAGCTTTTTGTGCAGCTTGCTGCCGCCCCTGTCCTCACGCAAGCAGGCTTTTCTTGCATGCAGCTTGTTTAGTTTTAGGCCACTGTCATAGACTCTTCTGCCATGAACCACTACAGGGCTCCATCTCTTGTAGCCCCATTGTTGGCTTTAGTTCATGGCTGTTAGATCCTTCTTTTCTCCAGGCTGGACATGCTCCAACAATGCATTCAGACATCATTCTGACTAGCTTCAAAAGGAAGCATCAGAAACAGGCAGTAGTTGGCATCATTTATGGGCTTTGTTTTGGTTTTATGAAAGAGTTATCTGACATGTCCCTCCTTCTGGACCTTTGCTTTTGTTAGGACCAGCTGAACCCCACTTTTGGCCAGTAGCTCTTAAGTGAACCAGCAGTATGGGTGGTACTGATCTTGCAGCCTTGAGCACATCTCATACTACCTGACTCATCCATCCCTTCTCTTAGCAAGGGACTATATCTGAAACAACAGATGATACTCTCAGTAATTAAAGAAAACACAGCTATTTAAGGATATTGATGCTTCTCTGTGCCTTTTCTTCTCTTAAATCGAGAACTGAGGTAGCTTAATTGCTGGGGTTGTAGAACAAGAGACGACGAGCAAAGTGGAGGAGATTGATTTCTGTCCAATCAAGTTTCATGGACAGACTTTTTTCCTTCAGGTCTGCTGGTGTGGGAGGTGAGAGGATGGAAGCAATCTTTCTCAGACAAACTTCTTCCTCTCTCTGTAACAAATACTAATTTTATGTTAAAAAACCCTTCCCTTTCAGGTGGGCATGATGATACCAAAGAGAGGCCTGACCAGGACAGCAGAAGTGCCTTCATCTCAACTCATCATAAAGGTACAGGATTCCTCTTCCTCTAGAGATCTTGCCTCACATGCCTTTATGGCATTTGCTAGACAGTCCAGAATCTACCAGACAAAACCTGGCCTTTAAATTGAGGCTTCTCATGAACAGCCTTTCTCATCAGAAAAATACTGGTTTAAACAACACTCGACAACATAAAACTACAGGACAGGACTTGAAGAAGGTTCCTCTCTGCAATCTCACCTGTGCAGAGCCATGAGGCAAGGCAGCTACACTCAGGGCGGTACAAGGAACGCGTCTCAGCTGCTCACAGGGCTAGGAGGAGGGTTGTATTACCCTACAGGCAGAACCCTGAGCAAAGAATATTTGTCAGGCTGCCTCAAGTGACTTAGGAACAGTGTTCTCTGAGTGTGTTGATATGAAGTACTGTGTGGATGCAGCCCAGAAGGCAACCATATTCTAGGCTGAATCAGCAGAAGTGTGGCCAGCAGACTGAAAGAGGGGATTCTGGCCTTCTAGTCTGCCCCAGCGAGACCTCACCTGGAGTCCTGTGTCTAGCTCTGGAGCCCCCAACACAAGAAGGATGTGGACCTGTTGAAATGAATCCAGAGGAAGTCACAGAAATGCTCAAAGGCCGAGAGTCCCTCTGCTCTGGCGACAGGTTGAAAGAGTTGGGGTTGTTCAGCCTGAAGAGAATACTGGGGAGACCTTGAGCAACCTTCCAACCCCTGAAAAGGGGCTGTCAGAGGGCTGGGGAAAACTGTTCCCGGGGGCAGGAAATGATACGATGAGGGGTCATGGTTTGAAGCTGGAAAAGGGCAAACTGAGGCTGCAGAGGAGGAAAATGTCCTTCAATCTGAAGGTGGGGGATCCCTGAAACAGGCTGCCCAGAGAGGTGTTGGAGGCCCCATCCCCGGAGACATTCAAGGTCAGGCTGGATAGGGCTCTGGGCAATCTCGTGTGGTGAGTGATGGCCCTGCTGGTTGTAGGGGGGTTGGACTAGATGCCCTTTGGAGGTCCCTTCCAGTCCAAGTCATTCTATGACTCTATAACTACAAAACTAGTTACCGCTTGACATAATCTTTCTTCATCCTTTTTGTAAGGTGTTGGCAGAGGAAAGTCACCAGAGAAATGTTGACAGGAAGGAGCTAGAAGTGTTGGCAGAGGAGCTCTGCCAGCCTTTTCTTCCTGATTCCGTACAAGCCGGAATTCGTTCATTTAGGGGTGGGAAAGTGGTGCCATTTGCCAATGACCACGGTCAACTCTGTCAGCACTGACAGTGAGAAAAACTACTCACTTTCTTCCAGGCTAGTATCACCACTTTTTAAAATCTGACTTTGTGGTTTGTCTGCCTCTTCCTGCTGTAAAACTTCCTATTTACTGCTTCTGAATTCCAGCCTTTCTTTAACTTCGAGAATCTTTGCTGCTGCTCTGTTGTGAGTATGTAGGATGAAACTAGGTCGCTTCAGTGACCTGGGGCTGTCTTTGCTCTGTCTCAGTGAACAGTGCTGGGCCCCGGTGAATGAATTAGTTCTTTCTTTGACTGACAATAGAAGGAATTATTTTAGGAATTGTATGCCCATTTTAGACTGACATTATATGTTATATAGGACATGTATAATATATGTAGTGGTATACATTAATTTCTAGCCTGATAAGGCTTTGGGGATGGTCATTTCTCCACAAAGATTACCCTGGAGAGTTCAGAAAGATCAGTCTTTGCTCTAGTTCTGTTCAGTGTTTACTTTTGTGTAGTTTTTATGTGAACATGAAAATTATGGTTGTGTGGGTTCAGAGACACCATGAATACAGGTGCCGTAGAGACGGAGGCAGCACTTGGGTCGGTCTGTCCCCGCAGAAGCTGTGTGGCTGGCACCAAGAGGACAGAAGGAAGCAAACAGAGCGTTTAGCTTTGGGCATGACACCAATTAATAATGTGTTGTATTTTCTGTAGAGGAAATGATGGCACCCCGGGTTACAGAACTGATTTAATCTCAAATGTGACTTCAGTATATCCCCACAGGACCGCACTGCGGTGTTTCAAGGCACATTTAGGAAACACAGCAATTCAGGAAACAGCTTAATCCAAACAACATACCCATGTCAGTGAGTGGGCAGATGCAAACTGCTCTGTTCCCTGTGCTGGCTTCTTTAAAATCATGTGGATCTGGAGCTAAGGGCCATGGTTTAGCAGTGGGCTTGGTGTAGTTGGGTTAGTGGTTGGACTTCATGATCTTGAAGACTTTTTCCAACCTCAGTGAGTCTGTGAAGGGTTTCAGGCCTTATTTCCAAGGCACTCATGCTCCTAAGGTCCTTCTGAATATGGAGGTTCTCAGCAAAATGTCACAATAAGACTTCAACAGGAACTTTCTAGTACTCTGCCAAAACCTTAGTGTTCTCTCCTGCCTTTGTTCCTGACACACGTACTGGGAATGATTGAAAAACTTCTACACAGGACGCACTTTCCAAGTATGTTCCATTGCCAGCCCACACAGTAGGGACAGGCTGCTTCACACCACCCAGAGTGAAACAGAAAATCACCTTCCAAAGGATCTGTCTGCACTTGGTGAGGGTTGGTGATGCAGGGGAAGCACCATGCCATAAAATCCCAGTGGTGTTAGTGGTTTCATGCTCGGATGCTTTAGCTTAGCATCACAGTGATCCCACAGATGGCTGACAGGGTACAGTGAACACTTCTCAAATGTGATGGCAGGCAGGGCTGAAATGAAGCCCCTGTCTGGTAGTGACTTGCCTGTTCCCACTGTGACTATCACTAAACCTTTCCAGAACAGGTTATTTCTAGACTTACTTTTTGTCAGGCCTGTTACCCACCAGGTCCATCTGAAATCTAAAAGAAGTCACCAAATAGAGAAAAGAAGGTGGATCTTAATGAATTCAATACCATATCCCTTCCCAGTATGAGGCAGCCCACACAGTTTTAGCACAATTGAAGGCTTCCCAAATTTGCTGTCCTACACTACAAATTAGTTTGTTCGTTTGTGGCCAAAGACATCCACCCACTTGCCGTTGTTCTAATAGAAAATGACATCCTTTCCTGCCAGAGCACATAATTTGGGTCTGCTGGTAATTGCATGTCTGATACACGGACAGAAGACAGTAATGGGCAAGGGCTTCAGCTGCACTTGGGGAGACAAGGGGCAGTGGCTCGCGCCGATGTGTGTGTACACAGTGCCTGGAGGATCAGCCAGCGAGCCGAAGGCTTCAGCGCTATCGGACGGACACAGACAAACAAACCTAACCAGAAGAGCTCCAACTGGAGCTCACCTGCAACTTGTGAAAGCTGAAAGGGATGTCAAACCATACCATCGCAGTCAGGACACCCCAGTTCCAAAGGAAAACGTGTCAACAAAATAACCTAATGAATCGACTTTCTTGCTAATTTCTACTACAGAGTGAGTCACTTATTGGACGAGGGAAGGGCTGTGGATGTTGTCTTCCCTGACTTTAGCAAGGCCTGTGACAATGCTTCCCACATCGTTCTCCCAGAGGAGCTGTGGTGTGTGGCTTAGACATGTTGACACTGCTGGATTAAAGCTGGGTGAGCGAATAGAAGGCACCTGCAGTCACTTTGCAGGGGACACCGAGACGGGCAGGAATGTCAGTGTCCTGGAGGCTCCTCAGAGAGACCTCTGAACAGATTGGATCAATGGGCCAAGGCAAATTGCATGAGGTTCAATAAGGCCAAACGTTGAGTCCTGCACTTGGGCCGCAACAACCCCCAGCAGAGCTACAGGCTTGGGGAGCAGTGTCTGGAGAGCTACCTAGCACCCAGGGACCTAGGGTTGTTGACTGACAGCAGCTGAGCAGGAGCCAGGAATGTGCCCAGGGGAACAAGAAGGCTAATGGCATCCTGGTCTGCTTCAGCAATGGTGTGGCCAGCAGGGCTACAGGGGTGATTGTCCCCCTGGTGAGGCTGCACCTCAAGTATTGGGGACAGTTTTGGGCACCTCAGTGCCCATGAAGGACCCAAAGGGTCTGGAGAGGGGGCAGAGGTGATCAGGGGTTCAGAGAACAGGTCTGATGTGGAGATACTGAGGGACCTGGGGCGGTTCAGCCTGGTGAAGAGGAGGCTGAGAGGAGACCTCATTGCTGACAACTACCTGAAGGAAGGTTGCAGTGAGGCAGGGGTTGGTCTCTTCTCCCTAGGGACTAGTGATAGGACAAGAGGAAATCGGGTCAAGTTCCCCCAGGATCTTAGGAAAATGTTCTTCCCAGAAAGAATGGGGAGGCCTTGGAACAGGCTGCCCAGGGAGGAGGTGGAGGCACCATTCCTGGAGGGGTTCAACAAACAGGCAGACAGAGTGTTTCAGGAGATGGTTTAGAGGTTAGGGTTGCAAGATGGAGGTTGGAATTAATGATCTTCAAGGTCTTTTCCGACCTTGATGATTCTATGATTCTGTTTGTTAATACCATGAGACTTCAAACATTATTTATTCAAACTAATAAAGCACACAGATCTTAACAAATAAGGTTTTGGTCACACATTTGGGGCTCAGGCATTTAAAGAAAGAATGGGGAAACATCCAGCTGTGAAACACAGCAGTTAGGAGGTTCGCAATAATTTTCTGAGAACTTTGGGAAGTACCTAGGGCTTTCATAAAGTGTATTGGAGATCTAAGGAGCTGAGATACAGGTCTTAAAAGTGAAGTTCTATAAAGAAAGATATATTTATGTATCTATATCAATGTGAGGGTCTGTGTTATATATTCTGCAGGAAAAGTAGTTTCTGAGATGGGAGGCAGAGTGTGCTGGGCCTCCCCTCTCCCATCTCTGTTGAGGTGACTTCATCACCTGCAGGCAGCAGACAGCTCCAGCCATGTGCAGAAGTTTGAAGTTTATGGAGTTTCTGGCAACAGGGAAAGAAAGTTCCACTGGCAAATTCTTTACATCAGTCTGTGGAAGAGCATGTATCTAGATCTGAAGGGGTCAAGGAAAGCCCATCTTGTTGTCAGCAACTGTCGTCATGCACATTCCCCTAAGCAATGTCATACACATCTCTGCTCACGTCTGAGCACGAAGTATAAAGTCTTGTGATACCACGTGGGACTGTTTCCTGCACGGTGGCCATGATATGTGGAAAATATAGAAGGTGTTAACATTATCTGTAGAGGAAGAAGAAGCAATGAAAACTTGCTAGCAAACACAGGTCACCTATTTGTGCCAGCTGGCTTGGCAGTTCGCTGCCTAACGTCCTGCTTCTCTCCCCTGGGAGGGCACACAGCTAACACAGCAGAGCTGCGTGCTGCAGAGACAGTGCTGAAGTCATTTGACTGCATTCTTGATGAAGTACGTTGAAACCAATGCAGCTGAAGAGTAAGGCAAGTCCTGGGCCACTAACACAGTGTAAGTATGCGGTGCTGAGAGAAGGGCTTGCATACCTCTCTCTCCTGAAAGGAGAGTGGGCAGAGGTGGAGGTTGGTCTCCCAAGTCACTCGCAGTAGAACAGAAGGAAATGGCCTCAAGCTGTGTCAAGGGAGGTTCAGACCGGACATCAGGAACAATGTCTTCCCTGACAAAGCAGCCAGGGATCGGAACTGCCCAGAGAGGTTATGGCACGTTGATGGCTCACGTCAGCTCTTCATCCACTGGTATCCTCAGGTCTTTCTCCACAGGGCTGCACTCCAGGTCCTCCCGCAGTCTGACTGATGTCTCTGGTTGCCCACCCGCCCTGATGCAGGACCTTGCACTTAGCCTTGTTGAGCTTCATGAGTTTCACGTGGGCCCATTCGTGCTGCTTGTCCAGGCCCCTCTGGAGAGCCTCCCAAAGTACTTTGAAGAGAAGAAGTTTCTTTGTTATTTGTCATTTTAAGAGAATCTATTTTCTGCATGATTACTGTCTCATGTGTGCAAGACCCAGCTTTCCCCAAGGCTGTCTTCATCGCAAATCCAGACTCACAAATTATTTTCATAGAATTAGTCTGAAAGAGAGTAAATGATTTAAAAAAAAAAAAAAAACCCCAAGCTGACCTTAGTTTTCAGGAAATAGCTTAAAGTGAAACCTGAATATTGGCTTTTGAGCTCCCTGGTCTCCCAGACTGTATTTAGTATGGAGTGTGTCTACTACTGAACTTACGTGTGTGGGAGTATCAGGATTGATTTGTGCCGCAGCCCTTCAGAGCCAGCAAGACCTGTGCTTATACCCATTAATTCATGTGATAATGAGGCTCTGCTGGAGACCCTGCCGCTAACGGAAGGAGCCAGCGGTCTTGTTTTCGAGGAACTTTTCTCAGGAACCTGTGATGACTCAGGACACAAAGTAATTGCATTTGGAACTTGCAGTAGGGACCTATTTTGTACGTCCAGCATCTGTTAGGTGTGACCAGTGTGACACAATCTGAAGGTGGGGGATCCCTGGAACGGGCTGCCTAGGGAGGTGGTGGAGGCCACAGCCCTGGAGCCGTTCAAGGTCAGGCTGGATGGGACTCTGGGCAATTTGGTCTAGTTGGAGACGTCCCTGCTTGTTGCAGGGAGGTTGGACCAGTTACCCTTTGAAGGTCCCTTCCAACCCAATAGTCTATGAGTCTCTGAAATAGCTTTCTACCCAATATAACTTTGCACGGTAGTTTTGGGTACATTTTGAGGTCATAGCATCAAGTACCTGCCCTTTATTTCTTTTTTTTAATTAAAATTCTCCTAGTTCCCCTCCTTCCTCAAGATATATTAGAAGTCCCTGAAAGGGGCTGTCAAAAGGCTGGGGAAGACTGTTCACAAAGGCAGGGAACTATAGGATGAGGAGTCATGGTTTGAGGCCGGAAAAGGGGAGATTGAGGCTGGACAGGAGGAAAAAGTTCTGAATCTTATGGTGGGAGATCCCTGGAACAGGCTTCCCAGAGGGGTGGTGGAGGCCCCAGCCTTGGAGCCATTCAAGGTCAGGCTGGACGGGGCTCTGGGCAATCTGCTCTGGTGAATGATGGCCCTGCTTGTTGTAGGGGAGGTTGGGCCAGATGACCTTTGGAGGTCCGTCCAACCCAATACAGTCCATGATTCCATAATGCATTACAGTTCAACTCCTGTGATCTCCCAGCCATTACGAAAAAGAAGGAAGTAAAAACTAAGGAAGTTTAAGTGGAAATACCCACTGTGTTGGGGAAGGTGTGCGTGGAGGAGGCAAAAGTAGGAGCTGGCGTGAAAGGGAACGGGCAGAACAGTAAAGAAACATCAGGCTCCAGGCAGCTTGGTCTGATGAGATGTGTCCCTGCCCGTGGGTCATACTATTTCTTCTATTAACATGTCTCACCGTGTTAAGGGGAAGGAGCACAAGACCAGACAGAAACCACACCCTGTGGGGGTCATGGAGACTCATCCTGGTCCCAGAGAAAGGGGTCGTTTTCACAGAAACCACATCCATGCCCCCACCCTGCTCCAGACTTTACACAGCAACCACACCCCCCACCTGGACTTTTCAGGGAGATGGGAATAAAAGGGAAGGGGATAAAAGTAGCCCCAGCATGCAGAGGATGTTGGAAGTTGCAGACACTGCCCTCAGGACATCGACAAAAGGAGACAACACCATGAAAGCTGCACCCAGGATACTGAGGAAAAAGAGGACAGCACACAGGAAACTCTGCTGGAGGTAATCTTGCTCTAACCTTTTGTTACCTATCCTTTGCCTTCCTTTCCTTTTTTCCCATCTCTCTCTCTCTCTCTCACTGTCTCTCTTCTTATGCACTGCTGCTAAAATAGAGCTACCTCAGTGATTTTTGGCTGTGCTCTCAGTTTGTTGGAGCGCGTTCCTTGGGCGTGTTTGTGTCACTCTGTGCATTCAGTGACGCTACTGAAGTTCCCACGAATCCTCACCCAGACCAGACTGTAACCAGATGACCTTTGAGGCCCCTTCCAATCTAAACCACTCTATGGGTCTATGAATAATATTATCAAATAATCTACAGCAACTAACTTTGCTGAGCAGTACCTATCACTAGCACCTAACAGCTTACCAGAGTGGGTAAACCACTTTAATCTCTGTAGGCTTGTCTGAATGTGAGAAAGAAGTTGGTCAGCAGCACAGAGCAACACAACTTTTCCACCTACCTTTCAGAGATGCCTGGGCTCAGGGCTCCTCCTTGATGAAAAGACAGTAAAAATGAGCCCTGAATTCCCCTCATGCATGAGAACAATCCATTTGCTGCTTACACCTATGTTGTCTCACCTCTCCTGTTTTCACTTATGGATTGAATCTCTCTGCTAGTGTAAGTTAGAATCATGGAATCATTCAGATTGGAAAAGGCTGTTGAGATCATCAGGTCCAATCAGTAACTCTACAAAGTTCACACCTAAACCACACCTGAACAACATTTATTCCCCAACACCCACCCAAATAACCTTTAAACATGTGTAGGGGTGGTGACTCATCATCCTAACCCTCTCCTGATGGGCTTGAGGCCAGTGCCTCTTGTTCTATCACTAATGACCAGCACCCACCTTTCTACAGTGCCCCTTCAGGTAGTTGTAGAGAGTGATGAGGTCTCCCCTCAGCATCCTCAGATAATCCAGCTCCTTCAATTGTTCTTCATAAGATTTATTCTCTAGGCCCTTCACTAGCTTTGTTGCCCTCCTCTTCCCAAGTTGTCTTGGGAAAGTATAGAAACAAAACCCACATGTTTCAGGGGTGAAACAAGTCTGTCCCCATGGCCCAAGGCAACTACACAACTTCAGGCTTCATGGATATATAGTTATTTAGGCTTAAATGTAATGAAACACCATTGGTTTAATGTTATTAAACATCACTTGGGTTGTGTCCTGGGACTAATCTTTTCTGCACAGAGGTCTTTCCCCTAATATCTCTACTGAGCAGCACTGAGTTTACACCTGTTCAGACCACCCTCCCACTTTGCTGGCAGGGTTCTGCCACCTTCTTGCCCAGAGCCCCATCCACCCTGTCCCCGAATCATTAATGTTTGTCTCTTTCTAAGGTGTGTGCACTCCAGCACCATCTGTCCCCTCTGTGAAGGCAGCTGTGGATAACCTCCTTCTGGTCTGTTCCCAGTGAGTAGGTGCTGAGGCCAGTCTCCTGGCTCCATGTTGCTTGTTCTCTGGCTCAGTGACCTCAGGACATGGTCTCTATGCACATTAAGGACAGGAGGGTTGTTAGGGACAGTCAGCATGGCTTTACAAAGGGAAAGTCATGCTTCACCAACCTGTTAGCCTTTCATAAGGGCATAACTGGGTGGACAGAGGATGGCAGAGCAGTGGATGTGGTCTGTCTTGACTTCAGCAAGGCATTTGATACAGGCTCCCACAACGTCCTCACAGCCAAACTGAGGCAGTGTGGTCTGCACAATAGGGTAGTGTGGTGGATGGTGAACTGGCTGGAGGATAGAAGCCAGAGAGTAGTGGTCAGTGGGACAGAGTCTAGTTGGAGGCCTGTATCTAGTGGAGCCCCAAGGGTCACAACTGGGACCAGTCCTATTCAATCTGGTCATTGATGACTTGGATGAGGGATTGGCATGCACTGTCAGCAAGTTTGCTGATGACACAAAGCTGGGTGGTGTTGCCAATACCCTGTAGACTGTGCTGCCATTCAGCAAGATCTGGACAGGTTGGAGAGCTGGGCTGAGAGAAATGTAGTGAGGTATAACAAGGGTAAGTGCAGAGTCTTGCATGTGGGCAAGAACAACCCCAGGTACCAGTATAAGCTGGAGACTGAGCTGTTGGAGAGTAGTGTAGTAGAGAGGGACCTGGGGGTCCTGGTGGACAGCAGGATGACCATGAGCCAGCAATGTGCTCTTGTGGCCAAGAGGGCCAACAGCATCCTGGGGTGGATTAGAAGAGGGGTGGTTAGCAGATCAAGAGAGGTTCTTCTCCCCCTCTACTCTGCCCTGGTGAGACCACACCTGGAGTATTGTGTCCAGTTCTGGACAGTTCAGTTCAAGAGGTATGTGGAGCTGCTGGAGGGTGTCTGGTGCAGAGCAACCTGGATGATGAGGGAAGTGGAGCACCTCCCGTATGAGGAAAGGCTGAGGGAGCTGGGTCTCTTGAGCTTGGAGGAGACTGAGGGGTGACCTCATTAACGTCTACAAATATGTGAAGGGTGGGTGTCAGGAGGATGGAGCCAGGCTCTTCGCAATGTCATCTAGTGATAGNTCCCCCCCTTTCCTGGACAGCCTGTTCCAAGGCCTCCCCACTCTTTTTGGGAAGAACGAAGATCCACCCTGAACCTCCTCTGATGCAATATCATGCAAGTGAAAATGCATCCATTAGTCACTCTGTCCAGCAGTAGAAATGAGAAGTGTTTCCATAAATTCACAGAATGACAGAATCACAGAAGACCAGGGATTGGAAGGGACCATCATCCAGACCAATCCCCCCGCCCCAGCAGGATCACCTAGACCAAGTTGCACAGGAACGCATCCAGACAGGTCTTAAACTTCTCCAGAGAAGGAGACTCCACAACCCCCCTGGGCAGCCTCTTCCAGTGCTC
>VXBP01001302.1:27960-50903 GCA_013400115.1 Rhinopomastus cyanomelas
ACTTGGATGAGGGATTGGCATGCACTGTCAGCAAGTTTGCTGATGACACAAAGCTGGGTGGTGTTGCCAATACCCTGTAGACTGTGCTGCCATTCAGCAAGATCTGGACAGGTTGGAGAGCTGGGCTGAGAGAAATGTAGTGAGGTATAACAAGGGTAAGTGCAGAGTCTTGCATGTGGGCAAGAACAACCCCAAGTACCAGTATAAGCTGGAGACTGAGCTGTTGGAGAGTAGTGTAGTAGAGAGGGACCTGGGGGTCCTGGTGGACAGCAGGATGACCATGAGCCAGCAATGTGCTCTTGTGGCCAAGAGGGCCAACAGCATCCTGGGGTGGATTAGAAGAGGGGTGGTTAGCAGATCAAGAGAGGTTCTTCTCCCCCTCTACTCTGCCCTGGTGAGACCACACCTGGAGTATTGTGTCCAGTTCTGGACAGTTCAGTTCAAGAGGTATGTGGAGCTGCTGGAGGGTGTCTGGTGCAGAGCAACCTGGATGATGAGGGAAGTGGAGCACCTCCCGTATGAGGAAAGGCTGAGGGAGCTGGGTCTCTTGAGCTTGGAGGAGACTGAGGGGTGACCTCATTAACGTCTACAAATATGTGAAGGGTGGGTGTCAGGAGGATGGAGCCAGGCTCTTCGCAATGTCATCTAGTGATAGGGGCAATGGTTGTAAGCTGGAACATAGCAGGTTCCACATCAATATGAGAAGGAACTTCTTCCCAGTGAGGGTGACAGAGCACTGGAAGGGGCTGCCCAGGGAGGTTGTGGAGTCTCCTTCACTGGAGACGTTTAAGACCCACCTGGATGTGTTCCTGTGTGACTTGGTCTAGGTCATCCTGCGGTGTCAGGGGGATTGGACTAGATGATCTTTCAAGGTCCCTTCCATTCTGTAATTATTCTATGCCAGTGACTGGCTCCTTCACTGGAGAAGCTGTCACCTCCATCATCCACTGGTGCTCGGATGTTTCCCACACTTCTGTGAGGTGTCATTTTCTAATCACTCAGTGTTGTCTCATTGTAAGATACAGTAGTTTTAGTTCTAGTACGTGAAAGCATGTTAGGTCCTTACAGAAGGACCACAGGTACCTGGCTGAGGCTGCAGATCTAGCTGGGGTTTGCTGCCATCTGCAGATGGAATCCAGAATTTATCCTGGTTCACAAGGTTTCCCCTGGTGCTTTCAGAGGTCTGTAAGTCATGGAATCATCACGTTTGGAAAAGACCTCAAAGATCATTAAGTTCAGTCATCCGCCCTACAACCCTGAGCCACTAAACTATCTCCTGAAACACCCTGTCTACCTGTTTGTTGAACCCCTCCAGGGACAGTGCCTTCCCCCCCTTTCCTGGACAGCCTGTTCCAAGGCCTCCCCACTCTTTTTGGGAAGAACGAAGATCCATCCTGAACCTCCTCTGATGCAATATCATGCAAGTGAAAATACATCCATTAGTCACTCTGTCCAGCAGTAGAAATGAGAAGTGTTTCCATAAATTCACAGAATGACAGAATCACAGAAGACCAGGGATTGGAAGGGACCATCATCCAGACCAATCCCCCCGCCCCAGCAGGATCACCTAGACCAAGTTGCACAGGAACGCATCCAGACAGGTCTTAAACTTCTCCAGAGAAGGAGACTCCACAACCCCCCTGGGCAGCCTGTTCCTGTGCTCTGTCACCCTCGCTGGAAGTAGTTATTTCTCATGTTTATATGGAACCTCCTCTGTTCCAGCTTCCACCCATTGCCCCTTGTCCTATACTGGTACCTAGGGTTGTTCTTGCCCACATGCAAGACCAGTCTATAGTTACCCGGGTCCTCCTTCTTACCCTTATTCAAGATTGCAGTTACATTTGCTTTCTTCCAGTTCTCAGGCACCTCTCTTGTTCCCCAGGACCTAGCAAAGATGATGGAGAGCGGCCTAGCAATGACTTCCACCATCTCCCTCAGCACACGCGGGTGCATCCCATCTGAGCCCATGGATTTGTGTACATCCAGTTTGCTCAACTTATCCCTCACCCAGTCCTCATCAACCAAGGCAGGCTCCTCTGTTGCCTCAACTTCCTTGACATCACGACAGCCCCAAGAAGTATAGACAGAGGCAAAGAAAGTGTTGAGTATCTCTGCCTTCTCTGCATCCTCTGTCTCCAGGGCACCCACCTCATTCAGCAGGGTCCTACATTGCCTCTAGTTTTACCTTCCATGTATTTGCAGAAGCCCTGTCTGTTGCCCTTGACCTCTCTTGCAAGGTTTAATTCCAAGGAGGCCTTGGCTTTTCTAGTTGCATCCCTACATTCTCTCACCAGAGCCTTATAATCACCCCAAGTGGCCACCCCCTCCTTCCATGACCTGTAGGCTTTCTTCTTCCTCTTCAGTTTGCCCAGCAGTAACCTATTTAACCACACAGGTCTTCTGGCTCCCTCCCTTGACTTCTTTCCTGTTGGGATACTCTTGTGTTGTGCTTCAGAGAAGTGGTCTTTGCATGTTAACCAGCTATCTTGGGCCCCTTTACCTGCCAGTACCCTGTCCCATGGGATTTCCCCAGCAATAGTTTGAAAAGGCTAAAGTTGGCCCTCCTGAAGTCCAGGGTTGTGTTTCTGCTAGCTATTCTGTTCCTACCACATGAGACCCTGAACTCCACCATCTCATGGTCACTGAAAACAAGGCTGCCCTCAAGCTTCACTTCTACCAGACCCTCCTGTTTTGGTGAGTAGGAGATGTAGCAGTGCTCCTCTCCTAGTAGGCTCCTCTACCATTTGCATCAGGAAGTTGTCACCAATGCCCTGGAGGAACTTCCTGGACTGTGGGTGGTTGGCTGAGTGGGTCTTCCTACTTCCTCCTTGTCTTGATGTGGTGGCCTGTAATAGAAACCCACAACAGTGTCACCCATGCCAGCCTGCCCCTTGATCCACACGCACAAACTGTCAACTCTCCCTTCACTGGTCCCTGGGCAGCACTCAATTCATTCCAGTTCCTCTCTCACATAAAGAGCTACTCCACCACCTCACGTTGCTGACCTGTCCCTCCTAAAAAGGACATTTCAGTCCATGACCACATTCCAATCCTGTGAGCTGTCCCACCAGGTCTCTGTAGTTGTCACCAGATCGTAATCACCTGACTGGACACAGGCTCATTCTCCTCCTGCTCATTCCCCACACTGCGTGCAGTGGTGTGCAGGCATTCCAGGGAGCGAGCTGAGTGCTCTGATTTCCCCCTAGGACAGCAAGAGAGGCCACTTGGTTTTTATTAAGACCAGAGCTCTGTCCCACTGGTGCTCATCCATCAACTATCCCACCTCTCTTCAAATCTAGTTTAAAGCCCTCTGAATGAGCCCTGCCCAGTCCTCCCCCAGAACCCTTTTCCCCCTCGGAGATAAACCTCTCCCACGTGGACCCATCAGATCTGGTGTTTTATAGAGCCAGTCCTTATCAAAGAACCCAAAGCCCTGCCTGTAGCTCCAGTCTCGTAGCCAGGCATTAATGGGCTGAGGCCTATTACTGCCTGTGTCCTCACCTCAGAATGGAAGGTTTCAGTTACTCAGTGGCAACTGAGAAGGTGAGACAGGCAAGGGCCATGCTCGCCTTCTGCCACGGCCCTTCCCTCCACTCACCCCTTCTCCTTGGGCTTCTGTCCCTCACCTGAGAGGTCTCCTCGTTTCTGGCTCTTAGTTGGCTGTTGTTGTCCTGCCTGGCTCCCCCAGTTCACTCAGGCAGCGGTGCCCATATCCTGGGCTTCCTCTGCTGCCCCGTTGTTACCTGTTTTTCGTTTTAAGTTGGGTTTGTTTGGCCCTCGGCAGCTGAAGCGATCAGAGCGGCTGGTTCTCCCGCTGCTGCAGGTGGTCTGAGCATGGCTTCGGGTTTTGCCTCCCGCAAAGATGTTCGGGTCCGCACCCCCAGCGGTGTCCGCCTGGGAGTACCCAACCCTTAGTGGCTGCCTCCCGGCTCCCCTGAGCTGTCCTGTCAGGGAACCCCCAGATCACCCAGAAACCTCAAACGCTACAGGAGCGCTCGGGGACCCGCGTTCTTGCTGCTGCGGGCGGTCTGACCGCGATTGCCGGCGTCACCTCGTTGCGGATCCCACTTCTACGCGTAGCCTAGTCCTCCCTGAGACCTGTCAGCTGTCCGAAACAGCAGCTCTTACAGCGCGATGGGATAACTGGAAACGCTTCCTGGGCATGCGGCTCCGTGGCACGTGCTTACCCAGTCTGACACCAGTAAACCTACTGCAGGGTGCAGCCTCGCCCAGTCCAGTGTCTTTTGGAAACATCACTCTTGCTGTAAAGAAGGACCACTGATGGGTGTCCTTCTATGAGACAACCCAGTAAAAGCAGAAATGATGTCGTGAGGTGGAGGGTGCTGTTGATGCCTTCAGTTCTGGACTGAGCACCAACGAGGTGATACGAGGACTCATGGTCCATCTATCTCGGTGCTCCCTTGACAGGCAGAGGAAGCTGGCCTGGCCCTTGCAGTGTGAGGATGGCTCTGTGTGTGGTGAGCAAGCCATGGTGACCCCAGAAGTCTGCCCAAGCTTGTCTCGGTTGAGGAAGTAGTCATCCTGGTGTCTCAGGGTGAAGACAATTTGCTTTTTTCTTTTAGAATAGGGGGTTTTATTGCCATTTAGTTCCCTTTTGGGAGCCATGTGTGATGAATGAATTGATGCCCTTGCGGCTGCTGTGGTGAGACCCCCTCGACGATAGCTCAGAGCGAGCTGCTGCAGGTAAATGAGGCAGAGACAGCTGAGGGAAAACCTTCGGAAAGATGAACAGCTGGTGGTGATTGAGGAACAGAAAACAGGGATGTTTAGATAAAATTTGTTCTTGCTGAAGAGGTAATTGTGCTGTCTGCACTCATTTATCTTCATTACTAAATGGGGAGATGAAGGGAGAGAAGTGGGTGCTGCCTACCTTGACTTCTGAAAGGCTTTTGACACTGTCTCTCACAACAACCTTGTACGTACATTCAGGACAATAATGTTGGATGATTGGACTGTGAGGAGGGTTGAGAGCTGGCTGAACAGCAGAGCTCAGAGGGCTGTGGTCAGTGGCATGGATTTCATCTGGAGGTCTGTAGCTAGTGGTGCTCCCTAGGAGTAAGTGCTAGGGCCAGTCTTGTTCAAGTCATTCATCTTCCTCAACGACCTAGAGGAGGAGATGGAGTGACCCTAAGCAAGTTTGCTGATGATACAAAACTGTGAGGAGTGGCTGACTCACCAGAGGGCTGTGCTGCCACTCTGTGAGATCAGAACAGGCTGGAGACCTGGGCAAAGAGGAACCTCATGAAGTTCAACAAGGGTAAGTGTAGAGTCTTGCACCTCTGGAGGGCCAACAGCAGGCACCTGTGCAGATTAGGGGTTGTCCTGCTGGGTAGCAGCAGCATGGGAAAGGACCTTGGAGTCCTAGTGGACAGAAAGTTCTCCAAGGGACAGCAACATGCACTTGAGCCCAAGAGGGCAAGTGGTACCCGGAGCTGCATCAAGAAATGTCAGACCACAAAGTCAAGCGAGATTCTTCTCCCCTCTACTCTGCCCTGGTGAGACCACAGCTGGAGTACTGTGTCTAGTGCTGAGCTGCTGACTTGAAGAGAGACAGAGATCTACTGGAGAAAGGCCAATGGAGTGCTGCGAGGATGGTTAAGGGACATCTCTCCTGTGAGGAAAGGCCGAGAGAAATGAGGCAATTTTGTCTGGAGAGGAGAAGGCTGAGAGTGATCTCGTTAATGTCTGTAAATAGCTGAGGGATGGGGGTCAACTGGAAGGGGCCAGTCTCTTTGCTGTGGTGTCCTGTGGTAGGATGACTACCTGAAGGGAGGTTGTAGTCAGGTGGGGGCTGAGGTCTTCTCCCAGGCAACTAGTGCCAGGACGAGAGGGCAGGACCTGAAGCTGCCAGGGGAGAGTTAGGTTGGATGTTAGGAAGCCCTTCCTCATGGAAAGGGTGATCAGAGCCTGGAATGGACTGCCTTGGACAGTGGTGGAATCCCCATCCCTGGAGGTATTTGAGGACAGAGTGGCTGTGGCCCTTAGTGCCCTGGTCTGGCTGCTGTGGTGATGTTAGGTCCTGGGCTGGGCTGGATGAGCTCAGAGGGCTTTTCTTCAGCCAGCCTTGATAATTCTATGATTTGGTAAGTCTGTGATGAGAGGCAACAGATACAAGCTGTTGTACCTGGAACAGAGGAGGTTCCATCTCAACATGAGGAGAAACGTGAGGGTAACAGAGCCCTGGCACAGGCTTCCCAGAGAGGTTGTGGAGTCTCTTTGGGAACACTTAAGCCCACCTGGATGCAGCCCTGTGTGACCTACTCTCAGTGATCCTGCTCTGGCAGAGAGGTTGGACTAGATGATGTCCAGAGGTCCCTTTTAACCCCTGGCATTCTGTGATTGTGTGATCTGTGTGAGTTTTCTCTTGGCTGGTGGTAATTTGCATCTATTGGAGAGCTGTGCATTGATGTGAAGATGGACAGGTGAGGTTGTCTGGAGGTCTTTGAGAGAAGTTATGGGTCCAGCTGGGTAAAAAGAAGTGGCAGAGCTGAACTGGGTAAAAGGGATTAAATCTAAACTGTCAATAATTAAATGGTCTGGCAGCAGGCCAGCAGGTGCTGTAGCTGCCAGGATTAGAGAGAACAGTGTATAAGGAGAATGAGGGATGATGGAGCAGGACTGTGCAGTAGAAGTGGCTTGCCAAGTAGAGGAGGAGTTAATATGGCACCACAAAAAGTGGCAGTTTGTCTTAGGTTTTAAGTGATGAACTGCAGTTGGCTACAGCAATGCACTTAGAACACAGGTAAATGAGACTAAAACGAAAGGTCCTTCTGTTTGGAAATGGAAGTTTGTCTGATTTCAAAAACTTAGATACTATCCTAAAATGACATGCCATCCTAAACAAAGATCAGGTTCTTAGCATGTCTGCAAAGAGTAGGTCTACTAAAGAAGGAGGAGTGATCTAGACTGCTGCAGAGCCACTTTTCAGATTACAGAGCTGTTATGATCAAGCTTGAAGTGACAATATGTGGGGACTTGCACATCACTGAAAAGGCAGTTCAAGGCAGGATTGGACGTGGCACTTGGCACTTGGTGCCATGGTCTAGCCTTGAGCTCTGTGGTAACAGGTTGGACTTGATGATCTATGAGGTCTCTTCCGACCTTGGTAATACTGTGATACTGTGTGAAAATGAGATGAACTGTGGTGACTGTGTGGATTACAAGTGGCTAGGGGCAGACTGACATGTTGTGTTTCGTTGCTGCTGCTACATAGCTCAGTAAAGCTCTTGGTACCATGTTCCTGAGGAGTTTGGTTTCAGTTAGTCTGAACTTTGGGCATCTGCTGGGAATTGTTCTAATTACTTAACCCAACTGAAAGTTTCCCTAAACTTAACTGCTCTGCAAGTGCTTGTGCTCTCATGAGGTACACCTGTTTTTTGCAAAGATGACTTTCATGTTTCCTGAAGGAAAATCTCTGTTTTCTATCTGAACACACAAAGAACTCTTGTTTTGGTATAAAACAAACTAAGCTTGAAGCAGCACTCCCGTGAGTAGAAAACCAAAAGTTCTTGTTATGGAAAATAGTACCATAGTATCTATGGTTTGGGTTGGAAGGTACATCAGAGATCATCTAGTTCCAATGTCCTGCTCTGGGGACACCTCTCACTAGACTGTGTTGCTCAAAGCCCCATCCAACCTGGCCTTGAACACTTCCAAAGATGGAGCAGCCACAACTTCCTTGGGCAACCTGCTCAAGTGTCTCACCAATACTTACTCCAGTAACATTCCTAAAGTAGTAATTTACAGCTGCTCTGCTTCAGAGTTGGTAGCTGCTATTGTGCAGTACTCTAGTTAAAAAAGAACATGAATGCACCTGTTGTTTGTACGTGGTAGCACTTGGAACCATCCTGAACGAGGCAAGGAGAGGAGCTGAGTGTGTACGAAGTGTTATTTTAAAGTGTCTTCTGAATAAAGCGATGCAGTGTGAGAGTCTGGTGAAGGATGTGGCGATAGCCTCAACAGGATCAAATGATGTTTATTCTGTTTTCAGAGTGGGTTAGAAATGTCACCGCTGCACACGGCTGAAAAGCCAGGATTAATTAACCTGTTACCTGAGCGCCTTTGCCCTTTCTGGGAGGGAATGAAGTGCTTCCAAAGAGCACTGGAAAGGGCCCTCATCTTATCTGACCTTTTCCAGAGACGTGGCAGATGGATCAGTGGGGAAGGGACTGCGATGGGCCGGCACCTTGCGGGGAAGGCTCACGTCAGGTGTGCCAAAACAAGTCGTAAGGGCGTCGGGGTTAGCTGCTTTGTCTGGCGAGCAGCTTCACTTGTCTTCCTGCTTAGGGCCGACGTAACTCCCCGGCTCCGCGTTCTTTAAAGTTGTCTGTGCCTTTGTCACAGTCAAACCCTTTTTAATTCCAATGCACGGGTCGTGTGAATTTATGACAGCTCATCTCGGGGGGCGCGTGGCCTGAGGCAACTGGAAACAGCTTTCTGAGGCAGAAGCCTTAAACTGGGCTTTCGATAGTTGCTTTCCTACTCTTTTTCTGGCTCCAAATTGACGCTAAAGAGCATCTGCATAGAATGGTGCTGGCAAGCACTGGTGGTGACTGTGAGCACACGCAGTGAGAGCAGTGAACACGCTGCTGCAGGGCTCGTGCTCACTGCAGAACACAGAGTCCATGCTTTGCTCCTGTGATCCTGGTCAGCTGTTGCCTTCTAAGTCGAGAAGGGAAAGATGACAGAGAGGGGAAATTGTTGTGGCTGAAGAAATGTACATCCTGGGGTTTTGGGTTGAGGATGAATCTCGCCTTAGTGAGACCTTACACTGACCTTCCAATCCCCGACAGGGGCCTGTCAGAAGGCTGGGAAGGACTGTTTCCAAGGGCAGGGACTGATAGGACAAGGGGTCATGGTTTGAAGCTGGAAAAGGGCAGACTGAGGCTGGACAGGGGGGAAAAGTTCTGGAATCTGATGGTGGGGGTTCCCTGAAACAGGCTGCCTAAAGAGGTGTTGGGGGCCCCATCCCTGGAGCCATTCCAAGTCAGACTGAATGGGACTCTGGGCAACATGGTCTAGCTGGAGACGCCTCCGCTTGTTGTAGGGAGCAGGACTAGATGGCCTTTGGAGGTCCCTTCTAACCTAACAAGTTGTGTGATTCTGATGTTGAAGCTCAGTTGTAAGGAGTGATGCAAAACAACAATTAGTATGGGGCTTGAGCGAGTGTCATCTGGGATGGGGCTCCTGAACCCCCTCTGACAAGTTTTCAGGCAGTGAGTGCTTTTAGCCATTTAGTTGTAGAACAGAGGGAGTATTCTTTCCAGAGCCAGCCCTGCCTTCACCACTCATTTCCCATCTAGCCCATTTATTTCACAGAATCATGTATTTTATTTATAATATTTTACTTAAATCCTTCACTTGTGTCAGGAGGCTCTGAGCAGGTAACAAACCAGCAGAGGACGACTGTCAGGAGCTGCACGGTGCAGTCTCGTTGCGTTGATGATAGAAGCCCAATCAGGTTTACTTCTCCTAATCTACCCACAGCAAAGCAAGAGCACAGAAATGAACTCGTAAGGAGCTGTTGCATTGCTGGTTGCACTGCTGCTCCACAACAGAAACACCCAACCATCTTCTTGCTAACCTGAGGTCTTGAGGTTACCTGAGGTGCGTGTCCGCGGAACTGCTCCGCGTTGGTGTGTCAGAATGGCAGGGAAAGGGTGCAATCTCGCTCATAAACGGAGCCCACACCAGCAAATTGAATGGTGACCGGGTGTTGGTTTGTTAGTGATTAGTCTGTCTCCTCTGCTAGGTCAAAAATGCTCTCCCCAGGCAGGCCAAGGACTGCTCCCAACATGTAGCTTGAGTGGGACGCGACTGTTCTGGAGGGTGAGGGGTCCATTGCTATGGATGAGTCCATCTGTGACAGCTAGTGTCAAGGGCAGAGAGGAGGTGCTGGCCCTGCTCAGCCTTCTGTGTAGAAGCAGACAGCACCTTTATCCAGAGCACTGGTCTGGCAAACGGGGGACAGGCTGAAGCTGATTGCAATAGCAAGCTCTCGGTTGTTTCCTAGTGTGCAGGGTGACAAGGTCACACGCTTACGAGGTGATGCTCCAGGCTGTGGCCCTTGCTTCAAGGAATCTTCTGTACTGAAAGTTAACAATTCACGAAGAAGATGAAAAGAATGAGGTTTTCCTTGCCGCAGTCTCTTGTGCTCTTTCTTCTGACTTTGTTTTTCTTGATTCCCCTTGAGTACACATCGAGTAGCTCTGCCAGGAGTAATGGACTGTCTTTGCACCCATTCCCCTAAACTGGTGGTTATGGTGCTTGTGTGGAAGATTCTGTGATTCCATATGTTGCTGCTACTGGCACTGGTGGGGGGGTGCTCTGAGCTCCCTCCCAACCCAGCCCAGTCTGGGATTCCTTGACTCTAACACATTCTGTGAGTCTGTGATGCTAAGGCTGTCGTGCAGGGTCTGTCTGTAAGCTCGTCTCGGCAGCCAGCCCAAAGGCTGAACAACCCTCATCAGCACCTCTGCTATGACTTGTATGTGGCACCTCCTTGTCACCCAGTGCTGATCTACCCAGAGTGGAGCCAGCTTCCTCCTTGGCCATGCTGCACCTCGTGTCATCAGTGACATCGAAATGAAACCGTTGAACACGCGGGGGGCTTGAGAACCAAATCCAAGCGAAGAACTAGAGTGGCACTTACTGTAAGAGATCCTTGAAGGGAATCGAGGAGCAGGGACGTTCAGGGTGTGAGGAGGAGCAGGGACACCACTTCACACTTTCTGGTTTGAGATTTCTGTCTATGATTTGCCCATGTTTGTGTGTCTATCTCTGACAAACTGCCTCCAGGGGCAGGAGGAAGGATGAGGCTGAACTCCCTGGGTGTGTGGACCACGAGTACATTGATCAGTTTAAAAGTTCAGTATTCTGTGATTGGGTTCATGGACAGAAAGCTGGATTCAGGAGATCTACAGATGGACGCACGAGTCTTTCTGCAAGCAAGTATCATGTGAGAGCCGTTTGTTACCCTTCTGGTGTGATGCTGATAGACAGTCGTATCCCTTGAGAAAAGTTGGTTGATGGCTGCTCCCTTTCCAGACATCAGATACTACAAGTAGCAGTGTTCATAATGTTGTGATGGATATCAAGGGCAAAAGGGTCCCTGCTTGGACCCTTCTGTGTAACCTTCCTTGGGCATCTCCTGTACAAAGCTGCCTCTGTGTGTTGCTGTGGTATTTCATGGAATCATCGCTGTAGAATGTGGTGGAACTTCCAAAGGTCATCTAGTACAACCCCCCTGCAACAAGCAGGGACATCACGCACTAGACCAGATTGCCCATGTGTCCTGTCTTCTGCTGTACTTCTAAACAATCACTATAACCCTGAAACCAGCCAGAGGAGGTTTTACGGGTGCTGCTGTCCAAAACTTGCCCAGCTAGTTAATTGTGGTGCCTGGCTCTGTGCTCTTGCCCTCTTTGTCAGACTGCTCTGGGGGTGAGGAGGACAGCACTGAGTCACTTCAATCTTCAATTCCTATCTCTCTGGGGAAAAAAACCCACAACAAAACAATGACAATTGCTCTTAAACTTTGATCTTTCTCACCCGCCAGTCTTTCTGTTTAGAGATCTCTGTGGCTCTTTTTAGAGACGCCGCTTGTCATTGTCTGTTTTGCTTTAAGACTGAACCTTTACAAAGGATCTCTACAGCTTGCTCCTGCTTGTTCTGTCAGTGAAGGAGAGAATTTTTTCTTCAATGATCTCTGGAAATTGTCCTGTGGAAGCCAGACTGGTTCTTTGAGGCCCTAACTTCCAAGTTGTTGCCTGAAAGGGATCTTAGCAAAGACGAGCAGATGGTCTTCAGCGTGAAGGCCATTAACTGCGTGGACATTGCTTAAGTGTCCGAATACTCTTCTGACAGATGTTGTTGACTTGATCACACAAGATGCTGAATGACCTGGAGTGCTGTTTGAAGTGCAGAACAGCTTGCGGTTCGGTTTAAAAGGCAGAGAGAATAATCAGAGACACTTCCTGACCCGACAGACACAAACCCATTTGATTTTGATTTTTCTCTTGCACCCTGACACAGGAAGTATTAACAAGTACAAGAAAGTAGTAATAACCCCTTTCAGGTGAAATGGAACCCCCCTAAAACCTAGCACTGCACAGGTCACATTTTTAACAGCATCTTCTCTATGTTGTGTTCCAGCCTAATTTATCGACAGCTTGGCCTTCGTTAGTCTCTAGGACTGAGCATAAACTCGTGTTGTGTTGTTGGTTTGCCAGTGGGGCTGGTGGGATTTGGCTCAGAAAGTCCTTCTTGGAAAGAAGGCTGGCTTCTCTCTCGTGGAGCATGGCAGCAGAAAATGGGTTCATTGCAGTAAATTTGGCAATGGTGAAGTTTTTCTTCAGCCATATAGGAAACCTGCCAGGGGACTTTCCTCTTGCATCAGGTGACCACTGTCTGCTGGGCTTGCAGAGCTGTCTAAGTAAATTAAACATCTGTCTTTCCTACACATTTATTTTCTCTCTCTCTTTATCCTTTTCACTGTTGTGTGAGGATGTTGTCATGACTTGTCAGACCTCAGGAGTGCCCAGCCATGGAAGCAGAAGTGCTGCTCTGTTTGGCCCAGTCCACATAAAGGGACACAGCCAGAGAGTTATACTGGAAAACCAGCAACGCGTCCCCTGCAGCGTGAGACGCTGGGCTGAGGAGGGAATCCTGCAATGCTACTAAAAGAAATCTGACCCATGAAGTCTCCTGCACTGGCCGAAGTCACTGCCCTGTGTTGACTTGTCGGTTGCTTTCTGAATGTGGGTATTTGAAGTGCTGTTTGCTCTTTACTCTTCCCACAGCTGTTTCCTCACAAAAGTCCCTGAAGCATCACTTCTCAGGGAGCAGACGATGACTCTGAGAAAAGTGAGGTCTTGGGAGATGGATGGAACCACCTTTATGGGCCTAGAATTGCTTTCCTCAGTTGGCAAGTAGATTGTGCCATGGAGTGTGAACTGTGTAGAGCAGGGCTGATGGACTCTATGATCCCAAGGGTCTTCTCCAGCCTGAACAAGCCTATGACTCTCAGAGTAACTTGCCCCAGACATACGTTTAAGCAGGGGCCTTACACAAATGGGTGGGTACCTGGCCTTCATGCTTGGTGAAGGAGGTTAAGAGCACCAACACAATGCTTCAGCTGGATGTGGAGCCTTTGCTGTGCTCGTTTACACACCTGACACTTAGATCCAGTGTAAAGACCACTCCAACACTCCACTAGGTGGTTTCAGACCAAGTGTTCTCCTTAGGTCTCTTGGAATTTTAAATTTTAAAATTTTAAAACCTGTTCTACCAACCAACGAACTACTAAAACAACGAGAGTCTCCAAACCATCTTTCATGAGCTTGTGTGTTCTTGAGCTGGCTTGAAGGGCCCTCAGTGTCAGCTCTATGAGGCATCTAATAACAAAGCACACGGCGCTCTCCACGCAGATGCGTTTACCCAGACAGGTAAAGGATCGGGTGAAGCGCACGTGAGCTCCCTGTGAACACAAAGTTAAATCATTGCCACTAAACAGGGTGCATCTGACCCCAGCAGTGAACCATCTGGTTTCTTCTCTTGCAGATGTTCTGATAGAACTGCAGTATTACCCACGTTTGTCATGACCTGCCAACTTGCTCACTGGTCCACAAGACACTGCAGACAGTTCTTCAGCTTTGTTTCAGCAAATAAAGGAAAAATGCTTGAGCTCTCTCCCGGTGTCCCAGGCTAAAAGGGACCTCAGGGATCGAGTCCACCCCTGTGAGCTAAAGAAATGCAGTTTAACTGAGCTGGCCCAGCACCCTGTCAAGCTGTGGAACCCACCATTTCCCTGGGGAGACTATTCCAATGTCTATTTGCTCTCAGAATGAAACGTTTTCCTTTGGAGTCCCAAGGAGCAACCTGTAGCCATCACCCCTTGGCTTTTCTACGGGACTTCTCATGAAAAGCGAGTCTGTCTTCTCAGCGGCCACCCTTTAGGCACTGGGACATTGGAATAAGGTCACCCTAAGGTTTGTCTTCTCAAGGCTGAATATAGCCAAGTGTTTTCAGAAGGTTTTAGTTGTTTTGGGTGTTTTTAGGTGTCTTTAAGTGTTCACCTGCTTTAGTGGATAAAAGGCAGGCTCCTGGGTGAAGCACTGGTCAGAAGTGTTGGGGAAGTGTCGGAAGTCCCATGTTGGGGGAGGTTCTGCTCACTGGGGGACTTGTTTTCAGCTGCCTGTGCACTGAGATAGGTCTGTAAATTTGCTATGTGTTCCTCAGAGGGCTGGAGCACCTCTGCTCTGGGGACAGGCTGAAAGAGTTGAGGTTGTTCAGCCTGAAGAGGAGAAGACTGGGGGCATCTTACAGTGACCTTCCCTGAAAGGGGCTGTCAGAAAGCTGGGGAAGGCTATTCACGAGGGCAGGGAACAATCAGATGAGGGGTCATGGTTTGAAGCTGGAAAAGGGCAGATTGAGGCTGGACATGAGGAAAAAGTTCTTGAATCTGAGGGGGGGGGAGATCCGTGGAACAGACTGTCCAGAGAGGTGGTGGAGGTCCCGTTCCTGGAGATGTTCAAGGTCAGGCTGGTTTGGACTCTGTGATTCTATGATTCAGTTAAATCCCTTTCTACCTCACATGAATTTGCACAGTAGTTTTGGTTATGTTTTGAGAGTTGGGGTTGTTCAGCCTGCAGAACAGAAGGCTCCAAGGGGACCTGAGAGTGACCTTCCAGTACCTGAAGAGGGCTACAGGAAGGCTGGAGAGGGGCTGTTTATGAAGGCCTGGAGTGATAAGACAAGGGGCAATGGTTTCATGTTACCATTGAAAGGCAGATTGAAATGGACTGTTAGGAAGAAGCTCTTGAGCAGGAGTGGGGTGGAATATTGGAACAGGTTGCCCAGGGAGGTAGTTGAGGGCCCATCCCTGGAGATACTCAAGGTGAGGATGTCCCTGTTCACTGCAGCAGGGTTAGACTAGATGACCTTTGGAAGTCCCTTCCAACCTGAGCCATTCTGTGATTCTATGAAACAATGTCAGAGCATGGGATGACAGACTGGTGGAGGGAGAAACGTTCACTTGACTACATGTGAGTAACTTGGGTGCTTAATTTGCCTTGTACATTATGGTGATTAAAAATCTCTCATGACAGAGCTCGTGGTTAGTATCACAGGGTCATAGAACGCTCTAGACTGGAAGGGACTTCCAAAGGTCATCTAGTTCAACCTCCCTACACAGGGGCAACTCTACCTAGGTCAGGTTGTTCAGACCCTCATCAAGCCTGACCTTAAGTGACCCAATACCTCCCTGGGCAGCCCATTCCAGCAACCAACCACCCTCACGTTGAAGGACTTTTTTCTAAAGAATAAAAAGGAGAAATGTGCTTTTAATTTTGACATCTGTGGGTTGCCTTTGCATCCCCTATGCCTGTGTCATCCTCAGCAGGAGTAAGAGACATGCCATGAACTCAGGTAGTAGCTTTAGAGCCAAGGAATCATAGAATAATAAAGGTTGTAAGAGAAATCCAAAATCCTCAAGTCCAACCATCACCCCAACCCCACCATGCCCCCTAAAAACAAGACAGTCCTTCACACTGGGTATGGTGGAGATGGAGGTCTCATTGTCACAGATGTTGTAGAAGCTAAAAGTGCAAATAACCTGGCTTGGGTGTGTATTTTCTGTTGGTTCTCTTGTAGTGTGTTCACGGAAGACAGGAGGTCGTGAGCAGATCTTTGGATCACAGGAAGCAGCATGTGCTCGGATGTCCGGGCCAGCTCTGTGCGGATCTGCGGGCAGGGATGTAATGGAATCAAAGACGTGTGGCAAGGCAAGATGTGCTGAGGTACAGCAGAACCAGCTTTGCTGTGGAAGGTGCCGTCTGGAATTTCAGGGGGGGCTTTGGTGCTGAGAAGGATGGAAGCTGGAGAACATTAGATAGAAAGTGTTAGAGAGGAAAATGGCAGTGGGATGGAAGCTGCAGACAGCTGAGAGCAAGGCAGAGTCTCTTTCAGGACCATCTCCACTAAGAGTGGTGGAGCTTCAGGCTTGCTAGTGTTGAGAGCCAGAGGAAAAAGTGGTGTAACTACACTCAAAGGGGTGTAGTTACTTTGAGGTTAAATTTGGGAAAACAATGTATTTGCAAGAAAATGGGAAGGAGCAGTTGTGAGCCGGAGGGCTGGGAAAGGTCTTGTCTTCTCAGAGCTGTTTTGAAGTTGCTGTTGATCAGCCAGAGGGGAAAAGTAGTGTTTGCTTCCTTCTGAGGGGGAATTAATAGAAGCTATTTTTATACATGGGTAGGCTTTTTCTCTAGGACATGCAAGTGGAATTGCTGATTCCTTTCTGCAGTAAAATTTCTACAGTTTTCACTTTTTGCTGTTCACTTTGCACAAGCATGTGCATAGCTAGAACACGCTTGTTGAGACCCTACCTGGAAGCATGAGGGTGATGCATGTGTGCGTGCAATGGGCTGCTGCTCGCTACAGCCCTTGTGGCTTGTCAGAAAGCCACAAGCACCAGCTGGAGCGACCTCCCAAATGTGAAATCATAGAATCATTAGGGATTGGAAGGGACCTCGAAAGATCATCCAGTCCAATCCGCCTGCAGCAGCAGGATCACCTAAACCAAGTCACACAGGAACTTATCCAGTGGGGTCTTGAATATCTCCAGTGAGGGAGACTCCACAACCACCCTGGGCAGCCTGTTCCAGTGCTCCGTCACCCTCACCGTGAAGAAGTTCCTTCTCAGGTTGATGTGGAACCTCCTATGTTCCAGCTTTTTGATCCCTGTGTTTGGCACATCTGGGAGCTGAACCTAAAAGTGAGGCAGGTCTCTACTTCGCTTCCCTTCCACTCCCTGCTCAGAGTTGAGAAGCCCTGTCATGGGGGCTGGCACTATAAGCCACTGCATAGTGACCATAGCCAACTCATTACCCCCATAAGGGCAAATTGAAGCTGGACAGGAGGAAAAAGTTCTTGAATCTGAGGGTGGAGGATCCCTGGAATAGGCTGCCCAGAGAGGTGGTGGAGGCCCCAACCCTGGAGCCATTCAAGGTCAGGCTGGATGGGGCTCTGGGCAACCTGTTCTAGTTGGAGATGTCCCTGCTTGTTGCAGGGGGGGGTGGAATAGCTGACCTTTGGAGGTCCCTTCCAACCCAGTACATTCTCTGATTCTGTGAACTCTCCCTTGCCCTGGGGTGGAGAGGCTGACACAGATGACCTTGCACTTCTTCAATGCTTTCTGTGTTCTTTTCTTGCCAGACAGTTTGACACCCCAAGTTATTTTTTTCACCCACAGCAACTGTCTGCCAAGACCTTAATGAGTGCAAAAGGGCACTTACAGCTTCCCAGCACCGTACGTGCTGTGGGGGAGAGGATCTAAAAATGAGCAGCAACGCTGGAGGGCGAGCGGAATGTCGCGGAGCCATCCAGGAATATCTGCGTAGCCTTCCTTCACTTTGCCTCACCCTGAAGCTCGGGCTGTTTTGCCCCGTGCTGCAGCTGTCAAAGCTCTGCCTGGTGTCTCACAGGTACCTACAGACAGGCTTTGCAGAGCACTGGTGCATCGGGAGCACCGTGCACAACCTTCCCTGCGGGAGCATCCTGCTGGCTGGCGGAACGCTGCTAGGAAGTACCTGAGAAGCAGCCGGCTTGCTCGGCGTTCCGGTCCCTCCAGCAGATCACAGCCTGCACTCTTCCCTTCCCATGCGCTCAGAAGAGACAGTCTTACCGGCGGGTCTCCTTCTGGAGAGCAGCCTGAAGAGAGGTTGAAGCTGTGGGGGCTGTTTAGGTTCAAGAGGAGGAAGCTAAGGGGAAGCTTTACTGCTCCCTGTGACTATCTGAGGAGACCTTGTAGAGAGGTGGATGCTGGTCTCTTCTCACAGGTCATTAGTAACAGAAGGAGAGAGAAGGGCCTCAAGTCACACCAGGGAAGAGTTAGTCTGGACATTAGGAAATGTTTTTTCAATCACAGAACAGAACGTTAGAGATTGGAGGGGACCTTGAAAGATCACCTAGTCTTGGATAGACCAGGGAGATGTTTCTGTTCTGTTCAGGTCTCCCATATCTCCAGCCCCAGAGCTCTTTTCCCTGTTGATGTGTAATTGGGCTAGGAAGGTGTGCCACTGACCTAAGGAATGCTCAGAGGCTATGAATCTCTCTTCTCATTCTTGATTATTTGTTGGACCCTCGGTATACATGGGACTGGAAGAGGTACTTGGCATTGAGTTAAAGAACTAGAGCCAGACCAGCTCTAACCAGAGAGATGGGATGGAAGATGTCCTGTTGTTCTGCCTGGTTGCTGAGGTACTGCTCTGTTGGCCTTTATGGTTTGCACAGACAGAACTGTTGCTTGCACAAATAGAATCACCACGGTTGGAAAAGACCTTCAAGATCACTAGGTCAAACAGTCCACCCTACAACCCTCAACCTATCTCCTGAAGCACCATGTCTGCCCGTTTTTTGTCCCCATCCAGGGACAGTTCATCTACCTCCTTCCTCTTGCGTGTGCTGGTTTTCAGTTCTCCAGCCACACTGAGTGCTTCTCCCTCTCTCCCAAGAGACAAATGTTCTGTTGAAGTTCTTCTAGAAGCCCAGTCTGGGACAATGCTGTAGCAAAACCAATGCTGGTTCTGGACTTCACAGAAGATATCTACCCCAGCTAGTTCCTGTCAGTGTGGTGAGGAAGATCCTGAGCCTGACTTCACACTGACAGTTTGCACGACAGTGGTTCTACGGGATGTGCAAGGGGAAGCGTGTTCCTCCAGTTGTTCCCAGTGTGAACAAACACCGTGACACACCGGGATCGAACGTAGCTGGCAATGCTTTGGTTCTAAAGGGTATCACAGAGTAAGTGTGGAGTTGTAAGGCAGATGTGGGGATCTTAGGAAAGCAAGATCACCAGAGCAGACGTGGCCAGGCCCTTCTGAACGTGGGGTCAGCTTTGGGCTTTGTGCCTTTTCTGATGTGCTGAGTGCAGCTGCAGGCACACACACATCTGCTTCACTGAGACCCTTCCTCCAAGCTCAAACCTTCTACCCTGGCCTTCTTGAGTGCTCCAGTCACCACCGTGTTAGCACAGGCTGCCCAGGGCTCTTGGAAAGCCAAGCAGGCTCGCTCTCACCTCCTGCTAACTCTCCAGCTGTTTTTGTTGGATGTAGAATTTATCTCTGGTGGGTTCTGAGGCTGAAGAGGTGTTCACGTTGCCTAGCTGTCAGCTGCTGGTACCTAGAAGGGCTGAGGACAGGGGATGGCAGCACCACACCGTCGGAGCTCGCCCGCACGCGCTGCAGAGGCGGTGGGCGAGAGAGTTTCACACACAATTGCATCCAATTAAACGCACGTTGTTTTGGCTTTGCTCCACGACAGGGCATAAATGACCTCTGCCTGCCTGGTGTGTCTTCAGCTGGGGGTTGTTGTTTCAGTTAGGCTCAGGCAGTGGAGAGTAGAGCCGTGAGACGCGTGTGCAGTGCCTGTGCGTGGAGGTAAAGCTGGCTACATGAGGTCGGGCGCTGTCCTTTACTCATCGAAAGCTGTGGGACTGCTGCGACAACCACGGACAGACACCCTCTCAGCACAAGGAAATAAGTGATGGTGCTGAGGCTGCAACCAGCCCTCGCTTGTGAGGAGGCTGAAGAGTCTTTGGTGGGAATCGTTGCGGGGGGACTGGACCGTGACAGCTCTCCAGGATTCCGAGAGGGGCTCTGAGCCGGGTTTAGGAGGACTCGGGTCTGCGTCCTTAGGCTCCGAATAGCAGGAGACCTTTGGAAAGGACTGTTCCCAGAGAAGGCTGTAGTGAGGCCGGGTCAGACACAAGGAATCACTTTCGTTCCTTATTGTCTAAGGACACGACTTAAAATAGTGTTTCAGGCCTGGGCCTCCCAGGGGACGGGGTTAGGTCAGTAATTCCCCTCCTCTGGCAGAAGTCTTCGGCTCGTTCCCCAGAACCGTGCTGTGGCCAGCTTCAGCACAGCAGTCAAAGGCTCTCCCTCGTCGCTGTGTGTGCAGGTGCTTATTAAGGGGCAACGCAGGGTCCACTTACGATACAAACATCTCGGTTGGGGGAGAAAAGCCAAACCTTTGAAAATGATTCAGGGGAGGAAGAATGTTTTGAGCAGCTGTGTCAAAGCCACACAGAATAAATGCAGCATCCCAGCGTGTCGTCAGCAATGGCCTGGTGACTGAACCTCTTCTTTCATCCCAATCCCTTGAAGTCTTCTTCTGTCAATTAGTCTCTGAAGGCAAATCAATAAAATAGTTTTATCTTCCAAGAGTAAACGTGTGTCTAGACTTTGCAGTGGAGAGTTGGGAGGCCTGTCCACAGCACTGAAGAAGTCTCTGCTCTAAACTACTCTAATAGATACAGGGCTCCCGGCGTGACCGGCTCTTCTTCACACGAGGTGCTTTTTATCTGCACAAAGCCTCAAACTTCTCTCTGAAGTCACAAACTACAGAAGACCGGTAAAAGCAGTGAAACTGGTGTGAAATGTTTTACCACCTCCAGTCCCAAGGTGAGGGTAAATGTTTGGATTTGGAGAAGGGGAGGGTTTAAAACAAGCATTTCTGGGATTTCCTGCGGGTTAACTACTTTGTGTTGCTTCACCCCGACGGTCTGTCAGGTTAGTCAGCGGGGCTGTTCAAGACTTGAGTTTGCTCGAGCAGAGCTCTGCTCCTGCTGGGTGTAGGCAGGGAGCCCACGAGAAACGTGCAAGTCCAGCTACACTTGCTTGGGCATCGGTTCGATCCTTCCTCGGCGCTCTGCAGGGAGCGGCTGGCACAAAGGATGATGAAGACTGTGCTGTGAAGAAAGGCCCCGGTGGAAAAGGTTCATCACACTCCAAAGGAAAACATCCAAGAACCAGTGCAGGCACCTGGAGCACAGATGTTGCTGTCTCACTAGTAAATTCCATGGGCATAGCTACCTGGCCTCTGCTGGCTCAGAGCTTAGGTCAGAGGGATCCCCTAGGGCTGAATCCAGCACTAGGGTGATCTTGCAGTAATCCCTGCTGGAAGAAATCGCGAGACAACGGTGGCTAAACTTGAAGACAGTGCACAGAGAGCACTTTGTGTGGGAAGAGAAAAGGATTTTCGTGTTCCTGTTGCCCCAAACGTTCAGGTAAGCATCTGGAGATGAGCTCTTTCCTTTCCTTCCTGCTCTTTTATTTCTATTTCACAGAGTGACAGAACATTAGAAACCTGGAAAGATCATCCAGTCCAGTGTCCCGCCCCCCAGAGCAGAGTCACCTAGACCAAGTGGTACAGGAACATATCGAGGAGGATTTTAAAAGTCTCCAAAAAAGGTGACTCCACAACCACCCTGGGCAGCCCCTTCCAGTGCTCTGGCATCCTCACTGGGAAGAAGTTCCTTTTCATACTTATGTGGAACCTCTTATGTTCCAGCTGACACCCATTGCTTCTTGTCCTATCACTAGATGACACTGAGAAAAGCCTGGATCCATCCTCCTGACACCCACCTTTCATATATTTAGAAGCATTAATGAGGTCACCCCTCAGTCTCCTCCAAGCTAGAGACCCACCTCCCTCAGACTTTCCTCATCAGCGAGATGTTCCACTCCCTTCATCATCTTTGTGGCTCTGCACTGGACTTTCTTCATCAGTTCTGTGTCCTTCTGGAACTGAGGTGTCCAGAATTGGACAAAATATTCCAGATGCATTCTCACCCAGGCAGAGTAGAGGGGGAGGAGAACCTCTTTCGATCTGCTAACCACCCCCATTCTGATCCACCCCAGGATGCCACAAGAGCACACTGCTGGCTCATGCTCATCCTGCTGTCCACCAGGACCACCAGATCCCTCTCTCCTACACTACTCTCCAACAGGTCAGTCCCTAGTCTATACTGGTACCTGGGATTGTTCTTGCCCAGATGCAAGACTCTACACTTACCCTTGTTATACCTCATTACATTTCTCTCAGCCCAGCTCTCCAGCCTGTCCAGATCTCGCTGAATCTGTCTGCTGGGGTGTCAGCAACACCACCCAGCTTTGTGTCATCAGCAAACTTGCTGACACTGCACTCTAATCCCTCATCCAAGTCATTGATGAATAGATTGAATAGTATTGTTTCCAGTACTGACCCTTGGGGGACTCCTCTAGATACAGGCCTCCAACCAGACTCTGTCCTGTCGACCACTACTCCCTGGCTTCTATCCTGCAGCTAGTTCAACACCCACCTTACTACCCGATCCTGCAGACCACACTGCCCTCAGTTTGGCTGCAAGGATGCTGTGGGAGACTGTGTCAAAAGACTTACTCAAGTCAAGATAGACCACATCCACTGCTCTGCCATCATCTATCCACCTGGTTACACCCTCATAAAAGGCTATCAGGTTGGTCAAGCATGACTTCCCTTTGGTGAAGCCATGCTGATTGACCCTAATGACCCTCCTGTCCTTGATGTGCCTGGAGACAGCCTCTAGGACAAATTGTTCCATCACCTTTCCTGGGATGGAGGTGAGGCTGACCGGTCTATAGTTACTCGGGTCCTCCTTCTTACCTTTTTTGAAGGCTGGAGTGACATTTGCTTTCCTCCAGTCCCCAGGCACCTCTCCTGATCCCCATGACTTAGAAAAGATGATGGAGAGTGGCCTACGAATCACTTCCACCATCTTCCTTAGCACATGTAAGTGCATCCCATCTGGGCCCATGGATTTGTGTACATCCAGTTTGCTCAACTGATCCCTAACCCATCTGTCATCAACTGGGGCAAACTCCTCCTTGGTACCAACTTCCTCTGTGCCTACATCAGTCTGGGGCTTCATATCAGGACAGCCCCCAGAAGTATAGACAGAGGCAAAGAAGGTGTTCAGTGTCTCTGCTTTCTCTGCATCCTTGAACAAGACTGGTCCCAGGACTGATCCCTGAGGGACTCCACTTGTCACTGGCCTCCACTTGGACATGGATCCATTGACAACCACTCTCTGGGTGCGGCCATCAAGCCAGTTCCTTACCCATCTA
>VXBP01001302.1:51499-111199 GCA_013400115.1 Rhinopomastus cyanomelas
TGCTTTCCTCTTTGTTGGTATACATTGCTCCTGGACACAGAGGAGGTGATCCTTGAATACTAACCAGCTGTCCTGGGCCCCTCTTTCCTCAAGGGCTTCATCCCATGATACTTTGGCCAGCAGATCCCTGAAGCGATCAAAGTCTGCACGCCCAAAGTCCAGGGACGTAAGCTTGGAACACTTCCTCCTGGTTGCCCTGAGGATCTGAAATTCAACTGCTTCATGGTCACTGCAGCCAAGGCTGCCCCTGAGCTTCACATTGGTCACCAGCCCTTCCCTGTTGGTGAGAACAAGGTCCAGCATAGCACCTTTTCTTGTTGGTTCCTCCATCATTTGGAGGAGGAAGTTGTCATCTATGCAATCCAAGAATAACCTGGATTGCTGGTGCCTCGCTGTGTTGTCCCTCCAGCAGACATCAGGGTGATTGAAATCCCCCATGAGGAGCAGGGCCTGTGACCTGGAAGCCGCTTCTATTTGCCTGTGAAGGGCCTCATCTGCTTTTTTCTGCTGGTCAGGTGGCCTGTAGCAGATCCCTACAGTAACATCACCCTCCCTTGTCTTTCCTAAGCTCTGTCCTCACAACTGGTCTAAGGAGTAGCTCCTTTGACAGAAACGGAGACAGTTCTGCACAATCATGGCAGCTGATGTCACTGTAGAAGAGAAGGGTAAAGCTGTAATTTCAATATTTAGGTTGGAGATCTCACCAACATGTCCTGCCAAGGCAAAAGGTACTTACAGTTCCTGTGACAACTGCCCAGCTCACCTCTTGAGAGGTCACAGACTGATGGCAGTGTTTCATAACCCACTCACGTGGCACTGGGCACTGGCACAGCCTTGTCATCACCGCTCTGGCCTTTGCTCCTCAATGGCATCTAGCTGGAACAGAACATGAACTGGAGGGACTGACCTCCACGGTGCTTGCTGCCTGCCTCTCAGTAGTAAACTCAACCTTCTATCAAAAAGCATTGAGTGGGATGACTTTGACTGACAGAAGTCTCGGGGTTTACATCTGTGGCGGTAACTACGCACCAACACCAGGTCGCAGCGGTATCTTGGCGAGTGCACTGCAACGTACGAAACGAAACCCAGGGCTACGGCAGCCAAACCAGACCGTGCAGCAGGCCCCTGCAGTTCCTCCTGCAACACACTCAGGAACAACACCGATAGGCTGAAGAGATATATTAAAAGACTTTATTCACAATAGAGAAATTTTACAAATATAAGCTCTTAAAAATTAAGCATCTTGATCTGTTGTGTCTTTCATCACTTCGGTTTGTACAAAGCTGAGTGAACAGACTAACTGGACTATGTACAGATCAGACCCAGTTCAAATGCCTGATAGAAATGGGTGATGTGGATGAAGCCACCACAGAAAGAGCGGGGCACTAAGCACTTCTGTGCAAGACCAGTGTGAGGGCGATACCGATCCCACCCAGCACCCAACGGCCATGCTCTTTGCCAGGACATGGTGTGGGTGGCATTTAAGGTGATCTACATCTGAGGACTTAACACTGGGAACTGAGATGTATTCTCCTGCTACAAGGAAATGGGAAAGGACAGGCAGCGTGTTGACGCAAAGACGATGCTCCTCCCACCAAGCCATTTCTATCGCTGTTATGACTGGGCACACGAGGGACTCCCACTAGCCAGTTCCACACAGCCGCTGGAGCACACAGGAACTAACCTGTGTGTTAGTGCAGCAATCCAACAAGCACGGCCTGACCATTTCAAAACGACCGCTCTAACTTTGGTGCTTAGGGGTTGTTTTTTTCTAAAAAACCAAAAAAGGAAGGAGAAAGAATATATTCTCAGTTTCTGAAAAGTTTGGGGTCTTTTCTTACAGTTATCGGCTCTACACATTGTACAATCGTCTCGTCTACTTACATTAGTTTACAAAAAGTACATCATAGTGCAGTTTGTACAGACAACCTGAATACCAATCCCACCACACCAAACTTGTGCTCTGTCAAACCATCAGAACTCCCAAAATAAATACAAAAACACCCACAGGAGATGTCTGTAGCACGAGGACACAGTCCCACTGCGTCTGCGTGAGAGCATAGTGCCCAATGGATACAGGAATCTTTGAAGCGCTGAGAAGAACTGTCTGGCTCTCCACCGGTTCTCTTCAGCTTGTTGAGTAAAGGCTGAAGCCCACGACATAGCTGGAGGGTAGCAGCCCACGGTGAAGCCATGTCCAGAGCAGCCAGCCCTCAGAGACGGGTGTTACGTGGGCTGTTGCAGTGATGTAGTTGCGACGAGGCCCTCCTTCAGCAGCACGTGCACAACCACACAACGAGCGGCGGCAGATGCCCCGGCGAAGGGTAATGCCGATAAAAGTAGTTACTCTGGTTTTGGCTGGAGACAAAGGAGAGGGCTTGGTTTTACTTCACAGCTATAGTTGCTCTGTGTTGCGGGGAAATAAAAGGCAGTTCCCTTATAACTCCTGTTTCTGAAGACATACAGTGAAGTATGTCGGGGCATCACAGCTAGCAGGGGTTCTGCTTGTCAGCAGAGCAGAGCCAGGGCTTCCTCTTTGCTCTTTCAGTTTAGAACATCCTTACAGTGGCACGAGGGAATCCATATGTTAAGGGAAAATAAGGACAGCAAAAGCAGCAAAGCAAAAGTCTTTGACTCGAGGTGCCAGCCCCATGCAATCAGCCTTAATTGGAGGCAGCTCTGCTTGTCCTCTCCTCTCAGCTCTGGGCTCAGCAGGGAACCCCATTAACTGCCATCAGCTTGGTGATGGAAGGATCTGCACCAGCGAAGAGCCTCTTGCCTTGCTCCTACACAGCTGCCTCTTGCAGCTCATGTGATAGGTGCCATCTCCTCCACGAGGAAGCAGACACAGTGCTGTTTCTAGGGTCTCCAGAGGGTCAAGTTTATGGGCTGCTACACGTAGGAATGTAATCGTTGCTCTTGCCTTCTGCTCAAGAAAAACTACATTGCAGAACCTCTACCAGTGAGAAAAAAATGTAGTGCCTAGAGAAATGTGCTCCCTTGGCTGTGCTAGGTGGTGAGAGCTGCCCTTAAGCATCACCACTGCTGGTGCTGCAATCAAATCGAGGAGTAATGTGCCAGCTCCCAACGGGAAGGCAGGTGTCACACCCTGCCCGAAACACAGGGAAGCCCTGTCGTCAAAGGAAAGCCCAAGGATACTGAATAATGGCACGCGCTCCAAAACACTCCTAAGTAGAAACAGGACTTAAACATTCCTTTCCTAGCTCTCCTTCCCTTTGGTGATGCTGCAAAAATAAAACATTTTTGGCAAAGCTGCTAAGGTTTTTAGTACTATTATTATTTATTAGTAGTATTATTATTCGCACTTCTGTCACCCAGAGAAGACCAGCTCAGTGCTTTCAGAAGGTTTTAGTTGTACGCGGGTAGTTTCCTCTCTGAATGATTATCTTCTTTCAAGGAGAGAAGTTTTCTTCAAGGCAGCTGGACACCTAATTTTAGTCACAAGTTGCAATAACAGACAACAAACGGTCAAGTTTGAAACATCTGCTTGTGACAGTCCTGGAAAACCAAACAAATTGGCCCTGGAAAAGCTCTCAGCTTCTGGAAAAAAGCCATCAAGCACTTTTGAACACTTCCAGCATCAGAGCAAAGGTACTGGATTCAACACAAAGAGACTCCCTTTCTTGACATGGAATGATACCGTGTTTCACTCTCCGCAAGGCTGCCTAAAGACATAAGAAGAACGCTGCCTAGGAAAGGAAGGAGACAACTGATTCTCTTACAACAGTCTGATCAAACCCTGAAAAAACTATAGGATGCTACCCCAATGTGCTACATTCATAGAAACCCAGAGCAGGCTCGTGCCCGTTGTGTCCGCGGGAGAGGAAACTACTCCTGCGTAGAGACTTCACTGACAGCGAGCTGCAGCAGGCGTTTGCCAAGTGACGAGAGACCCGTGTCGGGAGAGGCTGTCCCAGTCGCAGGAGTCGTCCTGGACGACACACAAACCAAAGTGACGCCGAATAAAAGGAACGAGGAAAGCTCTCGAGACCGAATTCAGTATGGCTTTTTGCAACATGGCAAAACATTGCAGCTTAAAGCAGACATCTCCTCACAGAGGAGAAAGTGGATTTTGCAGTCAGCCTAAAAGCATTGACAGGAAACAGGAGACATGCAGACCCTCTGCTCTTCTTGGCCCAGGCGAGACTGCAGCTAGCAAAATCCAAAGAGACGTCCTACTTCTCTTGGAAGAAATGATTCAGTTCGGTAAGAGGAGGGCAGTTTCGTCCTGACCGGTTTGGCTCCCTTCACAAACATTGACTGGTAAAGGAAACAGACTGCAAAACACTCCGTTAAAAAGTTTCACTCTGAAATTAAAACCCAATCACGTGCCCGAGTTCTGGAAAGAAACATAAGGAACAAAGCAAAGTGTAACTTAATCTTCATCTAATTCTGGTTTTCTTCTTCAGTCCCATCATCTGCGTGAAGAACAAGGAGAGGATGAGCTTCTGTGTTGAAGACCCAGTGTTCGAATGGAAGAAGATCATCTTCAGAAAACAACAAGTACAAGTACCTGGCAAGAAACAGAGCAGGAAACGTGACCTTACTGGGGACGAGAAGCTACAGCAGTTCACAGGAGAAACCTAAACAACCTCTTTTTCCTACACAAACGTATCAATGGAAACAGCTGACTGAGCACAAACCACCAGTGAAGGCCCAGAGTCACAGAGGTTAGCTCAAAATTTTGGGGCTACTCAAAGCCACAGCCTGGAATGAGTTGCCCAGCGAGGTGGTTGGCCCCATCCCTGGAGGTGTTTAAGGCTTGGCTGGATGAGGCTCTGGCCAGCTGGACATAGGGTGGGGTGTCCCTGCCCATGGCAGGGGGGTTGGAACTGGATGATCCTGTGGTCCCTTCCAACCCTGACTGACTCTGTGATTCTATAACTTCTTCCCAGTGAGGGTGACGGGGCACTGGAGGGGGCTTCCAGGGGAGTTTGTGGAGTCTCCTTCTCTGGAGACCTTTAAAACCTGCCTGGACTTGGTCTAGGTGATCCTGCTGTGGTGGGGGGGGTTGGACTGGATGATCTTTTCGAGGCCGCTTCCAATCCCTAATGTTCTGTGATTCTGTGAACTCAGATTGGACTGAGAAACTGAAGACCAACAAAAGAAGCCTCTCCCTAACAAAAGACAAAGAAGTTTGGCTGTGGACACCAGCCCACCTCCCTTTCACCCTCAGTAGGTTTATGGTCTATCGTTTGGATGTTACACAACCACAGTCACTTGTTTCTCCTGGATGTCCACGGATATCGAGGTGCAGGGATGAAAATATTGCAGCCCATTGTCACGTGGCTTTTGAGAACAACCCGTGGATTTTGAAGGAAGAAAACTAGCACTAGACCAGTAGTCTAGCATCTATAAAACAGGGTCTAGTACGCGCAGCGGTAACTCGCAAACAAGTCCACTGTCAGTTATTGCCACGACACCAGGCAGCAGCTCCTGCAGCATCACTACAGGAGTCTGCGCAGGGGTTCTTCTCAATCACCACCCTTTTCTGAAGGCTTTTTGGGGATAACTCTGCCCTTTCCTTCACTGAAAACTTAGAATAGGTTGGAGACAATGACAAATTTTCTTTTTGTCTCTTATCAGGCTTCCAAAAGCAAGTTGAGAGCTTCAAAAGCAAGTTGACTTCTTTTTCTGTTGTTTTCAAATGAGAAGTACTCAGTGCAAACATGGCAAGTCCTCCAGTCAGTTTGATTCACTAGTGTTGGCAGCGATCATTTGAGCCTAGGAAGTCTAAGAAACAAATTCTCAACAAAGAACCTGTATCAGAAGTCAAGAGACTTTCCAGAAGTCACAGAATTTAACGATATAGAAGAATAAAAAAAGGCTTCCCGTCACCTAAGAAAAGCTTTCAGTCAGACTTTATTGTGTTATATATCATATCATAATATCATATCATATCATATATCATATCATATATCATATCATATCATATATGACATTATAGAATCACAGAATGACTGAGGCTAGAAAAGTCCTCTGAGCTCATCCAGCCCAGCCCAGGACCTAATATCACCACAGCAGCCGGACCAGGGCACTAAGGGCCACAGCCAGGCTGGCCTTCAACACCTCCGGGGATGGGGACTCCACCACTGCCCTGGGCAGTCCATTCAGGGTCTGATCACCCTTTCCATGAGGAAGGGCTTCCTAATATCCAACCTAACCCTCCCCTGGCAGCTTCAGGCCCTGCTCTCTGGTCCTAGCTGCCTGGGAGAAGAACCCAACCCTCACCTGACTACAACCTCCCTTCGGAGAGCTGTAGAGGGAGAAGATGTCCCCTGAGTCTCCCCTTCCCTAGGCTAAACAAGCCCAGCTCCCTCAGCCTCTCCTCACCAGACTTCTCTGGACCCACTGCAGCACCTCAAGATCTTTCTCCAAGTGAGGCGCGCGGAACTGCACAATACAATGTCATAGACAACACAGCAGGTGTTCTAGATACACATATATCTGTAATGTGCTGTCAAGGGTACTATTGGAAAGTGCCCACCTGTGAAGACAGGGCCTGGAATAATTTGACATTAAAGAAAATCGACTTTTTTTAACTTACTTGAGCGTCTCTGAAAGGAAGAAACTCTGCTGCACGTCGTCGTGGCTTTCGTGACTGCTGTAGACGTCCCTAATGCCCGAATAGCCGCCGTCCACGCGGCAGTGTTTCTCCAGCGCCTGCAAAGGGGCGAAACAGAGGAGTGGGACTGGAGAACAGAATCCTCTGCCAGTTGTTCTCTGACTGACAAAACAAGTAGCAAAACACCCCTGACCGTCAGAGGTGCTTTAGTAAAGAGACCAACCTAGGTTGAGACAGAGAACTCTTTTGGAAGATTGTTAATATTACATGTAGAAGAGAAGGACATAAATTAATAAAAGAAAAAAGAATGGTTTCTTTTTAATAAAAGTAAATGATATTCACTTATATTGACAACAAATAAAATTAATGAAAGGCATTAAGAGAAGCCAGTTTTAAGAAAAAAGGCACATGGATGTGAAGATGCAGGGGACGACATTTCCTCTTGGGATAAAGTTTGACCAGGAATAACAACAGCGTGGCTCGGATTTGCCTTGGTCCTGTGTTCGTACTGAAGTGCTGTGACAGGACTCGGTGCTGTGATCGAGGCTGATCTTTCCTATTTGCACACTGCTCTGAAAAAGAAAAGGCAACTTGCCCTTTTCAATGCAGGATTTTTGGTTTATTTTGCAATTATTTCAGGTTTCCAGTGGGAAACTGCTGACTCTGAGCTGTGTTTCTGTGCAGGTTGTTCTCTCTGACACCTTCCTGAGAGCTTTGTGTGCCCCACAGGCTGGACAACGTGCTGCCGCGTTCCTCTCTAACTCACTCGCCAAGCTCTGCATTCAGCTGAAAGCAAAGGTGGAAAACAGCCAGGTGGTTCCTGTTCTACAAACAAAAGGAGGACATGGATGACCTAAAGCCAGAATCTCTGCCCACGGGGATGCTCTGTGTGATCTGCTAACTTTGAAGGCGAATAAAGATTCAGTGAAGGCTGTATACAGAAATGATAAGATTTATTTATTTACTTACTTATTTTGTATAGAAATATGGAATGAACTTTGCCTCTTTTAATGTTGACGACGTGGTCCCTGTTTCAGGATTTTATTTAAGAAAAGAGGCTGCATTTGCAACCCCTAACATCCTATGATCCTATGATTTCAAGCCACACATGAGAAAAAACTATGAAAGGCAGGAGCTATGGCTGAAACAAGCAGCTGGACAGAATGAACCCCTAATAATCTGAGGAGAGATGGGACCAAAAAGTCACTAATGACCAGCGTGGTACCCATCACTCTACCTGCTCTACAGGCTGCTCTGCTTTACCAGAAGGAGACATCCTCACTCTTGCTGAAGTGCCCGTAGCTCTCCGCACGTCTGTCGCTCGCTCGTCAGGCTCCCCACAGTTTTCACTGGAGAGCAGACTGTCTATTTTGAATTTAAAGGGAGTAGAAATCCTTTACAACACAAGAGGCCTATTTGTCTTTGCCTGCGAGTCTTCAGGTTTTCTGGTGTTCCCAGGCACTTTCACTAAGTGACAAATACACTTAAGTTTAGACAAGCAATTGCCCCTGGCTGCTACTCCTTCCCTCTCGTCCACTTCAACCTGAAAAGAATTAAAAATGCTGAATCTGTGCCTGGTTTTTCAATGTCAAATCCAAGATCATGTTTTCCAAGGCAAGGCAGCAGGAGAACTTGAAGGAGAAGGCTATTATTCAAGGGACAATTTGTATTCTAAGCAGGGAGAGGTAAAACAGGAGTGGCATTTGCTGCTTACACAGAGTCAGAGCTTTCTAACATCACAGAATCACTCAGGTTGGAAAAGACCCCTGAGATCATTGAGTCCAACCACCAACCCTAATCTACAAGTTCACCCCTAAACCAGATCCCTCAACACTGCATCTAAGTGACTTTTAAACTCATCTATGGATGGTGACTCAACCACTACCCGGGGCAGCCCATTCCAGTCTCTTGGTGAAGAATTTTTTCCTGATGTCCAATCTAAACCTCCCTTGTTGAAGCTTGAAGCCCTTCCCTCTGGTTAAGTCACTAATGACCTATGAGAAGAGCCCAGCACCAACATCTCTACAGTGTCCTTTCAGATAGCTGTAGAGAGCAGTGAAGAGTCCCCTCAGCCTCCTCTTCCTCAAAATCAAAAGCCCCAACCCTCTCAATCTCTCTTCATCAGATTTATTCTCCAGGCCCTTCACCAGCTCCTTGCCCTCCTCAGCACTCGCTCCAGGACCTTCATGTCTCCCTTATGCGTGCCCAAAACTGGACACAGTGCTCAAGGTGCGGCCTCACCAGTGCTGAGTACAGAGGGACAATCACCTCCCTGCTTGTGCTGGACACACAGTTTCTAACACAGGCCAGGATGCCACTGGCCGCCTGGCCACCTGGGCACACTGCCGGCTCATGTTCAGCCACCTGTCACTTAGAGCCCCCAGGTCCTTTTCCGCTAGACTCTGCTCTCCAGCCACCCTGCCCCCAGCCTGTAGTGCTGCAAGGGGTGGCTGTGACCAAAAAGCAGGACCAGCACTTGGCGCCACTGAAACCCGCACAGTTGTCCTCAGCCCATCGATGCGGTCTGCCAAGGTCCCTCTGAACGGCCTTGCTACCCTCCAGCAGCTCCACACTCCCTCCCAACTTGGTGCCGCCCGAAAGCTAACTGAGGGTGTGCTCGGTCCCCTCATCAAGATCATTGATAAACACGTGGAATGGGAGTGGCCCCAGCACTGAGCCCTGGGGGCACCACTCGTGACTGGCCCCCAACCGGACTCAGCTCCATTGGCCACAAGTCTCTGGGCCCGGCCATCCAGCCAGGGTTCCACCCAGCAGAGTACCTGCCGGTCCAAGTCATGGGCAGCCAGCTTACTCATGAGGATGTTGTGGGGAACAGTGTGGGGAACCTTCCTGAGGTCCAGACCGACTACATGGACAGGCTTTCCCTCATCCACTGAGCAGGTGACCTTATCGCAGAACGAGATCAGGTCTGTCAGGAAGGATCTGCCTCTCACGAACCCATGCTGGTTGGGCCTGACTGTCACCTGGTTGACCTTGAATTGCTCCATGATGGCTCTCGAGACAATCTGTTCCATAACCTTTCTTGGCACCGAGGTGAGACTGACAGGCCTGTAGTTGCCAGGATCCTCTTTCCAGTCCTTCTTGAAGATCTGCCAGCCTCCAGTCCAATGCGACAACCCTGGCTAACCAAGATTGTTGAAAGACGAAGGAGAGCGGCTTGGCAACCACATCTGCCAGCCCCTTCAGTACTCTAGGGTGTAAGCCATCTGGCCCCGTAGACTGATGAGCACCCAGCTCACAAAGCAGGCTCATAACCATTTCCTCAGGGATTATGAAGGGTCTAGTCTGTTTCCCATCCCTGTCTTTCATCTCAGGGGGCTGTGCACCCACAGAACTACTTGTCTACTATTAAAGACTGAGACAAAGAAGGCATTAAGCACCTTGGTCTTATCATGAGCCTTAGTAACCGTGTTCCCATCTGCATCTAACAACACGTGGAGACAATCCCTACTCCTTCTCTTGCTGGACAGTCACACGCAGCACCATCGCAATCAAAAGGCTCTTGGCATCACCCTCCTTTCACTGGCAGGACGGGCCCTTTGTGGCTACACCTGTTATTTTGGAGTACGGTGATGGTCACAGTGACAGTGGGGTAGTGGTAGGTGGGAAGAGACAACAAACCATCTTCTAAATTACTTGTTCTCAGGAGATGAGGGTGGCTGAGATTAGTTATGCCACAGTGATGGAAAACACCCAGCACAGCAAACCAGGGCCGACAGCCTCCAAGTAGCAAACAAAGTGCTGTGAACTCAAATGAGGTGTCACAGTTCAAATGCAGAACCTGTCTGACTCACCTGACAGCAGGTACTGCTGCTGGTTGTACCTACGTCTCCTCCAGCTGCTGTAGCTCACACAGAGGGAGCCTGGACTCAGCAAAGCAAGTTTCCAAGTACAGATGGGAACACCTGCATTTCAGGTGTGAGAACATGGGCTAAGAGGAGCAGTGTGCAGGAACCAGCAGAGGTAAGCTACCAACACCCACTCTGGAAAGAAGCACAGCTTCATAGCTGTGTGGGCTGTAAACCTCACGCAGTTCAGGATCCTGCATGGAAGAAGCAGGGCACTTGGTGGGAATCCAAACCTAGGCAGGAGGACTAACTTCGGTCTCTTCATAGAGAAGCTTCGAGGAATCCCTTGGGTAAGGGGTCATGAAGGTAGTGGGGGCCCACTGAGGTGGTCAAGTTCAAGATTGGTATGAAATCCAGCAAAGGAGGCAGGAGATCTGTGTCCATGGGGAAGGAGCTTCTGAGAGAACTCAGAGGGAAGACAGAAGTTTAGAGAATTTGGACAAAGGGACTAACTGAGGAACACAGCAGTGTTGGCAAGAGTGCGCGGAGATGCAACAGGGAAGGCTGAGGCCTTCCTTCAAGCACAACAAGAAATGGGAAAAGGCTGCCCGTGGAGGTGGTGGAAGTGTTTAAAAATGAGTAGCTTGAGGCCATGGTCTAGGGGTTAGGGAGATGTTGAGATGAGGTCTGGACTTGATGATCCTGGAGGTCCTTTCCAGCCATAATGATCCTAAGATTTGATGAAATACATCAGTAGCAAAACAAAGACCCTAGAAAACATGAGTATGCAGCTCCCTTGCTTCAACCTTCACTGCTGAATCATTAATGTCACTGGCAGCACTCAGAAATCCCAGTCCCTGAAGGTAAGAGAAAAAGTCTGAAGAAAGGAAGCCTTTCCTTTGGTGGAGAATGATCAGATCAGAGATTCTTTAAGCAAGCTGGACACCAACAAATCCATCGACCCAAATGGGAGGCACCCATGAATGCTGAAGGAGCTGGCAGATGTGATTGCTAAGTGACTCCATCATCTTGAAAAGGTTGTGGAGAACAAGGGAGATGCCTGAGGGCTGGAGGAAAGACAGTATCGCTTTGGTCTTCAAAACAGGCTTGCTGGTTCAAGGAGAGAGTCCAGACTGGGACTACAGGATGTTGTAGAGGAGTTGGTGCTGGTCTCTCCTCACAGGTCATTAGTGACAGAACAAAAGCTGCCAGCCTCAAGCTGCACCAGGGGAGGGTGAGGCCAGACCTTAGGAAACAGTTTTGTACTGTAAGGGCCATCAGGCCTTGGAACAGGCTGCCAAGGGAGATGCTTGAGTCACCACCCCTGCAGGTGTTTAAAGGTTGTTTATATGTGGTGCTTAGAGATCTTAGACTTGGCAGAGTAGGGTTATTGGCTGGACTTGATCACAGAATCACAGAACATTAGGGACTGGAAGGGACCTTGAAAGATCATCCAGTCCAATCCCCCTGTCACAGCAGGATCACCTAGACCAAGTTGCACAGGAACACATTCAGGTGGGTCTTAAATATCTCCAGAGAATGAGACTCCACAATCCCCCTGGGCAGCCTGTTCCAGTGCTCTGTCACCCTCACTGGGAAGAAGTTCCTTCTGATACTTATATGAAATCTCCTGCGTTCCAGCTGACACCCATTGCCCTCGTCCTATCACTAGATGACACTCAAAAGAGCCTGGCTCCATCCTGCTGTCACCCACTCTTTACATATTGATAGACATTAATGAGGTCACCCCTCAGTCTCCTCTTCTCCAAGCTAAAGAGACGCAGCTCCCTCAGCCTCTCCTCAAAAGGGAGGTGTTCTATGACTTTCATCATCTTTGTGGCTCTACACTGGACACCCACCAGCAGCTCTATGTCCTTCTTGAACTGAGGGGCTCAGAACTAGACACAGTACTCCAGATGTGGTCTCACCAGGGCAGAGTAGAGTGGGAGAAGAACCTCTCTCCATCTGCTAACAACCTCCCTTCTGACGCATCCCAGAATACCGTTGGCCCTCTTGGCCACAAGAGCACATTGCTGGCCCATAGTCGTCCTGCTGTCCATCAGAACCCCCACGTCCCTATCTCCTACACTGCTCTCCAACAGGCCAGTCCCCAACCTATACCTGGGGTTGTTCTTGCCCAGATGCAAGACTCTACACTTACCCTTGTTATACTTGTTATACAAGACTCCATTACAAAGAGGCCTTGGCTTTCCTAGTTGTTCTCTCACCAGAGCTTTTTAATCACCCTAAGTGGCCATCCTCTCCTTCCATGACTTACAGAGTTTCTTCTTCCTCTTCAGTTTGCCCAGCAGCTCCCTGTTTAACCATGCAGGTCTTCTGGCTCCCTTCCTTGACTTCCTTCCTGTTGGAATGCTCTGATCTTGGGCTTGAAAGAAGTGGCCTTTGAATGTCAACCAGCTGTCTTGGGCCCCTGTACCTGCCAGTACCCCGTCCCATGGGATTTCCCCCAGCAGTTGCTTGAAAAGGCCAAAGTTGGCCCCCCTGAAGTCCAGGGTTGTGGTTCTGCTAGGCTGATGATCTCAAAGGTCTTTTCCAAGCTGGATGATTCTGTGATTCTGTACGCAGAAGATGAGGGAGCACTTCTCCTAGGATGAAAGGCTGAGAGCCCTGCATCTTCTAAGTCTGGGGGAGACTGAGGTGGGATCTTAATGCTTATAAATACCTAAAGGGCTGTTTCGAGAGGATGTTGCCAGGCTCCTCTCAGTGGTGCTCAGCAATGGGACAAGGGATAACTACAGGCTAACAGAGTAGTAATAAGAAAAGCTTTTCAATTGTTTCTGACAACGTTATCACTGTGGGCAGCAGCAGTGAGTCAGGAAAAACATCTCCTGGAGAAGGAACACTTGGCACCGCTGAAGCCCGGTGGGACACCTTCCATAAACAAACACACCACTTCTAATCTGCCTGGGAAGATTCCAGTCTAGAACGTTTGCCTACGGGTGGTGTTAACAAAGAAGAAAGGAAGAGAAGAGATCTCTGCATCTGTGGTTTGCAGTTTTTAAATAAAGTGGGTTTGAATTATTAACTCAGCAGCACATTGTTTCAGGGCCAGTGGGGAGGCAAATAAAATCTCTTCCACAACAGCCATCTACCCAGCTGAGTGAAGTGCTGACTGCAGATATGGGGTTGCTGTGGATATTCAAGCGAGGACCGGTTAGAGTTAGTTGATTCTGGCAGCTATTCTGTAACAGAAAGAAGGTTGTGCCACAAATTTTAATTCTTCAAGCGTATCTAATAACCAAACTCGAAACGCTCTTTCTTCACAACACACAGCAACATCTGAGACCCCTTCAGCATCTCAGATATGCAAACAAGAGGAGTGGCCAAGGAAGCAAAGGCTATGTAGGAAGAAAAGGAGCCTGAGAGGAGACCTTATCACTGTCTACAACTACCTGAAAGGAGGTTGGAGAGAGGTGGAGGTTGGTGTCTTCTCCCAAGTAACAAGTGACAGGACAAGAGGAAATGGCCTCAATCTGCACCAGGGGAAGTTGAGGTTGGCCACGAGGAGGAACTTCTTCATAGAAGGGCCATCAGGCCTTGGAACAGGCTGCCCAGGGAGGGGGTTGAATCACCAGCCCTGGATATGTTTCAGAATCATGGAGATCTGGATCTCAGGGACAGGGTTTAGCGATGGCCTTGGGACAGTTGGATTAATGGTTGGACTTTATGATCTTGGAGGTGTTTTCCAGCTTTGATGCTTCTATGTTTCTATGATCTCACCCAGTGGCTACTGAATGCAATCAGATCTTGGCTGCCGTTGAAGAAGCCAGATGTCATGTCACAGCCAGGTGTATGGAGACATAACCCAGCAGCAGCTCTCTGAGGATAAGACAAGTCTACAGGCTGTTCTGCTAGTATAGAACAACCTTCTGCCAGAAGGCCCATTGAAGAAAGTTATAATCATAATCTTCTAGAAAGAAGAGTTGTTGGGCAAACTGACAAAGGAATGTTTTGGAAATCCTGGAAAGCAGAAACTCCACAAAGGAGTGGGCCCCATGTGTATGACACTGCAGAATTTTGCTTAGTTTTGGTTTTTTCTCAAGTACCTTCACAAATGATGTTCTTCAGCTTCCTGTATCTCCTATAACATTTGAGCCTTCTCAGAAATGTTAAACTAAGACCAAAAGGCAGATTGTTTAGAAAGGACTATGTTCTCACATCACTACAGGGAGAAAAGTGAATGCTCGAGGTATTATCAGGATCTTCTTCCTGGAGAATGAACCAGGGCAAACTCAGAGGCTTTCATCTCCGACAGAAAGGTGATTAACCACCGAAACAAGGGAAAGAATGGACTCGGTCAGCCAATTTTGGGGTATAGACTAGGTGCTCTCTTGGAAGGCTTCTGCTAGACAGATAAGTTCAGCATGACTGGTTGAAGCTCAAAGGCTGGTGGGAATAGAAATTTAAATCAAGTAGAGATCAGTACCAGTAACAGATCTCAGACCAGATGACCTATGCTTGAGAAACTGTCCCCTCTGTTAATTGTTCAGTCCTCTCCGGTACTTCATGTTAGGCTTCATCGCCCTAATTAAAATCACTTTTGTATAATTGCTGCTGAAAATACAAGTCATAAAACTTATTTCCATGTCCAAGGGTCAAGTGTGACGCACTGTTTGCACTTTCCATTTGTGTGTGGCAACACTCAGCATCTCAAACAGTCCATCCAAAGAGATCCATGACCTGAGAAGCCTTCTAGAAGGAGAAATCTCAAGGCATCTTTCTAACATATGATGCCAGTAGCATTTGGTTTTCTCAGAAGGATCTTAGTTCATCTATTTAGTAAATGAATCTCTGGATTACTGTCTTCAAATAAGTATTTACTCTCCAACTGCTAAACAACATTCTGACGCCCTTCAATAGCTCACTTAAGAAACCCTTGGGATGCAAGAAAAGAAACAATCAGTAGACCGTTACCTCTACAGCTTCCCATCCCCACTGCCTGTACTTAGGGTCGTGAGTGAGCCGCCACAGGTACATGTAGGTCTCTATGACTTCCGGCCGGAGGATGTAGTATTTCTCATTTTGTCTTGTGGCAATGGCCTCCACACCACCATCAAATCGAAAGGCTTCGGGTCCCAGTTTCATGCCTGGCCAATACAAAGACACATGCTAGAATAAAAGGCATGAACAACAGTTTCCAGTCGTGCAACCTACCAAATCAAGGGATCCTTTCATGGGCCACAGAGCCAGGTTACCCAGAGGGTATTTGATTGCTGCCTTTTAATGCTTTGTAAGGAGCTTAGAGTAGGAAAGAGCTGCTCTTCATAAATGCCTTAAGCAGCAGTTTCACACTGAGCATTCTGGAAGACGCCTGGAGCCAGCAACACGTTCAATTTTGCTTAAAACACAAGGAAATTTACTTCCCTATACCAAACTTGAAAACATACTCTGGGACATGAAATGCTCCCAGGGTCATTTCTGTAAGAAAATGGAAGAATCCACAGATACTTCCTGCACAGAAATCCATGTTCTTTTTGCAGTACAATTGTTTGTAGCACTGTACCAACAGGACTGAGACTAAGTTTTGTCCATAAGTCATTATCGCAGGCTCAGAGGAGCAGGATCCTTTCTTATTTTTATTTGCACAGAGAAAAAATGATATACTTACATATGCAACTGTACATATGCATCTTAAATATATCTTATACGTACAGAGACTGTCTTGTTCACTCCTAGAACAAGTAGGTATGATTGGGGTGCACAGAAATTACTGACAAAACAGGCCAGTGATTCTTGAAATCACTTGTACATCAAAGCAGCTTTCGCAGAGAGGATGAAGAGCTCTCCTCACCACACAATGGCTGCTTCCACCAAGTCAGACCGAAGGAAAGCTGCACTTACTTGTACGATCATAGGACTCGTGGCAAGTCCTAGCGATCTCTGCGCCAAGCTCGATGTGGTGGCCTGTCTGGTCAGTGGGTGCTCCGTCTGCTCCCAGAGCAAACATGCCTCCAGCAAAGCAGGTGAGATGTCCCATCTTGTGCTCCAGCAGTCCACCCTTCCACTCAGCGATGTATGTCAGTCCCCCACTTGATTTCCGAATAAGGTGGGTCTCTATGGCCTGGAAAAGGACATGAGCTCAAAGCAAAGGTATCATTTGTTGAGATACGAAGGACAGAGGTACAGCTGGCTTGTATGTTTGGGTGGGTTTTCTCTGTATGACCCTTGTTTGTAAAGTAAAATGATTGATATGAGTTTGCATAACCGAACCCTTTCTGAAGGGCCTACGTCATAATGACGATTCAACCTGCTACAGCCTGGAGCAATTAGTGTGCTGGGTTTCACACACAGATTGAAAAGACCTAGAAAATACAACTGAATTTAAAAATTACTCTGTGTTTCTCTCCTCTGCATTGAGCAGTCTGAGGTGATCTCACTTGCAGTGGTTTAATTTTCATTTTCAGTGGTGATAAGCGAGCACTTGTTTCCACATTTCCCACTTCGACTCTGCCTCAGGAGATGCGGTTATTGACAGAGCCTCGCGCCAGCCGTACACAGACTCAGCTCACGCTCAGGACGCCGGGCTCACTGAGAGCAGTGAGTGATGTTAAACATCACAGCCACACCATGGCAGCCTCAAAGTCCAATGAGCTTGCCCTCCCAGATGAATCCTGCTGTAGTTATCAATCAACAGTTACCAACCTCTCACTGAAGTTTGCAGAGAGAAGACCTGAGCAAAATAAAAACATACAAGTCTCTGTGAGAGAACTAGAAATTGGTGCTGGTAGCAGCGAAAGGGCTGTGACTGCCCAGTCCGGGAGAACATGGTCTCCTTGTGGGAGGAATAGAACAGTCGAAGAGATGCAGAAGAGCACATTTGTTAAAAGCCCACACAGAAAGTAAGGTTCTACTTTTGAAAGAGTGATGGAAAGGGGATGAAGGTCATCATGCACTGGGTTATCCAGCAGTGCTCTGGCTTGCCTGCTGAAATGGTAAAACCCAGGAACAGTCCTCAGTGTCCATCTAGAGTGCACATGGAGGGGGCATCAAGACAAATGTGTCCATCAAACCTAAGGAGGTTCTCCCTCTCCGCTTCGCCGTGGTGAGACCACACTTGCACTACTGTGTCCAGTTTTGGGTTCCCCAATTCAGGAAAGAGAGGGATGATGAAGACATCCTATGAGGAAAGGCTGAGAAAACTGGGGCGATTTAGTCTGGAGAAGAGAAGGCTGAGAGGGATCTCTTTAATGGCTGTAAATATCTGAGGGGTGGGTGTCAAGTGGAAGAGGCCAGTCTCCTTTCTGTGGTGCCCAGTAGTAGGACAAGGAATAATGGGGGCAAGCTAGATCATTGGAAGTTCTACCACAAGAGAGCAGAAAATTTTTTCCAGTGAGAGTGACAGAGCTCTGGCACAGGATGCCCAGAGCACTTGTGGAGTCTCCGGCTCTTGAGACTTTCAAACCTGCTTGAATGCAGCCCTGTGTGACCTGTCCTAGGGGATTCTGCTCTGGCAGGGAGGTTGGACCAACCCCTCACATTCCCTGATTCTATGATTCTGCATTACACAGGAGAAAAAACATGAACGTCAGCAAAGGGAACGACCAACCAAACAGGCAGGGTTCAAACTGAAGAGTGGTGTGGACTGAAGGTATCGATTGTGGTCATTTCTTCCCAGGTAAACATCTCTAAAGGTTGTTTTTATAAGCATGAAAACCATCCTGTAAACTCAAAGCATCAGCAGAACAATTGTGTACCTTTTATGGACAAAGTGGGGGTTTTTGTGCCAGGAATGTCACACTGAGAGCCACTGGGTCCCTCACCAGTAACAATGGTGCAAAGCACTCTGCGAGGATATTTCGGCCCAGATCCGGGGCCACCACTGGCTCAGAAAACTCCACAATTTGTCTCCTTCTTGCTGACATGTTTTCAGCGCCAAATGTCTACAGAAAGGTGGACCTGGATTTTAAAGCAGCAGTAAATACTGCTCTAAACAAAACCTGCGTAATAACCCATAAAAAGATGTATTAAATATGAAAGGGGAAGGGTGGGAAAACAGGTTCTTTGTGTTTCCAAAGCAGATCCCACTGTGGAAGATTAAAGAGCCTGAGTGGGTGTCAGCTACTGGTGCTTGTGCACTGCAAGGTTGTGAAAAACCTTCTTCTCACGCTGAGACACTATTAGAACACCTAGGTACCTCTTAAAGGAAAGCCTGCTCTCTGAAATGCTGTCTCCAGGCACAGCAAGGACAGGAGGGACGTTAGGGACAGTCAGCATGGCTTCAACAAGGGAAGTCACACTTGACCAGCCTGATAGCCGTTTACAAGGGCATAACCTGGGGGACAGATGATGGCAGAGCAGTGCATGGGTCTAACGTGACTACAGTGCAGAACAACCTCAGGTGCCAGTATAGGCTGGGGACTGACCTGTTGGAGAGCAGTGGAGGAGAAAGGGATGTGGGTCTTGTGGTGGGCAGCAGGCTAACCATGAGCCAGCAAGATGCCCTTGTGGCCAAGAAGGCAAATGGCATCTTTGGGTGGATCAGAATGGGGGTGGTTAGCAGATAGAGAGAGGTTCTCCTCCCTCTTTACTCTGCCCTAGTGAGACCACACCTGGAATATTGTGTCCAATTCTGAACCCCTCAGTGCAAGAAGAACACGGAGCTGCTGGAGAGAGTCCAGCGTAGAGCAATGAAGATGACGAGGGAAGTGGAGCACCTCCCTAATGAAGAGAGGCTGAGGGAGCTGGGTCTCCTTAGCTTGGAGGAGAATGAGGGCTGACCTCGTTAATGTTTCTAAATATGTGAAGGGTGGGTGTCAGGAGGATGAAGCCAGACTCTGCTCAGTGTCATCCAGTCATAGGACACTGTCAATGGGTGCAAGCTGGAACATAGAAGGTTCTATATAAATATCAGAAGGAACTTCTTCACAGTGAGTGTGATGGAGCATTGGAACAGGCTGCCCAGAGGGGGCATGGAGTGTCCTTATCTGGAGACATTTAAAACCTGCCTGGATGTGTTCCTGTGTGACTCGGTCTAGGTGACCTGCTGTGGCAGGTGGATTGGACTGGATGATCTTTCGAGGTCCCTTCCAATCCCTAATGTTCTGTGATTCTGTGAAAACATCCATTTTGTCCTCATTTGAGTATGAAATATTCAAATTTCTAATTGAAGAATCGACAGAGCAGGTTCAAAGAATCTGCTACAAAAGGTCTTCATGGAGAAAAGGCAAAATTTCTCAGAAGTATTAAGGCTGGAAAAGACCTCTGAGATCATCAAGTCTAGGCTATTTGTGAGGAGGTGATAATAACTAGACAACTCCCTGAATCTTTCAGGGTGATACTTGCATTTTTATGTCACAGTTTATATTTCGTAATGGGGCGCCTTAGTGTTAAAACACAAACAACTTGACAAAAACCAGCTTTTGGGCTGCTTAGGTGTTCTGAAAAATTCACTAAATAAACCCAAGTTCAGGAATGAGAACCACTGAGTTCACTGAAATGTATTAAACCTTTCATCATGGTCTCCCCATCTCCCTAAATCGACTGGCAATGGTTGGTAGCCGTATGGATCACGTAGCTGTTGACTGAGGATTTATTTAGAAAAACACATAAAACCAGACTGATGTCTGCTTTTATCGACGCTGCCATTTGCTCAGGATAGAACTCCTGAAGTGCAGCATTACTGTGCCTGACAGAACCAACAGTTACCTTCAGAACTACAGGAGCTAGACCAGAGTGGAGTCTTGTAGCATGAGAATGGATTTTGCAGCAGCAATTAGTCTTTCAGAGCTTCCCCCCCGCCCCGTTTTGGATGAAGATTAAAGTTTGAGCTGAAAAAACATGAGTTCCACTTGGGAAATTTTAAAATCGTCCTAGCAAACTCTTAGTAAGAAGCTAACAAGCTGATGCCAAGGATGTCACCAAATTAAAATGCATTTCCAGATTAATTATTCAGGTTTAGTAAAGCCAATCATCTTGGTTTTGTAACAGGTCCTGTAACTAGTATCTAAATGCCTGTTAGAAGTTATTTTACTATGTGTCTTATTAAAAACCCATTTTAAATACATTCAGTCAAGAGAGGAGATTCTGCTTCTCTGCTCTGCCCTAGTGAGACCTCACCTGGAGTCCTGTATCCAAGTCTGGCACCCCCAGCACAAGAGGGATGTGGAGCTGTTGGAGTGAGTCCTGAGGAGGCCACTGAAATGCTCAGAGGGCTGGAGCTCCTCTGCTATGGGGACAGCTGAAGCAGCTGGGGTTGTTCAGCCTGAAGAGAAGGCTCCAAGGAGAGCTCCTAGCAACCTTCCAGTCCCTGTCACAAGGCTGAGGAAGACTGTTCACAAGGGCAGGGAACGACAGGACAGGAGGTCATGGTTTGAAGCTGGAAAAGAGGAGATTGAGGCTCGGAGGGGGAAAAAGTTCTTGAATCTGAGGGTGGGGATCCCTGGGACAGGCTGTCCAGAGAGGTGGTCTCACCAGGGCAGAGCAGAGGGAGGAGAAGAACCTCTCTTGATCTGCTAACCACCCCCATTCTGATCCACCCCAGGATGCTGTTGGCCCTCTTGGCCACAAGAGCACACTGCAAGATGGTGGTCATCTTGCTGGCCACCAGGACCCCCAGGGCCCTCTCTCCTACACTACTCTCCAACAGCTCAGTCCCCAGCCTATACTGGTACCTGGGTTTGTTCTTGCCCAGATGCAAGACTCTACACTTACCCTTGTTATACCTCATTAGATTTTTCTCTGCCCAGCTCTCCAGCCTGTCCAGGTCTTGCTGAATGACAGCAGAGTCTGATGGGGTGTTGGCGACACCACCCAGCTTTAACGTCTTCAACTAGATCAGACTGCTCAGAGCCCTGTCAAGCCTGACCTTGAATGTCTCCAGGGACAGCACAACACCCTCATTCTGGGTAACCTGTTCTACTGTTTCACTACCCAGTTGTCAAAATGTCTAATTTATGTCTAGTGTAAGTTTACCATCTTTTAGTTTAAAGTAACCCTTGCCCTGTCACAGCAGGCCCTGCTAGACAAACTTGGTGACGCACAGACAACCTTCAGAAGCCAATAAACCCAAGAGTGTTAAACTTGCAAGTCCCTCACAACTCAGCAAACTCTTACCACGGAGAACAGCAAAGAAAAGACCAGAATGCGGTGAAGTTCAAAGTTCATTTGGAACTACACAGTTACGAAGTAAGCTTGTAGAAATGACATGATTTAAGCAAAGTGACCTCAACCAAGGAGCTTTCAGAAGGTACAGTGCTGAGAACCATCTCCTCCGAGACAGCTGGTAGCTCTTCCTGTGGCTCTGGGTGGTACCCCAGCAGAACTCACATAAGCACTGCTGGGGAGCTTATGGTAGGACTGGCAAAAGCTTCAACCAAATGTGAGAAGTTTCTTCCAGGGCCACTTGCAGACTGAGTTAGACAAACGGTGTTATCAGAAACAGGTTTCCCTTCTCTCATGACTTCTGTGCCTTCCAACTGGGAACCTGTCTTGAAACACCACTCACCAGAGCACAACACCTGTGAGGAGGAGCTGAGTGATTTGGGGCTGTTTAGCCTGGAGAAAAGAAGGCTGAGGGGAGACCTAGCTCTCTACACTTACTGGAAGGAAGGTGGGGGTCAGCCACTTCTTCCAAGTAAGAATCACAGAATCCCAGAATGACTGAGGCTGGAAAAGCCCTCTGAGCACATCCAGCCCAGGACCTATCAGCTACACCAGGGCACTAAGAGCCACAGCCAGGCTGTCCTTCAACAACTCCAGGGATGGGGACTCCTCCACTGCCTGGGCAGGCCATTCCAGGGTCTGAGCACCCTTTCCATGAAAAAGGGCTTCCTAACTTCCAACCTAACCCTCTCCTGGCAGCTTCAGGTCCTGCCCTCTCATCCTGGTGCTAGTTGCCTCTCGTCCCGGTGCTACAGCCCAACCCCCACCTGACCTTCAGGTAGTTGTAGAGAGAGGTGAGAAGCACTAAGAGAAAAGGAAAAGGCCTGAAGCTACCCAAGGGGAGCTTTAGGTTGGATATTAGGAAAGAAAATCATCACCAAAAGGTTGCCAAGCACTGGGACAGCCTGCCCAGGACAGTGGTGGAGTCATAATTCCTGGAAACATTTAAAAGCCATGTAGATGTGGTGCTGAGGGACAATTTAGCCATGACCTTGGCAGTGAAGGTTGGACTTGGTGATCCCGAGGGTCTCATTCAACCAAAACAATTCTTGATTGTGCGATTCGACTCTGTGTCCGGGAGTGACAAGTACAGATATAACAAACAAGACTGGGACCACCTAACATTGCAGTTGGCAAAAAGGAGAGGGGGAAAAGGAAAAGGCAGGAAAACGAAGAGCATTTGCCACTTATTTAAAGAAACAAAGACAAGGCACCCAACGCTGGTGGAGCGCGGGGTTTGTGGTGGAGCTGCAGGCTCTAACAGCCAGCCCAACTCCAGCGGTTACACAGCTCTCGGCATTTGCTTTTTGGAGCTTTTCTGTCACTCTCTGCCTGCCGTCCTCACCGCAACGAAGTCTTCAGCTAAATGACTTCACTTTCTGGCTTCTGGAAAATTAGTCCTTCCGCACAGCAACTGCCAAAATTCTTGAGCACTCAATCAGAAACTCCAAGAGCCGCTTTCACAGCTTGAATTGTGACTCAAGTGCACCTTGTGTAGCTCCTGGCATCCTTCTCCTGAGTCTGCGTGTCATAGTGATGCCCTTGTCACGTCATCATCGAGGAACTGTGGTGACTGGGACACCAAGAACTGTGCAGGTGACAGGACTGTGCCCTGCACGTGTGTGCAGTCTCTGCTAGGAACACTTCTAAAGGAAACCCCACTTTTCCCAAGGCTGATTTCCAACCCTTCCTACTCCCTTTCTTAAGGGTCGTTCTACCTTCTCCGTTTATGGTTTGTTCTTTAACGCTCACATCATGGTCAGGTTTTACACTGCAAAACTGTGTAAAACTGGACTCTTAAGTCAGTTAGTGCTTCACTCCTTTAAGCTTTTCAGGCAGCTGAAGGGCAACAAGGATGGTGAAGGGTCTGGACAAGAAGACTGAGCAACTGAGGAAGCTGGGGCTACTGACTCTGGACAACAAGAGTCTGAGGGGAGACCTTACTGCTGTCTACAGCTATCTGAAAGGAGGCTGTAGAAAGGTGGGCATTTGTCTCTTCTCACAAGTAACACGTGACAGGACAAGAGGAAATGGCCTCAAGCTGCACCAGGAGAAGTTTAGGTTGGACATTAGAATCATAGAACAGTTTCAGCTGGAAGACACCTTCACGATCATTAAGTCCAACCTTTCCCCAGCCCTATCAGCACCACTAAGCCGTGTCCCCCGTACATCTATCCTTCTCTTAAACAACTCCAGGGACTGGGACTCCCTGGGCAGGCTGTTCCAGTGCCTGACAACCCTTTCAGGAAAACTCCTGACATCCAACCTGAACTTCCCCTGATGCAGCTTAAGGCCATTTCCCCTCCTCCTATTAAGAAACACTTCTTCCTGGAAAGGGCCCTCAGGCCTTGGAACAGGCTGCCGAGGGAGGAAGGTTGAATTGCCATCGCTGGATGTGCTGCAAAGTCGTAAAGGTCTAGATCTTAGTGTCACGTTGGTTTCAGGGTTGGACTCAATGATCTTACAGGCCTTTTCCAACCTAAACTATTCCGTGATATGATCCTATAAATGCTATGTTCACAATTCCCTTCTTCAACCCTGCTGAACAGATTTTGTGATTGGAGAGCTCTTCATTGACCACTTGAGTGGTTTAGAAAGTGAAACTGGAACACCAAATCGGTGTTAGGGAGTACAAGATCTAGCAGTGCTCCTCTCCTAGTGGGCTCCTCTACCATGTGCATCAGGAAATTGTCACCAATGCACTGAAGGAACCTCCTGGACTGTGGGTGGCTGGTTGAGTAGGTCTTCCAGCAGATATCTGGGTACTTAAAATCCCCTATGAGAACCAGTGCCTGTAGCTGTGAGGCTGCTGTCTGCTGCCTGTAGAAGACCTCATCAGCTTCCTCTTCCTGCTCTGGTACTCTGTAATAGACAGCCACAACAGTGTCACCCATGCCAGCCTGCCCCTTAATCCACACCCAGAAACTCTTCACTCTCTCTTCATCCACCCCTGCACAGAAGTCAATACATTGCAGCTGCTCTCTCACGTAAAGAGCAACTCCTCAACCCTGCCTTGCTGATTTGTCCCTCCTGAAAAGGACATAGCCCTCCATCACCACATTCCAGCCATGCGAGCTGTCCCTCCAGGTCTCTGTAATTGCCACCAGATCATAATCACCTGAGTGGACACAGATTTCTAACTCCTCCTGCTCATTCCCCACGCTGTGTGCTGTGGTGTGCAGGCATTTCAGGGAGCGAGCTGAGCGCTCCGATTTCCCCCTAGGACAGCAAGAGGCCATCTTGTTTTCATTAAGACCAGAGCTCTGTCCCACTGGTGCTCGCCCATCAACTATCCCACCTCTCTTCAAATCTAGTTTAAAGCCCTCTGAATGAGCCCTGCCCAGTCCTCCCCCAGAACCCTTTTTCCCCTCTGAGATAAACCTCTCCCATGTGGACTTGCAAGAAGTGCTCCCTTCTATAACCAGTCTTTATCAAAGAACCCAAAGCCCTGCCTGTAACACCAGACTCACAGCCAGGCATTAATGGGCTGAGTCCTTCTATTCCAGCCCGTGTCCTCACCCCAAAGATGGAAGTAATGAAGAAAATACAATTTGCACCCCAGATTTACAAAATGTCCCAAGGCCTCATAGTGTTTCTTCATTCCCCTCAGGCTATGCAATACAGNGAAACTCTTCACTCTCTCTTCATCCACCCCTGCACAGAAGTCAATACATTGCAGCTGCTCTCTCACGTAAAGAGCAACTCCTCAACCCTGCCTTGCTGATTTGTCCCTCCTGAAAAGGACATAGCCCTCCATCACCACATTCCAGCCATGCGAGCTGTCCCTCCAGGTCTCTGTAATTGCCACCAGATCATAATCACCTGAGTGGACACAGATTTCTAACTCCTCCTGCTCATTCCCACGCTGCGTGCAGTGGTGTGCAGGCATTTCAGGGAGCGAGCTGAGCGCTCCGATTTCCCCCTAGGACAGCAAGAGGCCACCTGGTTTTCATTAAGACCAGAGCTCTGTCCCACTGGTGCTCGCCCATCAACTATCCCACCTCTCTTCAAATCTAGTTTAAAGCCCTCTGAATGAGCCCTGCCCAGTCCTCCCCCAGAACCCTTTTCCCCCTCAGAGATAAACCTCTCCCATGTGGACCCATCAGATCTGATCTTTTATAGAACCAGTCCTTATCAAAGAACCCAAAGCCCTGCCTGTAACACCAGACTCACAGCCAGGCATTAATGGGCTGAGTCCTTCTATTCCAGCCCGTGTCCTCACCCCAAAGATGGAAGTAATGAAGAAAATACAATTTGCACCCCAGATTTACAAAATGTCCCAAGGCCTCATAGTGTTTCTTCATTCCCCTCAGGCTATGCAATACAGCTTTCTCCCCACCTGTCTGGAAGATCAGCAGTGGGTTATAGGCAGCTGGTCTCACCAGGTTAGGGAGCATCCTAGTGATGTCCCTGATTCGGGCTCGAGGTAGACTGCAGACTTCCCTAGGATGAGGGTCAGCTCTGCATATTGGGCCCTCAGTCCCTTTCAGGAGCGAGTCTCCAATAAGTAGGAATCTTCTCTTCTTTGTGGAGGAGGTTGTCATAGTACTGGAAGATTTCTCGAATTTATGTGACCTTGCCAGGACCTCCAGTGTGGGTTCCCTGTCCTCTATATCCTTATTAGACCAGCTGTCTTCCATTACAGGCTTATATCTATTACTAAGTGGCAACTGAGAAGGTAAGGCAGGCTAAGGCAGCTAGTGCTTTCGCTGCTGCGTGTTCAGAGCGCGACCTCTGCTTCGCCTCCCTTAAAGAGCTCCAGCTCCGCCAGCCCCATGATGTCTGCGCGGTAATGCTGCGAGAACACACAAACCCCAGCAGCTGCCTCCTGGCTCCCCAAAGCTTTCCCGTTTAGGGAACCCCCAGATCACCCAGAAACCTCAAGTTCAGGGACCAGCGCTCTCGCTGCTGCATGCAGGAATCTCACTACACATCCAGCCAGTTCAACTGGGGTGGAATAGCAAGTTCAAGGCCTTGCTGTGACTAATTTTAAGACTTCTACCAAAGAAAAGTAGCATCTCCTCATCCTGAGGTTGACAGGTTGAGGTTGTTCAGCCTGAATGGGAGAAGACTCTGAAGGGAACTTAGAGAAACCTTTCAACCCCTGAAAGGGGCCTGCCAGAAGGCAGGGGAAGGCTGTTCACAAGGGCAGGGAATGATAGGACAAAGGGTCATGGTTTGAAGCTGGAGAAGGGCAGATTGAGGCTGGACAGGAGGAAAAAGCTCTTGAATCTGAGGGTGGAGGGTCCCTGGAACCGGCTGCCCAGAGAGGTGGTGGAGGCCCCATCCCTGGAGCCATTCAAGGTCAGGCTGGATGGGGCTCTGGACAATCTGGTGATTGATGGCCCTGCTTGGTATAGGAGCGTTAGACTAGAAGCGCTTTGGAGGTCACTTCAAACCAAATACACACTATGATTCGGTAAAGACAATCCTACACGTGACATTAAAGATGAATGGAGAATCATTAACATTTAAAATGGAAACCCTGGCAACCATTTAACTGCTGTGGCACTTACCCACGCACTCATTAAAGAGATGAGCAAGTTCTAGAGGAAACCTCGCAACTTTCTCTCGTCTGAAAATCTAATTAGGGGGCTTTTTTCCCCCGCTTTAGATCTCTTAGGGTCTCTAAAAGTCTCTGGCACTAAATGTGCTTACTTCTGTCTGCTACCAGAAGGCTGGATTTATTAATATCCCTAAAACTACTAATGGAATGGAATGAATCAAAGCATCTCACTCTCAAAATGTTATGCTACGTATTTTCTGAATAAATACCTATCACTTCACAGAACCACAGAATGGTCGGAGGAGGAAGGGACCTCCAGAGCTCACCCAGTCTCACCCCACCCCTCAAAGCAGGGCTGTGTCCAGGTGGGTTTTGAGCATCTCCAAAGCAGGAGACTCCACAGGCTCGCTGGGCAGCCTGTTGCCAGGACTGTATCACTCTCACACGTTGAGGTGGAACCTCCTGTCACACAAGGCTGCATCCAGGAGAGTTTTGAAAGTCTCCAGAGCAGAAGACTCCACAACTTCTCTAGGAAGCCTGTGCCAGGACTATGTCATCCTCACAGGAAAGAAATTTCTCCTTATGTTGAGGTGGAGCTTTCTACATTCACATCTACCCCCACTATTCCTTGTACTACTGCTAGCCACCACAAAAAAGAGACTGGCCCCTTCCTCTTGACCCCCAACCTCAGATATCTACAGACGTTAATGAGATTCCTCTCAGCCTTCTCTTTCCCAGACTAAACAGCCCCAGTTCTCTCAGTCTTTCCTCACAGGAGAGATGTTCAAGTTCCTTCATCATCCTGTAGGCAGAGCAGCAGTGCAGGTGGGTGATAAATATTGCAAATACATACGAAAATATTAACAATATGTGCCTGTTATATAATATATTATATAATTATCAATTAATAATATACCTTATATAATATAACCTTATATAATATAAATATATAAGAATATAAACATAGAAATATATATCATATATAACAGAAATTATAGAACATGTGACATATATATTTCAATATTAGAATGTGTACAATATATGCAATATATATATAAATATATGAGAAATACCTTGTGGAAAAGCTGGGTGCCCTCCATCCAGTGTTTAATTGTGAAGGTCGGGTACTACTGCACCACCCTGCCCACTCAGTTTATGCATCTCCTTCCATGCCAGCAAGTGCTTGAGCACCACATGTTCAATTTGCTAACGTACTTGTGGCTGTAGCTGCACACAAACTGTTCCACCTGGATGGCTGCAGCTCTGATGTGGATTTTAAGATGACTGCAATGGAAACTGCTATCAGCACAGAGTATCCACCAGACTGTCACTAGAGCTAAAAACACTCTCACAGAAGTCTGGAGATGAAAAGGACCTATCTGCCAATATAATGTTTTCACTTTGCTAACAACACTTTGTTCTCTCCCTTGTTTCAGTGAGAAAGGAGGCTACAAGATTTTGTTGTATTTTATCTGAAAGGCTGAAATCTCAACAGCTCTGCAAAATATTAACTAGCTAACACTGACAAATCCACCAAAAGCCTGCTCAGAGCACAAACTGGGCAAATGGAGGGTACCAGGGCTAGTCTCAGAAGTCACCTGAGCACAGAATCACAGAATGACTGAGGCTGGAGAAGCCCTCTGAGCTCATCCTGCCCAGCCCGTCACCTAACATCACCACAGTGGCCAGACCAGGGCACGCAAGGTCCACAGCCAGGCTGCCCTTCAACACCTCCAGGGATGGGGACTCCACCACTGCCCTGGGCAGTCCAGTCCAGGCTCTGATCACCCTTTCCATGAGGAAGGGCTTCCTAACATCCAGTCTGACCGTCCCCTGGCAGCTTCAGGCCCTGCCCTCTCATCCTGATGCTAGTTGCCTGGAAGAAGAGCCCAGTCCCCACTGGACTACAGAACTCCTTTGAAGGAGTTGTACAGAGGGATGAGGTCCCCCCGCTGAGCCTCCTCTTCTCCAGGCTAAACACCCCCAGCTCCCTCAGCCTCTCCTCATCAGACTTTCCCTCCCATCCTTTCCCCAGCCTCGTTGCGACTCTGGACCCACTCCTGCACCTCAATTTCTTTCTTTAAGTGAGGGGCCCAGAACTACCCCCAGTACTTGAGGGCAGGCCTCAGCAGTGCCCAGTACAGGGGGAGAATCACATCGCTAGCCCTGCTGGCCACACCTCCCTCATGAGGAAAGGCTGAGGGAGCTGGGCATCTTTCACTTGGAGAAACAAAGACTGGGCTGTGACCTCATTAATGCCTATAAATATGTGAAGGGTGGGTGTCAGGGGGATGGAGCCAGGCTCTTCTCAATGTCATCTAGTGATAGCACCAGGGGCAATGGGTGTCAGCTGGAACACTGAAGGTTCCACACCAATCTGAGAAGGAACTTTTTCACGGTGATGGTGGCAGAGCACTGGAATGGGCTGCCCAGGGGGTTGTGGAGTTTAAAACCCTCCTGGATCTGTTCCTGTGTGATTTGTTCTAAGTGATCCTGCTGCGGCAGGGGATGATCTTTCGAGGTCTCTTCCAATCCCTAAGGTTCTGTGATTCTGTGTGATTGACACATTGGTTTCACTGATGGGCATCAGTCTGTTTGTCACACTCTGCTGAAAAGTTAAACAGTCTGGGCTCCCCAGTTCAAGAGAGATAAGGATCTACTGGAGAAAGCCCAGTGGAGCACTATGAGGATGATGATGGGACTTGAGCATCTCCCCTGTGAGGAAAGACTGAGAGAACTGAGGCTGTTTAGTCTGGAGAGATGAAGGCTGAGAGGGATCTCATTATCATCTGTAGATATCTGTGGGTGATGGTCAAGAGGAAGGGGCCAGTCTCTTTTCAGTGGTGCCCAGTAACAGGAGAAGGAATAGTGGGGCTAAACTTGAACACAGAAAGTTCCACCTCAACATAAGGAGAAACCTTTCCCGTGAGGGTGACAGAAGCCTGGCACAGGCTGTCCAGAGAGGTTCTGCTCTGGAGACTTTCAAAACTCTCCTGGATGCAGCCCTGTGTGATCTGTCACAGCTCCAACCCCTGACATCCTGTGATTGTATAAAAATAAACTAGCCTGTCTGAAGGTAAAACTGTAGGCTGCAGTGGACTTCTCCCTCTGACATTATGGGGCCACTGCGGTCGGCACGGAAGTTCTTGGGAAGTGCTAAGTTGTCAGGTTGTCTTCCTAAACCTACTCAATCGTGTCTCAGAGACAAACTGTCTTAACTGGATGAGGGGGATGCTTCCTGTCCTGGGTTACATGCAAAGACTAATAGATTGTAGACTTTAAGCTGGAAAAGAGGAGATTGAGGCCAGACAGGAGGAAAAAGTTCTTGAATCTGAGGGTGGAGGATCCCTGGAACAGGCTGCCCAGAGGGGTGGTGGAGGCCCCATCCCTGGAGCCATTCAAGGTCAGGCTGGATGAGACTCTGGGCAATCTGGTTTGGTGAGTGATGCCCCTGCTCGGTGCAGGGGAGTTGGACTAGATGATATTTCGAGGTCCCTTCCAATCCCTAGTGATTCTATGATCTTACAACCACATTAGCGGTGAAAACGGGGCCGACTGTATCCAAATCTGCACTTATGGAATTAAAAGCACAACATCCTAAGCAGAGACCGCTGGGTTGTCAAGCGTACTCCGACCAGAAATCACATCCTGCTTCAAATCATCACAGAGGACTTGTCTCTGACGAAATGAAGGGGTTGCAGTGAGCCAGGGATCTATTCTTTTAACGTGAGTACTTGTGTGGAATGGGAAGTTGAAGGAGAATTCTGCCTCTTCCCTCGGGGCAGCACATTTCCACATACATGACAGAATGAGCAGACACCGCTCAGCATCTTGAAACCTGGTCTACAGGGGCCATTCAGTACCATAGAATGGTTTGGGTTGGAAGAGACCTTTATGACCATCGCACGCAACCACTAACGCAGCTCTGCTGAGGTCACCACTAAACCATGTCCCTCAGCACCACACGTACACGTCTTTCAAATCCCTCCAGGGATGGTGACTTCACCACTGCCCTGGGAAGCCTGTCCCGGTATTTTACAGCCCTTTTGGTGAAGAAGGCTTTCCTAATATCTAACCTAATCCTCCCTGGTGCAACTTGAGACCAGATCCTCTTGTTCTATCACTTGTTTACTTGTGAGAAGGGATCAGACCCCTCCTTGCTACAACCTCCATTCAGGTAGTTGCAGAGAACTGCCCTCAGCATTCTTTTCTCCAGGCTAAACAACACTGGTTTCATCACTTGCTCTTCTTAACACTTGTGCTCTGGATCTTTCACCAGTTTCACTGTCCTCCTTTGATCATGCTACAGCACACAGAATAGCAGAGTGGCAGGGAAGTGACCTCTGGATATCACCTAGTCCAACCCCACCTGCTACAGCAGGTTGCAGAGGATCACGTCCAGGTGGGTTTTGAATGTCCCCAGAGCAGGAAACTCAACAGCCTGTCTGGGCAGCCTGTGCCAGGGCTCTGTCATTCTCTAATTAAACAAGTTTTTCCTTGTGTTTACGTGGATCTTCACACTCATCCTGACACCTACCCTTCAGATCAGCATCGATAAGATCCGCCCCCCCCAGTCTTCTTTTCTCCGGGCTGCAATAACCCAAGTCCCTCAGACTTTTTTCATAGAATCATAGAATCATTAGGGATTGGAAGGGGCCTCGAAAGATCATCTAGTCCAATCCCCCTGACACAGCAGGCTCACCGGACTGGAGAAGCCATGGAATCAGAATCACTCAGGGTTGGAGGGAACCATCATCCAGTTCCAACTCCCTCAGCACAGGCAGGGACACCCCACCCTAGACCAGGCTGGCCAGAGCCCCATCCAGCCTGGCCTTAAACACCTCCAGGGATGGGGCCTCCACCATCTTCCTGGGCAACTCATTCCAGGCTCTCACCACTCTCATGGTGAAGAACTTCCTCCTCACATCCACTCTAAATCTACCCATCTCCAGCTTTGCTCCATTCCCCCTAGTCCTGTCGCTACCTGACATCCTAAAAAGCCCTTCCCCAGCCTTTTTGTAGGCCCCCTTCAGATACTGGAAGGCCACAAGAAGGTCACCTGGGAGCCTCCTCTTCTCCAGACTGAACAGCCCCAACTCTCTCAGTCTGGCCTCATAGGAGAGGTGCTCCAGCCCTCTGATCATCCTCATGGCCCTCCTCTGCACTCGCTCCAGCATCTCCACATCCTTCTTGTAATAAGGGCTCCAGAACCGGATGCGGTGCTCCAGGTGGGGTCTCACCAGAGCGGAGTAGAGGGGAAGAATCACCTCACTCGACCTGCTGGCCACACTTCTCCTGATGCAGCCCAGGATCAGCTTTGCCTTCTGGGCCACAAGTGCACACGGCTGGCTCATGTTGAGCCTCTTGTCCACAAGCACCCCCAAGTGCCTTTTGCAGTACCATCTGCAGCTGTTCCCTGTCCTTCTTGAACTGAGAAGGCCAGAACTGGATGCCAGATACCAGATTTGGCCTCACTAGGGCAGAGAAAATGGGGAGAAGAAGAGCCTCTCTCGACCTGCTGGTCGTGCCCCTCTTAATGCATCCTACAATCCCAGTGGTGCAGTGAGCTACAACAACACATCGTTGACTCACGGTCAACCTGAGGTCCAGATCTCTTTCCAAAGAGCTGCTTTCCAGCAGATCAACGCCCAACTTCTATATTTTTGTATTAAAGTGCCCCAAACTGCCCTCAGTACTTGAGGTGAGACCTCACCAGTGCCCAGTACAGGGAGACAATCACTTCTCTACTCCTGCTGGCCATGCTACTGCTGATACGAGCCATTTGCCACCTCGGCCATGGGTACACTGCTGTACATAAGAGTTAATAAGAGATAAAAGCCCTGGCCCTAGAAAGCTTCGAGTCAGAACAGATTTAAGGACAAGGCATAAAGAAGTACACAAGAGCAGATACATGTATGAACCCCTACCTGTTTATAAAAGCAAAAAACTGAGAAAATTGCTAATTTGTGCAAAACTGGAAGGAAGGCCTGTAAATCAGAATTTACAAATAACACCTCTCAAACCTCAGTGTGGTTTCACAAACCCATTACTTGTCTCAAACCCCCGTACAAAGCAGAAATTACCATCAATAACCAAGGAAAGTGCAGGCCAGCCAGATACCAAACAGAAATGAACAGGAACGTGGACAACCTTCTCATGGGTCCAATGGGAATGACCGGCTGTTGCACGGAAGCCAGCAAAGAGACACCCCTTGGAACACAATGACACCAGGCAACAGACCCTTCTGGTTTCAGTCCTACTTCTCTACCGTAAAACACTGACCCCCACACTGAGCATCAAGAAAACACACTAATTGCTGAGATACAAAGTGGAACCACAAGAGAGGAACCCCCTTCTAGGTATGAGGACAAAAGGAAGACATTTAGGGATGCCTGGGGAAAAATAATCGAGCTTCTATCGGACAGCTGCCCTTACATGCAATGTTTGGTTTGTGCTTTTCTCCTCCCTCCGTTGCTGCTGGGAGAAAAACAGCTGTATGTGAAGAGTCTAATGTCTGCAGTCCTTTAACATTTATATTTGATGAAGTCTTGAAAAGGTAAAGTAATTCTTTAAAAAGCCCCACAATGTGGTGGCAGAGGCATAAACGTGCTCCACTGTCTGTAGGATAGTAGAGATCAGACTGTTGTGGAAAGAAAGACTGAAGTATCTTAGGTACCTGAATGGCATCGTAATACATCTTCTTGCCTTCTTCATCGGCCTTGCCTGACATCAGCCATGCCTTGAGCAGATACTCATAGAAGCTATCCCCAAGCCCTCCAATGGAGACGTGATCTTGAAAGGAAAGGAAGAGACTGAACATTAATTCCACCTTCAGCCTGGGCAGTGAAATACAGTGACAGTTTGGAACCACCTTTAATGATCTCTTCCTGCAGCAGCCTTGAACACATGCAAATTGGAACCTCAGGAAAAGCTTTACTGGCACCAAGAACTATTTCTGGAATGGCTAACTTTTCCATCAAGCTAAAGCATCACATCTAAGATCCCCAACGTTGCATGCGGCACAGAAACAACAATTCACGTGTTCAATATTCATTGAACGCGGTCTATCCCACCCAAATGTGTGAAGTGAGGTTCTTTCTTATTCCACAGCCAAGAGAGAAAGTCAAGGGCGCTCTCTGATGTGACAAAGGCTCTTTTCCCCTCTTAACATGCCGGCACTGCTTTGGTTTGTCCCCTTTGCTCACTAAGGCTCAGTTTTAGTCACTTTATGAAAAAGGCCAACATGTTCTATCTCCGAACGGCAGGGCTGGATTTCAGGTTATCTTCTGGTACTGCAAACTGCTGGCCCGTTGGTTTAAAAATAAGAGATTCATAGATGCATCCAATACCAGGCTGGAGGGACCTCAAGGATCACCCAGTCCCACCCATGAGGCTAAAAACACCACTCCTGCTCAGACACCAGGCTGTTCTCAGAACTCAACAGTGGCTCTGGAAGGGGGTAAAAAGGAGACTGTGTGCCACTTACAGAGGATTATTGCTCTCACACTGCTTTATTCTGACCTATAATCACTGTGTGAAGTGATCTGGTACCACCCAACTCGTGATTGCTCAGCTTCATGAGTCCTGCAAATGCTGTGAGTTGCACCAGTGCTATGAAAGACAGTGATGGTGCTGGCTGGTTACGTGAGGCTGTGCTCGCTCACTCACTCACTCACTCACTCACTCACTCACTCATATTGCTGTCCAAAAGTCTGAACAACTCTTGGTGAAGGTGCTGGTCTTTTCTCACAGGTCATTAGTGACAGAAAAAGAGGGGCTGGCCTCAAGCTGCACCAGAGGTGGGTTAGGCTAGACACGAGATAAAACATTCTCACAGAAAGACTAGTCAGGGATGGGAATAGGCTGCCAACGGACAGGGTTGCATCTCTGGAGATGTTTCAAGGTTGTTTAGATGTGGTGCTTAGAGACTTAGTCTAGTGGTGAACTTAGCAGGGTGGGGTTGCTGGCTGGACGTGATGATCTCAACTGGGATGGTTCTATGACTCTATGAAATACTACAGCTATATGCATACACACTGAAATACGTGCACGAGATACACACGGCAGTTGTAGCAGGCAACGTATGGACTTCTATATAGCCAAAGACACACGGGATAATCCACGCTTAGAGATGCACAAGGGTTTGTGACACACTGCACCTAGTTCTGATCTGGCTCCAAACTTCTGCCTCTGTTGATCAAATCCAAAATAACACAACAGAGAATTTCTGCTTTAGACTGCCTAGTATCTGCTCTCATAGAATTCCTCGTGTCACCCTCTGAATTGGCTGCAGCAGACACACGCTTTTCTTTTCAGACTTTATGGACGATGTCTTTTTCCTCCACTAGCCTGTGGCATACAAGAAGTGATTTAGCCTTCCAAACGTGTCTCATCCCCTTGCCTAACAAATACATTGGGCCGCCAAACCTGGTTTGTTCTCTCTAGTCCTCTTTAGAGTGAGACATATTAGATTTCTGGAAAGAATAGCTCATTTCTCTGATGAAAAGCTCATGATCCAAAAGGGGAAGAGCTCTGTTAAAAACAAACCAGACAGGCTGCTTTCTGTGACCGACAGCTGATCTTTGAGCAGCGCAGCTGAACGACCTTCACGCTTTCCTAAACAAATCGCCCTGGAAACCGCTGGTAAACGGAACGGCGCCGGTGCAGTTCCGCCAGTAACGAGCCCTGTTGTGGTGCAGATTGTTGCAGGAGACAAACCCAGTTGATGCATGTGCAGCAAATCACTGCCTGTTTACTGTCACGACAACGAGGGCTACATGAATTTGCAGGAGCGATGGCAGCGATCCAGCAGCACCCTTCACAGTTACAGCACTGCTAGAGAAGAAACCGTAGAACCATAGGTGTTTCGGCTGCAGGAGACCTTCAGGATCATCAAGTCCAACCTCTTCCCAGCCCTTTCAGCACCACTAAACCCCCTTCCCCGGCAGGCTGTTCCAGTGGCTGACAAACCTTTCAGGAAAGAAATTCCTCCTGACACTCGGACAGTGAGGATTGTGTCCAGTGTTGAGGCCCTCACTACAAAAAAGACATTGACAGGCTGGAGAGGAGACAGAGGTGGCTACAAAGCCAGTAAAACAGGTGTCATATGAGGAATGGCTGAGGGATCTGGGGCTATTTAGCCTGGAAAAGAGAAGATGGAGGGGAGACCTTCTTGCTCTCTACAAGCTCCTTGCAAGGAGTTTGTAGAGAGGTGAGGGCTGGTCTGTTCTCCCTAGTGGCCAGTGACAGTATGAGGGGAAGTGGCCTTAAGCTGCGCCAGGGGAGGGTCAGGCTGGATGTCAGGAGGAAATTCTTTTTGAAAGGGCTGTCAGGCACAGGAACAGCTGCCCAGGGAGGGGGTTGAGTCCCTATTCCTGAAGCAGGGTAGATGTTGTGTTGGGGGACAGGGTTTAGTGGTGCTGATGGGGCTGGGAAAAGGTTGGACTTGATGATCTTGAAGATCTCTTCCAGCTGAAACTGTTCTATGATTCTGTGTTTCTATCTTTTTAATTGAAAAGTGACAGAGAACATTCAAGCATGTATTTTAGTCAACAAAACACTAGTTCTTTGCCTTTGCAGAAATTATCTATCCTGACTGTGGCCAGTCCCACAAGGACTCCAGAACTTCTACTTCCTGAACATTAAAAGACTCCTCCAGTCCTTTCTGTCTCTTGCACTGTCTGCCCAGCTCCAACACTGATGATGTACAGGACCGGCTCATCTGCCCATGTCCTTCCAGACCACGGCAGCACACCGTGCTTGTTTCCTCTCAAACACATCGGGAGGAAAAAACACAAGAGCGCTGAAGCCCATGGATGGGATTAGCCTGAGCCTAAGTAGGATGGGTGGGAAAGGAGTACTTTTGGAAAACTTCCGAAAGGATCCACAATCAGACACTTCCCTGCTTGCCCAGGCCGTACTAGAAGAGCCAAGAGCAGTACTCTGAAATACAGCAAGTAGGATGGCTATTTTCATGTTTGTGGTATTATTTGCTTTGTAGAGGACCTCAAACATCATGCAAGGTTTGATATTTCATAGAAGTTATTTAAATAGATACAAACCCCATATAACAGCGATAGAAAGGTGCTAACGACTGCAAACAGCACACCGACAGACAACTCACAGTACTCAAGCACGATCTACTTACGCTGGCCCCACTGGCCACTGCTGGGATTCAGATAGTTGGGGTAAAGGCCTTCTGGCTTATCCAGTTGGTTCAGGACTTTTCGGATATTCATCACCTATTGGAAGGGGACAAAGCATTGAGCATTGATCCATTTTTCCCGTCAGAAGAGAGCAGTGTTGGTACGAAAGTCTCACAGCACAAATATCTGTAAAAAACTACGTAGCTTTTCAACACATCAACCTGAACTCCTCTGTGCAGGGATATGGCTGCTGAGAAGGATCCTTGAAGAACATTGCAGATCTCTTCTAAGATATAAATCCTATACAGAGGTATGTGTAGTGGTTTCAGATCATGGTTGTTTGTCTTGAAGACTGACGGCTAATTTATGCTTTTCTGGGAATGGAAGGCATTTCGGCTGGCAGAAGGGTTTTGAAGCTTTGCCTCTGGGTTTTCAGCTCCTCCTTTGACACCATCTGCTTCACTTAGAATCACAGAATCATTAGGGATTGGAAGGGACCAATCATCCAGTCCAATCCCCCTGCCACAGCAGGATCAGTCATAGAGTCAGTCAGGGTTAGAAGGGACCACAGGATCATCCAGTTCCAACTCCCCTGCCATGGGGAGGGACACCCCACACTAGATCAGAGTCTCATCCAGCCTGGCCTTAAACACATCCAGGTATGGGGCCCCAACCACCTCCCTGGGCAACCCATTCCAGGCTCTCACCACTCTCACGGTGAAGAACTTCCTCCTCACATCCACTCTAAATCGACCCATCTCCAACTTTGCTCCACTGCCCCTACTCCAACTTGTTCACATGAAACTCTGTCTTTAAATCCTCCCCTTAGACATTTAACGTAGCTGGGAGGTTGTTTCTCAGATTTTACTCTAGTACTGCAGCTAATCATTCAGTCCCTTAAGTCTGGCTGTACCAGACTAATTATTGGCACTAGCTGGACCACACCAGTATTCATTTTAGTGCAGACCAGTGCTTTTAAAGCTAGTGCTCAAGAGTCACGTTACAGTCAGACTATGAGACGGGTACTATCAGTTTTAGCTGCAGTAAGTGAACATCCAATTAGTACTACACAGAACAGGACTCAGTTACTATTTATACACCATAAAGGAAGGTAAAATTGCTCAGATGAGAACAGAGAAGAGGAGCTGCCTTCCGTTGTCACATAAATCAAAATTATCCAGCAGACAGCACTGTCAAAATCAGGAACAATCAGTCAGCACAACAACTGTTTTGCCATAAGGTTAATTTGTTTTTTAGATTTTTTTTTCATCCCAAATTAAAGCCTAAAGTGCATTTTCAAAGGTCAGTGCAGTGGAACAGCTTAGTGGCCTCACTGCAGTGATACGACACAGATTCCGAGGCTGAAGCCACACGAGGAAGCCATGGGCGTTGCCTTTCGATAGGCAAGATGTGTCATTCCAAACACAACACCAGGTTTTGTTTTCACCACCTCCTGGTGAAGTACAGGTGAAAGCTCTACGGTGGCACTGGTTAATGAGACACTAATTAGGGACGTGAGCAGAAATGCAATATTCTATGGGGCTGAGTAAGTGCTATATGTAGTGAGATACACGGTGTTGTATTTGGAACACATTTTTAACGTTGTAGTACAAAACCACACCGTGGTGATTAGAAAAACATCTAAAACCCATTGACCTCCTGTGATAACTATGTACAACAGAGTGGCATAAAACCTCTGACCCCAGCATTAGCCTCCCAACACAAGACTGACCTTTACAACATGATTTTGACTGAACAGTCTCACCTTCTCAGCAAAGACAGGGTTTCCAGACAGATGGCTTAAGTGCACAAACTCGAGATGTAAAGTCCCAAATTCTGCCAAGATGCTGCTGCCGCCGGAGGCCCATGGCCAGTTCCGACCGATACCACTGCGATGGGTGGGAAGCACAGACAAGAGCCATCAGCAACTGGAAGGCAATGCTAATAAAGCACAACACGTAGTAGATGCTATCAAGGTTACTATTAGCAAGCTCAGTGTTATTATCAGGAGAGTGATGTTAACATTATAAAACAGCTATTGATATTGTTACTGTTATCAAGAGAAAAGCATAAATCAAAATTGCACTTAGCATCTGCCTAAGAAACCATGACTTCACCATGGGCCCTGGAATTGCTTTGCCCCAGTTCTGCTCAGGCTCGTGCAATTGCTTCTTGCAACAGGGCCAGTGCTGCAGCTCAGGGATCGCTCCATCGCGCGTGTCACTGTACCAGCGGCTCGCTGCACGACAGCGTGCCTAAAGACGCTGACTTTAGGCAAGACGTTTCCTTAAGAAAAGGGTATTTCTGTAACAAGTGGTTTCAATATACTCTCTTTCCTTAGTTTTTGGGCAACGATCTCAGTATCTCAATGTACCTTTTGAAACTCAGATTCAGTCTTGCAAGCATGATGGAATCAATAGGATTGCCTGCATGAGTGAAAGCTAAAGCGTGTCTTAGAAACACACCGTCAGCGCAAGAAATCATTAGTTTTAAGAGAATCCCCATGTCTTCTTCTAAAGTTCTCCACAATTTCATTTTTAGACAAATCGCCCCGCCATTAGATCAGCTACAGGCAAAAGTATTCTTTAAACAAACCTAGAAAAGATCCATTTTACATCAAGTTAAAAATTATCCTTCTGTTAATTCTTTTCAGGACAGGAGTTAGAAGATCATCCAACCTTTTAAGACAGGATAACACACCAGGAGTCTTTTCAAGTGATTGAGCCATAGAATTTTGCTTGGCAGAGCTCAAAGCTGCTCCTCACACTATTTATTGTCAAGGATTTACAGCAAATGGGACGTAACCGATGGGTGTTTAGCAGCTGCAGCTTCCACTGTTTAAAAAAGGCACCCAAAGCAGTAAGGTGATGCAGGTGATTAAGCACTGTGGTGTTTATTGAATCCGTCCCTCCACTGGAAGCGGTAGTTTCAGCTAAGTTTGCCATTGCCTACCGTATGCTGAGTAGTTTACAAAGAATGGTGTAGAAACTGCAGGTTGACTCTTAGGGGAACTGTGGCTTTCACTGGAATGTGGCACATCAGGAAGCAGGGTTTACTGGTGGGTCTGACAGTGGACTTGGTAGAGCAGGGTACAAGCTCAGCCGAGCACCCCACTCACTACCCATTCGGCTCGGCCGTGGCTTCCAGCAGTTCCCGTCCCCGTTTTCCCCATCGGAAACAGGAGGGAGGCTGCTTGCCGGGTCTGCTCCGCTCCTGTGAACGGCAGGTGGAGGAGGACGGCACCGGCGGCAACTCGCCACGGCTTCCAGTGGCTCCCGGAGGACCACAGTACAGGAAGAACATTGAGGTGCTGGAGCAAGTCCAGAGAAGGGCAACCAAGTTGGTGAAGGGGCTGGAGGACATGCCCTATGAGGAGAGGCTGAGGGAGCTGGGGTTGTTTAGTCTGGAGAAGAGAAGACTGAGAGGGGACCATATTGCCCTCTACAACTACCTTAAAGGAGGTTGTAGCAAGGCTGGTGTTGGGCTCTTCTCTCAAATTGGTGATGATAGGACAAGGGGAAATGGCCTCAAGTTGCTTCAGGGGAGGTTTAGATTGGATGTTAGAAGGAAATTCTTTACTGAGAGGGTGATTAGGTGCTGGAATGGATTGCCCAGGGAGGTGGTGATGTCACCATCCCTGGAGGTGTTTAAGGAACGGGTGGATGCAGCGTTTAGGGATATGGTCTGGTGGTTAGGCACTAGGAGAAAGGGCTGGACTTGATGACCCTGGAGGTCCTTTCCAGCCATGATGATTCTGTGATTCTATCTTATTAGCCTGAATGTTGGATATAAATATGGTTATTAGATATTGCAATATCTTCCTTCTCTTCAAGTTGCAAAAAGCCTTAAACACTGACCCCAACATACATAAATACATGGATAAGTGTAATTTAACTTTTACAGCTAATCAGCCCTGACAGCCATCAGTTGGTACTTGCACAACCATACAAACCAGGTAGTCTTCCTGAGTTACAGTGCGACTCCTACTACTAAAAAACAAACCAAAGCAAGCCCCAAAGAGACCTCATCTTTACTTCACAGTGATGGGAATCCTCAGTTGTATGAAAATTTCTCCTTTAAAAAGTAAAGTATCTGCAACTAGAGTTTGACCAGTGGAATGAAAACGAGTGAATTCATTTCCCCATAACAGTATCTCAGCTATATTCATACATCAGTTTGAGATTTCTGTAATGCACACAAAAACCCCCCAGGAATTAAAGTTTAAAAGCTTCAATCACACAAACTAAAAGAGAGAAAANTGGGACGTAACCGATGGGTGTTTAGCAGCTGCAGCTTCCACTGTTTAAAAAAGGCACCCAAAGCAGTAAGGTGATGCAGGTGATTAAGCACTGTGGTGTTTATTGAATCCGTCCCTCCACTGGAAGCGGTAGTTTCAGCTAAGTTTGCCATTGCCTACCGTATGCTGAGTAGTTTACAAAGAATGGTGTAGAAACTGCAGGTTGACTCTTAGGGGAACTGTGGCTTTCACTGGAATGTGGCACATCAGGAAGCAGGGTTTACTGGTGGGTCTGACAGTGGACTTGGTAGAGCAGGGTACAAGCTCAGCCGAGCACCCCACTCACTACCCATTCGGCTCGGCCGTGGCTTCCAGCAGTTCCCGTCCCCGTTTTCCCCATCGGAAACAGGAGGGAGGCTGCTTGCCGGGTCTGCTCCGCTCCTGTGAACGGCAGGTGGAGGAGGACGGCACCGGCGGCAACTCGCCATGGCTTCCAGTGGCTCCCGGAGGACCACAGTACAGGAAGAACATTGAGGTGCTGGAGCAAGTCCAGAGAAGGGCAACCAAGTTGGTGAAGGGGCTGGAGGACATGCCCTATGAGGAGAGGCTGAGGGAGCTGGGGTTGTTTAGTCTGGAGAAGAGAAGACTGAGAGGGGACCATATTGCCCTCTGCAACTACCTTAAAGGAGGTTGTAGCAAGGCTGGTGTTGGGCTCTTCTCTCAAATTGGTGATGATAGGACAAGGGGAAATGGCCTCAAGTTGCTTCAGGGGAGGTTTAGATTGGATGTTAGAAGGAAATTCTTTACTGAGAGGGTGATTAGGTGCTGGAATGGATTGCCCAGGGAGGTGGTGATGTCACCATCCCTGGAGGTGTTTAAGGAACGGGTGGATGCAGCGTTTAGGGATATGGTCTGGTGGTTAGGCACTAGGAGAAAGGGCTGGACTTGATGACCCTGGAGGTCCTTTCCAGCCATGATGATTCTGTGATTCTATCTTATTAGCCTGAATGTTGGATATAAATATGGTTATTAGATATTGCAATATCTTCCTTCTCTTCAAGTTGCAAAAAGCCTTAAACACTGACCCCAACATACATAAATACATGGATAAGTGTAATTTAACTTTTACAGCTAATCAGCCCTGACAGCCATCAGTTGGTACTTGCACAACCATACAAACCAGGTAGTCTTCCTGAGTTACAGTGCGACTCCTACTACTAAAAAACAAACCAAAGCAAGCCCCAAAGAGACCTCATCTTTACTTCACAGTGATGGGAATCCTCAGTTGTATGAAAATTTCTCCTTTAAAAAGTAAAGTATCTGCAACTAGAGTTTGACCAGTGGAATGAAAACGAGTGAATTCATTTCCCCATAACAGTATCTCAGCTATATTAATACATCAGTTTGAGATTTCTGTAATGCACACAAAAAAACCCCCCAGGAATTAAAGTTTAAAAGCTTCAATCACACAAACTAAAAGAGAGAAAAAAAAATACAGAGAACATTTGTGCTCTTCTTAAACATCAAAACTTGACATCACAGAGCACTCTTGGCTATCTGGCCTGGAGCCTAGGGCAACTGGACCTCAATCAAGGGCTGTGAAAAATAAACCCTGAATATTCCTTCCTTACAGGCAGAATTGATATCACAATATTACTGATTATTGCCATTATTACAATAATTATGACTGTAATTATTACAACTTTACTGATATCGTTCCAGTTCTGCAGCATCTGTCCAACACTCCCTATAGAACCCTGCAGGTATTTTTTTTCCCAGTTCATAAATCACTGAAGTGACTATGAGCTCATCTGAGTGCTGCGAGGAGGAAGAACTTGGCAAAGCAGAAGGAAAGCAGCCAGATGAGGCAGCCCTGGCTGAGCGTAAACATGCAAGAAGCTGGGATGTAGGGCAATTTTCTGATGCAAATGAGATCACAAACCTCCACAGGAGTGCAAGAAAGTGTTTATAATCTTCACAGCTGCAAGTGAAACAAAGGGCAAAGACCTCCTTGGAATTAAACCCTGCAAGAGAGGTCAATGGCAGCAGCAAGGGCTTCTTCAGATACGATGCAAGTAAAACTAAAACAAGAAGCAATGTAGGCCCCCTGATGAATGAGATGGAACCCTGGAGGCAGAGGATACAGAGAAAGTGCAGATACCGAACACCTTCGTTGCCTCTGTCTGCACTGCTGGAGGCTGTTCTGATGAGCCTCAGAAATCTGAGGCCCCAGAGAAAGTTGGGACAAAGGAGGAGTTTGCCCTGGTTGACAAGAAGTGGATTACAGATCAATTCAGCAACCAGGTATGTAGATAAATCCATGGGTCCTAATGGGATGCACTCGTGAGTGCTAAGGGAGATGGCAGAACTCATGGCTAGGCTACTCTCCATCATCTTCTCTAAGTCATGGGGATCAGGAGAGGTGCCTGGGGACTGGAAGATAGCAAATATCACTCCAGTCTTCAAAAAGGGTAAGAAGGAGGACCTAGGTAAATATAGACTAGTCAGCCTCACCTCCATCCCTGAATAGATGTTGAAACAATTTGGTCTTCACAGCCCCAGGTACCAGCAGAGGTTGGAAACTGACCTGTTGGAGAGCAGTGTAGGCGAAAGGGACATAGGGGTCCTGGTGGACAGCAAGATGACCATGAGCCATCAGTGTGCCCTTGTGGCCAAGAAGGCCAACTACTAGTCCACTTCTTACATCTGATGAGACCATTCCTAAATGTTCCACACTTTTAGGCAGAGGAGACTTTAAGCAAGAGAGCACACGAGCAGATGTAGCATTACAGTGAAATAGAAGAAGGACTATAAATGATGAGTAGGTTTAGAAATGGCATTGAGGCGCCCTAGAAAACAACGTGCAAGAAATAAACGTAAGAGTTCAGTCAGTCCCAATGAACTACTGCTTTCTGCCCGTGCACGAGACAACACGTCCAGTGCTCTCAACACAGACATTTTTCAAGCTCTTCACCAGTATCACTACTGAGTGAACAAAACATTCTCCAAAGTGAAAGAAGTCAGTGCTAGGTAACTATTTACCCTTCAGCCACAGCTGATGCTGGGTATCTGTATCTGCTCATCGGCATATGAATTATGGGTTTGGCAGAGAGGGACCTGTGAGAAAGGGCCAGCTGAACAGGGGCCAGCAGTGTGACCAGGGGTCCGAGAAGGCCAATGGCAGCCGGGCCTGTATCTGGAATAGTGTGGCTAGCAGGAGCAGGGAGATGATCATTCCACTCTTATCAGCTTTGGTGAGGTCACACCTCGAGTGCTGTGTCCAGTTCCAGGCTACCCAGTACAAGAGGGACATTGAAAGGTTGGAGAGACGACAGAAGCACCAACCAAGCCAGTGGAGGGTTTGGAACAGGTGTTGTGTGAGGAACAGCTGGGGGAGCTGGGGCTGTTTAGGCTGGAGAAGCAGACATTAAGGAGAGGCCTTCTTGCTTTCTACAACTCCTTGAAAGGAGGTTGTAGAGGGGGGGGGGTTCGTCTGTTCTCCCTGGTGGCCAGTGATAGGACAAAGGGAAATGGCCTTAAGCTGCATCAGGGGAGGTTCAGTGTGGATGTCAGGATGAGTCTCCTGAAAGGGTTGTCAGGCACTGGAACAGCCTGTTCAACCTAAGGGGTTGAGTCCCCATCCCTAGAGAAGTTTAACAGAGGAGTAAGTGTATTGGTGGACAGGGTTTAGTGGTGCTGATAGGACTAGGAAAAGGTTAGACTTGATGATCTTCACGGTCTCTGCCAGAAGAAACTGTTCTATGATTCTATGTCCCAAAAACTCATCTTGGACAGGGACCAGTGCAAATTCCCACTGGCAAAGGGGGCCCATCTGTGACCCTCTTTCCATAAGCTGCATTCCTTTCTCTTTCAGTTGGCAGTTTACTCTCTCCCTGTGTTGTTTCCATTTCCTTATGCTGATGCTCAGTACAACCTGTACTCATGCCTGTCACGTGCTGACACCAAGGTGTTCCTGAACTGTGGCAGTGGGATTCAAACCAAGGACCTTATGTTCACGAGACTGATCCTGTTCCCATGGAGATGTGACAGCAGGATATGCCTTCCCCTAACCCTGTTCACCACAGGAATCTTTTGAATTGGGAACTTGTGTTGCTCTGGGAATTCGGTCACCACCATCATTTTGGGGTCTTTTGCAGCCAGCTACACAGCAGTCTCTCCCAGCTCATTTGGCATTTGGGACAACTGATAGACAATTCATTTTCCATCTCTATTTGTTTCCCTCCTTTTCTGTCTCTCTCAACAGAGTGGAATTTCATTTTTGTGGCGTTAGGAGTGCGGAGAGTTTCTACTGCATCAGGGGAAGAGAGTGGAAAAGTGATGGGTCAAAAGGCTCCATCCACGGCTTCTCTACCTTCTAAAGCTCTTCTCTGCTAATAAACTCCTTGTCCCTATTGTAAGTCCCTGGGTTTGGCTTTAGAATCCGAGAGGAATAAGGAAAAACTAGAACAGGACCATAACTCCTTCTGAACACGGCAGGAAGGAAGATGAAGCCACACTACTTACACTTGTTTGAAGTTCCAGACCACTCCAGAAAGAATTCCACTGTAAAGAGCACTATTTTAACACATAGGGAACCATATCTAACATCATACTACTAAACTATTTAAATAGTTTGTACTATTTAAAAGCTATTAACAAATTCTGTGAAGTAAGGAACTGGATTGGAAAAGTGAATAAAAGCAGGATCATCACTGCTTTAGGATATTTCCCATTTGTTTTATACATGTTCTTACTCAACATTTTGTACCACAGAATGCAAGACACAATCATTCCTTCCTTCCCAGTAAACAGAAGTCTGATCCACTTGGCTTCCTGGTAACTCCGTATTTTTCCAGGAGACCACTGCTGGTCTTTCAGTCCAGAACAGAAAGTGTGAGATCGGTGTCTTTTCTGAAATGTACAGCAGGGAGTACGAAGGGGAACACGGACAAATTCTAAGCATTGAAAGGTCAGTGCTTTTAAAATTACTGAAATTTAAACAGAAACAGTATTTACAAGATTAAAAAGGAATTCCTTTATGTCTCATATCTATCTATCTATCTATCTATCTATCTATCTATCTATCTATCATCTATCTATCTATCATCTATCTATCTATCTATCTATCTATCTATCTATCTATCTATCTATCTCACAGAATCACAGACATCACAGGCTGTTACAGGTTGGAAGGGACCTCGAAAGACAATCTAAGTCCAACCCCCCACCGCTGGAGCAGGGTCAGCCTACAGCAATCACATGAAAGGAAGTGCAAATCTGCAGGGAAATTTCTCAAAGGGCCAAAAAAACATCAATGAAATCCAAATTCCTGAAGAGTAATGCTATCTTTTTAATTCTTCTGGTACCAGAGAAGTTTTTTCTAGCTCACAATTCCTTTTAAGTGATCCTTTTTCAAACTGGCCATCTGTGCATGCTATCTTTGTAAAATAGTCCAATTTTTATGAAATATTCCAATCCCTGTGCTGCCAGAAGGTTGGGAAAGGCTGTTCCCAAAGGCAGGGAACGATAGGACACAGGGTCACGGTTTGAAGTCGGAAAAGGGCAGAGTGAGGCTGGACAGTGAGGATTGAATCTGAGGGGGGCAGTAGGTGTCAGCTGGAACACAGGAGGTTCCACATCAACCTGAGAAGGAACTTCTTCCCAGTGACCGTGACAGAGCACTGGAACAGGCTGCCCAGGGGGGTTGTGGAGTCTCCTTCACTGGAGACACTTAAAACCCAACTGGATGTGTTCCTGTGCAACTTGATCTAGGTGATCCTGCTCTGGTGGAAGGATTGGACTAAATGATCCTTTGAGGTCTCTTCCAGTCCCTAATGTTCTGTGATTCTGTGGGGGATCCCTGGAACAGGCTGCCCAGAGAGATGGTGGAGGCTTTATCCCTGGAGCCTTTCAAGGTCAGGCAGGATGGGGTCTAGTTGGAGATCACTGCAGGGTGGATGGACTAAATGCCCTTTGGAGGCTCATTCCAACTCAACACATTCCATGATTCTATGATTCATTATTACTCTCTCTGTCGTACTTCAATCCAGTGAGAAAACTCTCTCAAAGGTCCACTCTGTTTTGGCAGGGTTGGTCCTTACTTTTGTGGATGACTTTTTTTAGAAAGTAATTTTTTTCCTTTAACAACAGTCATCAGAGAAGTCACTGCCTTTCTAATGAAATGTTTATACATCACAAAAGCATCCAGTCTATTCCTTTCCTGCCTTTCATAATATTTTAATTAAGTCTCCTTGGAACAAATGAGAAGAGGTCAGTAAAGGGTCAAGTTTTCCTCTACATCCTCAGTATCTAGTTCTCATTTTAAACCAAATACTTTTAAATGATTAAGTTGCCATAGAGGGCACAAAAGATGTCAAAATGCTAACCAGAACTCACTGGCTTTCAGCATCTCCTTGCAAACAGAATGAACTCAAACCCAAATAACAAAAGGGCTCTACAAATACTCTGATTAAATATGTGGTGCATGTACTATGTGTTTTTACATAATATTACACAGCATGTAAATGGAACATATGTACTAAATGCTCTTATACTATAGAAGCTTCCTAAGAGAAAAGCTAAATCCAAACCCACAGACCAGACTGGGGAAGTCCCAGGGTGATCTGCTGTTGGTACTTCTCAGAAATGGCTCCCTTCCACCTCCTGTCCAGCATCTTTCTCCTGTTAATATTGCAGCTAACAAACAACTATAATAAATTCTGGTTTATGACTGAATTTGTGAAGAGCTGTGATGAAGAATGAAATTACTTTATTAGAAATTCATAGAATCATAGAATCTCTACAGATTGGAAGGGACCTCGAAAGATCATCTGGTCCAATCCGCCTGCAACAGCAGGATCACCTAAACCAAGTCACACAGGAACACATCCAGGCAGGTCCTGAACATCTCCAGTGAAGGAGACTCCACAACCTCCCTTGGCAGACCGTTCCAGTGCTCCGTCACCCTCACCGTGAAGAAGTTCCTTCTCAGGTTGATATGGAACCTCCTATGTTCCAGCTTACAACCATTGCCCCTCGGCCTATCACTGCATGACACTGAGAAGAGCCCAGCTCCATCCTCCCGACAGCCAACCCTCACATATTTATAGACATTAATAAGGTCACCCCTCAGTCTTCTCCAAGCTAAAGAGACCCAGCTCCCTCAACCTCTCCTCGTAAGGGAGGTGCTCCACCTCCTTCATCATCTTCGTTACCCTACGCTGAACTCTCTCCAGAAGCTCCACATCCCTCTTGTACTGAGGGGCCCAGAACTGGACACAATACTCCAGGTGTGGTCTCACCAGGGCAGAGTAGAGGGGGAGAAGAACCTCTCTTGATCTGCTAACCACCCCTCTTCTAATCCACCCCAGGATGCTGTTGGCCCTCTTGGCCACAAGAGCACATTGCTGGCTCATAGTCATCCTGTTGTCCACCNAGTCAAGATAGATCACATCCCCTGCTCTGCCCTCCTCCATCCACCTGGTTACACCCTCGTAAAAGGCTATCAGGTTGGTCAAGCATGACTTTCCCTTTGTAAAGCCATGCTGACTGTCCCTAATGACCCTCCTGTCCTTGATGTGCCCGGAAACAGCCTCTAGTACAAATTGTTCCATCGCCTTTCCTGGGATGGAGGTGAGGCTGACCGGTCTATAGTTACCTGGGTCTTCCTTCTCTCTCTTTTTAAAGATTGGGGTAACATTTGCTATCTTCCAGTCCCTAGGCACCTCTCCCGTTTCCCAGGACCTAGCAAAGATGATGGAGAGCGGCCTAGCAATGACTTCCGCCATCTCCCTTAGCACACGCGGGTGCATCCCATCTGGGCCCATGGATTTGTGGACATCCAGTGTGCTAAACTTATCCCTAACCCAGTCCTCATCAACCAGGGCAAACTCCTCTCTTGCCTCAACCTCCTCTGCAGTCTGGAGCTTAATATCAAGACAGCCCCTAGAAGTTAAAAAAAAGCAAAAAACCCCCAACCACAGAGCACGTGTGGCCAAAACGACAACATATGGGACTGGGGGACAAGTTCCTGCCTTCAAAAGCAGTGAAATCAGCAACTTACTGGTTAACACTTCAAAAACTGAACGTGGTTTTGTCTTCACCATTCCCCTCAAATTATCTAGACCCTTATTTGACAGAAGAAAAGAACTTAGATGTCCCATGTTTGTGGACACCACTGGTACTCAACTTTTCCACTCAAGTCTAGTGGTGGGAGCTGCCAGGAGAGCACTATCTGGGCAAAATCAAATGGGGCAACCTGTGACAGGGCTAGCACAGTAGCTGGGTACTCTGAGTCCCAGCAGTAACTGTGAAACACCTTCCTGTGCCTCTTTCAGCCCAGACAGGAGCAACCCAAGCAGACAGACTCCCGCTGGAGCTCTGCTTTTTGCACAGCCTCCCTTTTCCAAGAGAGGAAGATCACAGAATCATTAATGTTGGAAGAGGCTGTCAACACAATCCCACCCTGCCCACTAAACCCTGCTCCTCAGGGTCACATCTACTCATTTTTGAACCTTCCCAGGGATGGTGACTCCCCCCCTCCCTGGGCAGCCTGTTCCACACCCTGACCTGGCACAACCTGAGGAAACAGCCTTCAGGAAGACGAAAGCAGCTGTCTTAGCACGGTCACTATCACTGCACTAGCAGCCAAAACCCTAGAGCTGCTCAGCAACCATGGACCACTCTCACAGGGGCTGATCTTCCTCAGGGAGACCATCTGATGAGCAATTTGAAAGGGGAAACAAAAGCAACAAAGAATGAAGAACAGGAAATAAGCAGAAGGTGTATTAAGTATGAAATCTCTAGTATCAACCCATGCCGTGGCCTCTGCCAGGATGACTCCCATTGCAGAAGGGTCAGCTCAGTGGTGGAGAAGGTGCTGGTGAAGTGTGCTTAGGGAGGCAGGGAGACAAGAGAGGCATGTCTGCTCCAAATCCAACTCATGGTCCGTGAAAGCCCACCACATGCTCTTTGCTCAGTAAATAAAAGGCACTGCTGAGTGCCATCATCAAAGCTACTGTCAGGGCAACCTGACCAGCTCCTCTATGCTGAAATGCACCTGCTCATGCTTTAGGGCTCATGAGGAAGCCCTCAAGAGGTGAACACTGAAGTGAATGAAAACAGTGGCAGAGGGAGTAGGAGGAGACAAGGGGCAGGTGAAGAGCAAAATGCCAGGGAGAACCAAGATGAGGAGGAGATGATCTCCTCTGCCTCTGGAGAGCAGCAGAGAATAAGCCAGTGCCAGTGAAATTCCCCTGTGGCAAAACCCTGCTTTACTGTCAAGTCCAACAACTGCTGAAAATAGAAACAAAGCACCATCTTCATGGGCTCTGAAATCACTAGATACCATCAAATCCTTTGCTGAGATCTGCCACACAAGTTTGGAACATCTGGCTGCAGTGATGCTGTGTCTGTTGATGCTTCAAAGAGTGAGTGTCTCTTTTCCTTGTCAGTCCATTCAGAATGTGGAGCTGCTTTCCTTGTGGCAGTTTCCTGCAGCATCTCTGTGTGCAGAAAGCCTTCACTTCTTTAGGACGTCACGGGCATGGCTCGTCTGATGCTTTCCTCGTGGGTCTCTGCCCTGCACCACTTGTCAGGTTACTGATGCTCCAAAGGGGCATCAAAGCTTGCGGAACTGGCACCCCGCTGGCAGAGCAGGAACCTCAGACGTGTGTGACAAAGGGACAGACAATCAGCAGCCACGCAGCATACAGTTTGAAATGTTGCTGTGAGGCATGGTGAGTGTTTAAAGGCAATTTTCAGTGCCACCGTCTCAAACTGTACCTGTGAACCGTCATCACCTCCTGCACGAGCGAGCTCGGTGCAGACCTACCTGTCTCCCACAACACACCAATGAATAAGCTGAACGGTTCCTGTTTCCTGTCCCTTTATGCACCAAAGGTTCAATTAATCGGTTCCAAGGGCTAAGAAAGCAGAAGGGAACAAAACACAGCAGAGCAGCGCTAGAGCTAACAAGAACCAGCACTTTAATCAGCTCCCTGAAGGAAAGGGAAGATATCAGGAACGCAGAACACGCGAACGGAAGCCTGCAGCTTTGCCATCCATGCAGCAGCGACTTAGATGGTGGGGAAGGAGGCATCAGGATCAAATTCCCTACTGCAGCGACCAGCACAACACAGTGACTGTCTGGAAAGCTCTCCAAACAGCAGGCCTCTCCTCCTTCCAAATACTCAAAACACCCAAGAACTCCTAGTTCAGAGAAGCAAACAGAAACCACCTCCTCAGCAGCTTAGATGGGAAGAAAAAGAATTAAGAATTTTGGAAGTCCATGAGAAAGGCCGCTTACACATGTTCCCATCATCTCTGCCAGGCCCTTTCATACTAAGAGATGACCTAACTTTGTTTAAATTAAAGTTTGTTTCAGAGCTTTACATTTCCCCTGAAATCATTACTCTTGTGTGATTTTGAACTTTCACAGTCGCACTGTCCAAGTGCAAATGACTCTGATTAACTTCCATTCTCTGTGAAACTGCCTGTTATGGGGATGAGCACCGGGCACCTTGCACTTGGCAGTGACTGGTCACCACAGAAACAGCACGGAGAACTGGTGCTAGACCCCAGAACTTCTTGTTGTTCACGTGTCTGGATTTTGCTGCTGCTCTTTCTTTCTGGCACCACAACCCTCCTCTTCCTCTCTCCGTCGAATTCTGTGTTACCACATTTTCTTCCCTCTGTTGCCTGTCACTTGAGGTCATTAAGTTGTCTCCATGGAGTCTCAGAGCAGCCCGACGTGTTCCTGCGCTGGAGATCCTTCCACAGTGGTCACCTTCTGACCCAACCAGGAATACTAATGTACTGCAACACTGTGAAAACAGTGACTTCTTTATCAGAAAAGCAGGAGTCACTTTTTCAAGGAAAGCCATTAGTGACCTTCTGGACACGACAAAATCCAAGGACCTTTCAGAGAAGGCAAAGGTTCAAAGCCTCAAAGCAACAGAGGGCAAGTGGCAGGTTATGTGAAACTTCACATCCACTAATTCCCACTTTCCCACTTCCAAACCCTAATTTTCACAGAATCAAAAAGTATCTTTGGTTGGAAGAGAACTTTAAGATCATTAAGTCCAATCTTTAACTGAGCATTGCCAGGTCACCCCTAAACCATGTCCTTCAGCATCAGATGTAGCTGTCTTTTCAGTACTTCCAGGCATGGTGACTCTACCAGTGCCCTGGGCAACCTGTTCCAAGCTTTGACAAGCATTTTGGTGAAGAAATCCTTCCTAACATGCAGCCTAAACCTCCCCTGGTGCAGCTATCAGCCTCTGGTCCTGTCACTTGTCACCAGAGAAGAGGCTGAGTCCCTCCTCACTGAAACCTTTCAGGTAGTTGTAGAGAGCAATAAGGTCTCCCCTTCAGCCTCTTTTTCTCTGGGCTAAACAATCCCAGTTCCCTCAGCTGCTCCTCCTAGGAGTCCTCCTAGGGCTATTTTATAAGACTCTAGAGTGTCCTCATTTCACTCTCTGCCATTTTGGATACAGCTGGATCACCCAGTTTATCCAGATCATATTCATTCCTTACTACCAGCCAGCTACTGCTTTCATCTTTCACCGTTCTGAACTCAGCTAGCTTTAATTAGCTTCTCATGTCAGGAAAATATTTCACAGTCATTTACATGTAACAGCCTTTCCAAGCATCTCTTGTGCTTGCCACTGCACGTGGTGCCACACACTCCCCGCTCTTCCCATGGCTGTGTTACGTTGAGCACTGCCTGACAGGTTGCCAAGGGCTGTCTTCCGCAGTTTTGTAGGCACCACTCTTGGGAAGAAGCCTGCACTGAGGCTTTTCTGACTGATTGTCCAATTATTCAATTGACCGAAACTCACAGAGGGGTCAGGGTTGGAACAGGCTGCCCAGGGAGGGAGTCGCCACCCCTGGGGGGGTTAAAAAATGAGTAAATATGGTCCTGCCCGGGGGGTTTAGTGGGCAGGGTGGGGCTGGGGTGACGACTGGACTGGATGATCTTGGAGGTCTCTTCCAATCTTAAAGATTGATTCTGTTCCTCCTTATAAAACACCTGTTGGATCAACAGTATTTGCAGGTGCTGGACTTGCTTGTCACAGAAGCTGCCGCTGTCACAGTGGCCTGATTCAGTATGAACTTACAAATGGTACAAGTGATATTTGCACTGACACACTCATGCATCAATCAAAACACGTCTAGTACAGACACCACTGCTGGCAAGAGAAGCCTCTGCCTGCCCTCGGTCTCTGCTGTAACAGGCACTGTGACAGATGCATGAAGCACAACTGAAATGCCATTTGCTGCACTGGCAGGGACAGTTTTTCCCAATAAAATGACCTCAGGAAGGCTTTTTCAGACTCGTGTTGCTAAAGACATAACCTGTTTTGACAAATGCTTTGAGGAAAGGATAAATGTCCCCTTTCTCCAGCTGGCTTTAATCTTCTCCATCCTCTTTCCCCACACACTGCTGTGTCATGGAAATCCATTTGTTCTGGGATCAGATAAATGTTTGTTTCCCTCTCTGCCTGTCACTAAGGACCTTGTTCCTTACAACCAACAGAAACACTCCTGGTGGCTTTGACTGGCAGTGATCGAGCACAGAAATCCTGTAACTGTCACTAAAACGACTGCAGACAGCACAGGTCATAGAAACACAGGGACTGTGCTGGAGCCTGACTGTGGAAATCCTTCCCATAACAACCAGTGAGGGTGGAAAATGCTTCTTTTCCTGGAAATCAGTAACACAGCGTAAACCCAGACGGCTCTGGCTCCTTTTCTCAGCAGATGAAGTATTTGCTCATTCACAGCTTTGTCCTCCAGTGCCCACAATGATTGGAAAACCAAGATTAAAGGAAATGACTTCAAGGAAGTAATTGCACTGACGTGTGACTCACAGACTCCTCTTTTCCTGACTATATACACTTCGAGAGGATCAATACTACTCAGCATAACCCAGCTGATTTAATGGTAAAGAGTTCTTCCCATGTGTCTCAAACAGCATGTGAAGATCATAGAATCATAGAATCATTAGGGGTTGGAAGGGACCTCGAAAGATGATCTAGTCCAATCCCTCTGCAACAGCATGATCAACTAGACAGGAACACATCCAGGCAGGTTTTAAACATCTCCAGTGAAGGAGACTCCACAAGCACCCTGGGCAGCCCCTTCCAGTGCTCTGTCACCCTCACTGGGAAGAAGTTCCTTCTCAGATTGATGTGGAACCTCCTGTGTTCCAGCTTACAACCATTGCCCCTCGTCCTATCACTAGATGACATTGAGAAGAGCCTGGCTCCATCTTCCTGACACCCACCCTTCAAATATTTATAGACATTAATGAGGTCACCCCTCAGTCTCCTCTTCTCCAAGCTCAAGAGACTCAGCTCCCTCAGCCTCTCCTCGTAAGGGAGGTGCTCCACCTCTCTCACCATCCTTGTTGCTCTACGCTGGACTCCCTCCAGCAGCTCCACATCCCTCTTGAACTGAGGGGCCCATAACTGGACACAGGTCTCACCAGGGCAGAGTAGAGGGGGAGAATCTCTCCTGATCTGCTAACCACCCCTATTCTCATCCACCTCCACCCCCTCTCTGGGCAGCCTGTTCCAACCCCTAACCACTCTGTCAGGGAAGACATTTTTCCTGATGTCCAGCCTAACCCTCTCCTGACACAACTTGAGGCCATTTCCTCTTGTCCTATCGCTGGTGACATGGGAGAAGAGACTGATCACCAAATCCAGAGGTTCACCTTTAATCTATTTGTAATTACTTCAAGCACCAAACACTTTTACGAGATGGTGCCAAGAAACCAGCGACACAGACTTTCTCCGACAGGAAGGCACAGCACCCCACAGTCCATGATAAGCACAACAAATTATGATCCAGGACCACTGGACTATACCGTAAGGGGCAGAAAGAAAGGCTGACCATTACTCAGTGATGTGAGATTAGGCCAGACTTGTAGTTTTAAAGACACAGTGATTGTGTCTTTAAACACACGATCTTTTTGCAGGAATCCATGTTTTAAATTATGATATGATGACCCCTTAAAGTAGTGAAAATCCTGAGAAAGGCATTTGCTATCCAATTACCTTGCAGGTAGTTCAGTAGAGTTGAAAAAAGCCCAAAGACCTTGGGAGAGGAGAAGAAAGGACCAAGCCTTTCTTCTGAACGTACTTCAGAAAACCATCCCAATCCATGCATTTACATGCATGACCACACTTGAGATATTCCTGAGGGGACTGTCTCAGCTGGATTATCAGATAATAAAGGGGCTGGCAGCAAGCAGTCAAGTAAGCTTTTCTTAACATACTAAGATTTTAATCAATACAACGAAAAGAAGGGAATAAAGGATGGAGTGAAATCAGCATGAGAGGATTACTGTTTAAAAAGATATTGCAGTCAAAGTCTCAGAAAAGTCCTATCAATAGAATCATAGAATCACAAGGGATCAGAAGGGACCTCGAAAGATCATCTAGTCCAATCCCTCTGCCACAGCAGGCTCACCTGACTGGAGAAGCCATGGAATCAAGAGTCACTCAGGGTAGGAAGGAACCATCATCCAGTTCCAACACCCCCGGCACAGACTGGGACACCCCACCCTAGACCAGGCTGGCCAGAGCCCCATCCAGCCTGGCCTTAAACACCTCCAGGGATGGGGCCTCAACCACCTCCCTGGGCAGCTCATTCCAGGCCTTCACCATTCTCCCCACACTTCTGCAGTCCTGCTGGAGACTGTGTAATTTTGTTCCTGCAACAGCCCACTGTTTTATCCACCGTGTTGAAAAAGCTTCCATGCATTAAACAACATTGTAAGGAAGCATTTCAGTTCCAGAACATATATCGGAGAAAATGACACCCACCCCAAAAAACTTCCACTAGTGAAGACACCTAAGTCCTGGAATCAGCTTCCTTGGAAGAGCACAGAATGTTTATGCAGCAGCTCTTGAGGAAATGGTTAAACGTCCATCTGAGATAAGACAGGTGCAGCCTAAGCGTTTGAAACTGGAACCTCTGTCTTACGAAACCTGCCCACAGCCATCTGTTTAAGCAATGCAAAGATAAATCCTAAATTCTTGATGATTTAAGCTTGTTCAAAGCCAGCAATCAAAATGTCACCGCATCCCGTCCCTGTGGGGTAGGGGAGTAGGAGGGAAGCAAGCAGAGCTCATGAAAAGACCTCTTCTCATTTTTAATGTATTCCTTACAAAGGCATCTGTGGTTTGTCATGTGGGAGAGACAGTGTCTCACACCAACATTGGACAGTTTAGACTTCATTAAGTGGAGAAAAAGAAACACGTTTGAATCAGCCTGCAAAGGTGAATCACTCAAAAAGAGGCTCAGGAACTTCTACTGCTCATGAAAACCCCAGATTCAAGTAGACCTTAACCACACACTAAAATGACAGATTTATGTCTTCAAAGCGAGGTCCAAAAGCTCTTAGCTGTTGCAACAATGCTGACTAAATCATAGTTAAGCAAAACTCAATTTGGGAAATGAATTCTGGCTAAAAGAGAGAGAAAGCAGTTTATTTATAGCCTCAGTAGAGTATCAGGACGTGACGTGAAACAACAGTGCTGAAAGACTGCACATCCTAATGCTCACTAGAAAACATTCATTTTAAAAGAATTAAAGTGATACTTTTCAAGAATCTTCTTTGCTCCAACAGACTTCGCTACCTAGAAATTCTGTTGTGTGACACGAAACGGACAACCGGAACAGTGAACCAGAAAGCCTGTCGGAGTGGCTGCACCAACCAGTTTGCCCGGGTACAGTTCAAACAGCCACGCTCCACCGGGGCTCAGCAATGCTTCAAGACACTCACGTTAATGGGTCTCTGACAGACAAATCCTCATCTTTTCACACCCCACAACACAAGCATCATTAGAACATATATAGCACATGGATCCCATGACAGCTCCACTATCATGAATACTTGCTCATGTTTTTCTCCAAGCAGTACTGCAAGGAACGTGGAAGCACTTCCACAGATGTCAGCTGGAAATAGTAGCCCTTTCATTTCATTTGCAGAAAGGTTTTTCTCTCCTATTAACCTTGTGGCAGCGTTGTAACCATAAAGACGCAATTTTAACGTCAAGTTTAAACCAATGAAGGCAAATTCCTGGAACAAACTGCCTCACTAGTATCTCTATTTCTTTCTCAATAGCTCTCCAAGCATCTTCCCCGTTGCACAAGTCTCATTTTGTCTTCACCCTGTGCTGTCTGGAGTTTTGTGGCACCATGTGGCATTCACTGCTGGATTTGCAGCACTGCTTGGTGGGCAGCACACGGTGTGACAGAACAAATTAACTGTTCTGGTAAGTCTTTATACATTACATTAAGTGAGAGCATGTCCTCTAAGCCAAGTCTACTCAGTCAGGAGATTGTGGGTACTCAAGGTCTGCTCATCAAAAAGCTGTCAAACCAAGGTAACTCATTTTGAATGCAAGAGGAGGGTGAGGACACCACACATTTTAGACGTTAGCTAGACACAACCACCCGAGTGTGGTGGGTTCGAGACCACAATTTAAGATAAAGGAAAAGAAAGCAAAGCAGTGGGGTCTCGATGACACCTCTGATAAATTTGCCAGACAATGGAAAACGAGAGAAAAGGTTTATTAACTCTGTAACTGTATACAGAGAGGAAGGTCAAGCAAGTCAGTGCACACAAACTAGAAACTGTGTCACAAATGCCATCACACATTCTGAGAAAAATACAGTGGGAGGTCACTATCGTTTGGGCCTTATTTCACATTAGAGATCTGGGGGAAAGAGCATGTCAGTCAAGCAGAGACAAGTACCACCACCCTGTCTATTATTCATGCATCACCCCATCTGCGATACAGTGAGACCCAAACTGTTTGCAGACTGGTGAACTCCTCAATTCTTCAGCGTAGCTTCTCCAGCTCAACGCTCTCAGGACGGCCTGACTGCTCAGCGCCCACACCTGCATCCCTTGGTGCAGAAGACATGCATTTCAAACAAAGAACCCAGTCTCTGTCTTTCAGATCCAAGGTTTAAGGATTCTCAAGTCCTTCTGCTTTCTTCAGCTAAGCACAAAGGAGTTCTCCCCCAAAACTTAAGCCCCCCCCAGTCTTTCCCAGTGGCAGAAATGACAAACAGTCTCTCTTCCTGCTGATCAGTCTCCAAAATGGCGGTGCCGTAGCCGCATGGCCCCGGCCACATNTCTCCCCCAAAACTTAAGCCCCCCCCAGTCTTTCCCAGTGGCAGAAATGACAAACAGTCTCTCTTCCTGCTGATCAGTCTCCAAAATGGCGGTGCCGTAGCCGCATGGCCCCGGCCACATGCAGGATCCAAGATGGAGAGCAACCGCATGGCTGCGTCAGCAGGGCCGCACCCCCCCTCTACTCTACACGTGGCAGAGAGGGTCTTCCAAAGATCCTCTCCTCTCTCTCTCTCCTCTTGTCTCAGTTCCAGGAGGCAGAGGAGTATCCCAGCTCACCGTGATGCTGAAGGGCTGCTCCGTGGGGGGGTGGGTCGTGATGGCAAATCTGCACCAGGCTTGCTTTTCCAGTCCGTGACCAGGATTGCATGGCGTCAGGTCCTGGCCGGCAGTGGGGCCACAGTGCGGCAGGAACCGCCGGAAGCCACAGCAAGTCGCAGCCAGCGCCGGGCCAGAGCTGGCACCGCGTGGGAACGTTCTCCTCCACCCTGCCATTTACAGGAGCAGAGTGGACGCAGCAAGCCCCACTCCATCCTGCTTCCAACGGGGAAAAATGGTGGACAGAGCTGCTGAAAGTCGCGGTCGAGCCGCCTTCCCCACCCCCAACGCCCCGGGAATGGGCAGTGGGGGAAGGGGTGCTCAGGTCACAGCCCACAGCCCCAAGAGAAAGACCAAAGCGCCCGCTCTGCTTTTTATAGGCTGACCTAGCCGTGTCCTTCCGGGGCAGATCCCAGGACAGTGTCACCTCCCCCAGGACAGGTAACTGGGGGAAGGGTTCCTCTTGAGAGTAACTTCTTGTTCCTCGTGAAAGCACAAATCTGCACATCTGAAAATTCTGGTAATTTTCAAACTGCAGCACTAAGTCAAGAGAACATGATAACGAAAGTATTGCTTGGAAGCATCGTAAGGATCGTAAGGATGACTGGTCAGGTATAAGCTCTCTGCTACAAAAATCGGAACAAAAACGTTGAAATCATATGGTGATATTAGGGAAAAAGTTACCGAGTCAGCCTACACAGCACCCAATAGTCACCATAACACCAACAGGCTCCAGCACCATGAGGAGGCACACTCATTTAAACCACTCTGCCAGCCATGACATTGCTCTGATAATCATAGAATCATAGAATCATTACGGATC